>CM008234.1:1737457-1771242 GCA_002278615.1 Pogonus chalceus | reverse complement strand
ATATATATATAAATATAATTTACATACATACATATTTATTTTTGGACTTACTGATAATAATCGAAAAAATGTTAGGAGCTATACCTAATTTCGCTGTAAAACTTCATAAAAACTTCACTAAATATGTAAAATTAGAAAAAATATTGTATGGTGCTATTAAAATTATATTTTTTAAATTATTGTAATATATTAAATTTTTTTAATGAAAAAGTAAAAAAAAATCTGTTAACGCATATATCTTGGAAACAGTTTTCATCCGATATTCATGAGCGTATTTGAAATCTTCTCATCAAAATGAAGACGATAAGTTATTAAAATCACAAGTTTGGAGTAAAAGATCTCAAAACTTTTTCGAAGGTATACACCCCTTTAAAAATTTTTAAATTTAGTGATATCATTATAAAATGCTCAATTTATAAGATAATTTGATAAAATCTGCTTAAATTATGTAAAATGATATGAGGAATCGACTAGTATTAGTAAAAATTTACTGTTTTACTTCTTTTCAAGTTATTGTTACATTTGTTTTTTTCTTAAAAAGTTTTTAAAGCTTCAATCCCAAATTTTCATGCCATATTCATAGGTATATTTAAAATCCTCTCATTAAAAAGCCGATAAGATATTAAATTCATAAATTTGCAGAAGAAAGTCTCAAAAAATTTTCGAATGTATTCCTATTAGGATATGTTCAATTTTTATAAAATAGTAAATTGTCGAGGCAATTTAAAAAAAAATCTATGCAAAATGAGACTAGAAATGGACCATACTATTTTCGTATAATAGAAATTGGATAAAATTTACTTGAAACTAATATTTGCTTATCCGTGAATTAGAAAAATGGACTCGTCACAGATTTGACTATAGGTGTCTTTCTAACTTGGACGTAGTGTTGTGTTGGTGATAGAGAGCGAATAGAACGATGTTTTGCAACACCACTCGACTATAACGGCCGTTAAATATAAACGCGTGCATCACGGGTATTCTTGGATCTATAGTGACATGAGTTGCGGGTTAATCCATGCCATAAGGCAACTCGTGCATCGGTTCGGGACGAACAACTGTTCATTTTGTGGGATGTATGGATAAATTGAAACTGAGATTGAGATGCGCTCTGTAACCACAACTTTAACGGTACATTAAATTATACTTTTTTTGTTTTGGTTAACATTTTCAATATAGGAAATGATTTTAATCTGACATGTTAAAACTGTCAAAATAATAAAGTTGCCAAATGTAAATCATATAAATGTCTTTTAATTACAAATAATACAGGTGAATTATATCAGAAATAAGTACATAAGTAAATAGACTTGCAAAACTTTAAATTACATGTTCCATGTCATGTCTTGTTTCTAATAAAAATTGAGCAAGATTTAACTAGATAAATAGTTACATTTTTACATAATAAATAATTTCCGTAGATGTATTTTGAAACGAAATTAGAAATGTAGTTATATATTTTGAAACAAAGGAACAGAAGATGATGGATAAAAATTGTCATGACCAAGGTTATAGTTAGTTAACACTGAAGAAAAGTAATACCCTATCGTGTTTATCATGATTTGTCATTATGTTCCCGTGTTATTCCAGATGTCATTCAACGTTGCCAAACATACCGCAAATGTCACTAAACGATCACTGACTTCAAAGGAGAAAAATTGAAAAATGAACGCTCTTGATAAATTACGTTGGCAGGCTGACTTGTGCGTTGCGCTGCGTAGCTTTACGTCGCTTTGCTTCGCGTTGAGTGACAGCACAGCACTCACTTGTAGCAGATTCATCATTCGTTGAAACGAAACCCTGCTAATATTTTCCAATTGTAAAACATATGGATGAGATAGCATTACGTATGATAAACTGCTTTGAGAGTCCAGTAACTCGGGCATTCTTTCAATTCGTTCGCCGTGTACGCTAACGAACATCCATCTTGCATGGAGCATAGAGTGAGTACGCACATGTGGTGTGATACGATGCGATGCGATGCGATTCAACTTTGTAGTAATTAAAATAAATGAGTCTTGGTTCTGTTAGTTATACTTATATGCAATAAGTTTGTTCTCAAATCAACGTTATCTTTACTATTCAATATGCTTTTAAATTATTCTCTTATACTTATGTTTTAAAATACCACTATTGATCAAGTTGCGAATATGTAACCACTTCATAATTAGGTTAAAACCTGATTAATTTTTACTATCTCAATAAAAGCCAGTAATAATTCGTTTTTTCTATTCATCTTCTACTCTTTAAAACTCTATTTACAACATTACTTTCTATAATTTTGTCTTAAAGGACCTTGAGCAGCACTGGTGGTAAACATTCTTGTAAAGTTTATACTTTGAAGCGAGCTTCATATGCCACATTTATTGATTTAAAAATCGAGTTACAGCCAAGTGTTTAGTGATACATAAATACAATCAAAAAGTTAAAATATTTTTTTAATCTAAAAAATTGTTTTTGGCCTAGGTAAGGGCATATATACAAATTATATATGAGTAAGTAATATGAATATTTCTATTTTAATTTATAAATATTATTTGAATGGAATATTTTATAAACAAGTTATAAAACATATTTCATAGAAAAATATGTCATCTCAATCTTATTCAAGTGGGTGTAATTTCCTGGCGTTTTTAATAATTGTACACACAGATCTAAAAATATACAGTCATTGAAGTAATACATCATTCGCAGATATACTTATTGTGTGTTACACAATAATGTTTCTTTAGTAAATATGCAAATTTTTGTAAAGAATATTTTTAAAATGTGCCTATATTCAGTTTGTATGTATAATAGTAGCGAAAAGACTTTTAGGGTCATGTTCTGAAATAGATATGCTTTTATTTCATTTTTATGAAAAGAATATTTAAAAGGTATTCATGGGTTTTTATAGAAAGAACAAAGTTATTTCAATATTTTGCGTATGGATATCGCATTACAAATTTTATCCAATCGGAAAGTTTTTAAAACTCAAAATTACTGAATTTTCCATTTATTTTATGTGTTTATAAAAATATCAGTTTCTGTAATTTATACTTATATTTATTTAATTTTTCTTTATTTAATTAGATTTGTACTTTAATCTATTTATTCGCTAAAAACACTCTTTAACAGAAATAATTTTTTATTGAATTTAGTGCAAGTGATTTTGCAATATTAAATCTTGGCGAAACTTTATTAGAATATTATTTAAAATCTAGATTCTAGATTAGCTTTGGAATTTAAAACTAATTGTTAATTACTCTTTATTTAGCTTAAATTCCAAAGTTAAATACGAAAATTGTATCAATTGACCGTGTCTTTGAAATACTTCAAATCTAGCGCATTTCTTTATTGTGTAGTTAATAAATATATTTGATTTAATATTAATAATTTAGGATGTTGGCTCCTTCAATAAATAATAAAAAAAATATATTTTGACATGGGAATAAAGATAGTTTCGTGATAATAAATATATTCATCATAAATTTTAAGCAATATTTCCTTGAAAATAATAGAAGCATTCACTTTTTTAAAACTATACATTTCATGTCTCTGCAATCGAAAAACGACCTTGTAGTTCAATAAACTTAAATGCAGTGTGTTGTGTTTCAAATTGAAACAACGACCGTATGACTCGTTCCAATAAAAACAATATTATTAAACATTTACAATGTTCGTGTAAAAGAACGATTTATTTAAAATTTTCATGAGCTTGCGGTGTATACAAATGGATTAGATTTTTGCGAAATAAACTATTATATGTATATATACATACAGACATAGCATATCGTAATGTTGTGTGCGAAGTGGGCTTGCGATTGCGTGTTAAAACAAGTGAATTGTGATTCATTAGCTGTTCGTAATTTGTACATGTGAATGAATCTGTAAAGAAAGTCGTCTAATTTTGAAGGTGAAACGAACGCCTTTCAAGCTTACAATCGTAATTCTAATTATATGTTGATTGTTTGTAATTATCTTCGTTACATTAATAAATAATTAATGATTTCATTTGCAATTTGTTTTTAATACTGATGCCTTTTTGTTTATTTTCAATTTTTATGTACATTCCTTTATTACGGATTTTAAATTCTAACGAAAATAACTAATTTCACGTACTATAAACATTAGAATTAATTAACGAAGTATTTATTACACACGTATATTAAGAATAATACAATTAACTAAATTCCTGTTATTAATTTAATTCTATCTTTTTACTATAATGTCGGTATCATTATATTTATTTATGTTTTACGTTCATTGTTAGAATTTCAATTGTTTTTTTTTTATATACATTCCTCAACTTTTTTTGTTTTTACGAGTATAAACGTGTAATCAAAAATAATCTATCTTTCTAATGGTAAAGTAAGTTTAAGGTTTCATATATGTATGTATGTACGTAGATGTGTTTCAGGAGTTGTTGTATTTAATTAATTCAAGTTCTTTTTAGAGAAATAAACAAACCCTTAGAAAGTAAAATACAATCACATTGTGAATCAATTATGTAACCAAACAATAAACAGAAACCCTCGTGAAAACGTATACGTAAAAAGCAATCTCATCTTAACTCCTAGAACTAAAGAGTTCTTGAAAAAGAGAAAAAAATAGAGAATGCGTAATATAATAGGTATCTATCTCGGAGTACAATACTACTTTACATTATCTAATATTAGATATTCGGACAGTGCATTATAATACCAAATTGGTTCACACACGTGCGACTAGGTACAATGCATTGTCTCTCCTTTCGTTTCAGGACCCATGGTTATTTTCAACAACCCATAGAACACAACTAGGTGTATATCTGTACCTACATCCGTATATTAGCGTATGTACGCAGCACATTAATTCAAATAAATTCACCGCCGATGTATGTATGTATATACAAATATGTTGTGTGTTATAGGTCGTTTTGTACTTGAATATACATGTGTGTTGTGTATTGTACGGGAGAGTTCACTCGTTATATAGAAACGTCTAGCTTGTCACTATTTATTTAGTACGATTTGAAATTTACATGACATACTGGTTAATGTAAATTGTCATTTGTATAATACGGGTATGCAGGGACAGAGACTGCACTGTTTAGTAACAAATTACTACCATTCTAACTGGATTCATGCCTATTTGTTTATTTTTTAAATACTTCATAATACAATGATACATTTAACATTTTTACATAAATTTACCTGGTTTAATTTCTATGACATTCAAATCATTTCGTTCATTTTATCAAATAATAAAATGGCGAAACTATTAAAATTGTAACTTTTTGGTTAAAGCTTTCCAATTTTTTATATTTTGAATCATTTAAGAGATGTACAAGATGTCCCAAAAGGGTCGGAGTATTTCCAAAGTTTGGAAACCTCTCGAACATTTCAATCGCAAAATTTAATCATTGAAGATGGTCTCTTGGTTTTAATTCTTGCACAAGCTAAAAGTTTACGATGCAAATTCTTCCTTATAATTCATTGTAAAAACTATTTTCGAACGTTTAATTCTTGACTCTTTTGGAAAACTCTATATTTGTTATTTTAAATTAATTATTTTTTACGTTTCTCGTTTTAAAATTTAATAAATGACTAATTAAAATAAATATTAGAATAAAAGAACATTTGTTATGTATATTAAAAACCATACGCGCTACTTATTAGTTTTTTAAGCATCATCTATAACATATGTAAATAATTTCGAAGATATAAAACATACTTAGTATCATATAAAAAAAATTGAAAAATTCATAACCTAAATACTTAAATTACTATAATAACTTCTGTAAATAAGATTGCATTGAATTTTAATTCTAAATAAATATAAAAGAATTAAATTACATAGAAAAATATTTCTACTAATGAATAACAAACCATGATACATAATACTTTCGCGCCAACACTATTTTCCTTGATCTAAGTTCAAGAATTTCAACATTAAGATTCCTTAAATTTTCAGTAGAAAAAATATTTTCTCAAATACTCATCAAATTAGCGCAGAATTCAAAATAATTTTTTTGTAAATTTGGTTTTTCTGATAACTCATATTTTTACGATATTGTTTTCTTGTAAACTTTATTTATTGGTTGTTATGGAATGAATTTTATTACTTGTATCTTAGAAAAAAATAAATATTTATAAGTATACGTTTAAACCATTGAGTCAGATTAGATGTCAATGCCAAATATTTTCTTGATGTTTCAAAATACCATACTATTTTTGTTTACACATGTTTAATTAGATAATAATATTTAACTTGGAAGAAATAGTGCTATTTCTACACGGTGTGTTTTTTTCATCACGGCGACCACCCATAATTGTTAAAAAATCGTATGAATAGAAGCAAATTAGTGAATATAAATCATATTTTATGTTAAAATTGTACATAATTAAATATGACAGCGTATTATGTTACAGTATAGTGCGTGTACTGTCAACTGAAATTTAATATTTATATTCATTTTTATATTCCGACTTTGAAGTCCTCCAAAATCAGATAGAAACATTTATTTTAAACGAATTGTATTTACTTGGACAGTTTTGGACTGTTTAACAGATCTGATTGTGAAACTCAGTTTTAAATTTCATTTTTAAATTAGAATTTACGAAATTTAAATTAGTTTGAATTTAAAAGATGATAGAAGGAAATAAGAATAGTTACACGATTAGTCTTTTACGATAAATCTGTTATTGAGTGACGTGCTATCAAAAATTATTTCTTTTTCATTCTAAAATTATATGAGAAACTTTTGAAATATATAAATATTCTAATAAATGCAGTAGAGATGAATAGACGATTTTATATATGTTACAGTTAAAAACTTAATATACAATTAAATAACTTTAAAGTCACTAGTAAATTCATACATTAACTAAATCATTTAGAGAAAGTATCCACAAATTGATTATTAAAGCATTGTCCATGTATTAACAATGAAAAAATATTTTATATAGTATGTACTCCTGAATTTATTGATCAAGAAAGTCCTGATAGAAGAAGAAGTATGCATTAGCTAGTGGAATTTTATACATAGTTGATTGTTTTGATACTTTGATTATAGTTGAGTCAAACAGTTGCTAAATTTAATATGAAATTATTAAATTCAACATTGCATTTGTTTCTATTTTCCATAGTATCCTAGATTTTTGAAATTCATTGGAATACGACAGTACAACCAATACAATGAATGATACATATTTAACATAAAATATGAAATCAATAAATTTACAAAGAAAATTGACATTTTAAAAATTTAAATCTTATTATTCCTTTTCTTGAAAATGTAGAAGTAAACAATATATACATACAAATCTGTTTATATATTTATATATACAGTGTTCGCTAGACTATCAATTTGTTAAAAATGGTAGTTTAGTTAGATAATCGCTTAAATTTGTATAAATTTATAAATGTAAAAACTATTTACGAGTTTTACAGTGAATTAAATGTGAATGAACTTATTCTAGAAAATGTATAAATAAATATGTTGTATAACGCAAAGCGTACAAGTAAAAATACCTAGAATGTAAAAATAATACGAGATGGTGTAATTGAAGATTTTTTGTCAATGCCCTCAACTTTTATGCATAACATTATATGAAGTGTATATCTACATACGTATATGTATGTATATTATATTATGGTCTTGTGTTTCACAGTTATTACGTGATGTACCATTGAAAATGATAATTGCACTTGGTGTAGCACAGTATACACTGTTGTTTTATATAAATGCACGTTCACGCACTCAGTGCGTAAGTCATAAGAAGTAATGATATACATATAAGTTCAAGGATTTCGCAACGTGGCTACGTGATGTTTACTTTTCTACACAGGCCACTTTCTAGATTTATTCTAATTATTGCATTGTTTATCATTCATTAATTTATTATCATATTTATCGTTACTTAAATTATAGGTACATTATTTTTATTTTCGAAGCAAATATAAAAATACATCACATTTTCTTTTCTTAAAACAAAGGAAGAGAAGAGATATGAAATTAACCTCAATTTTTGAGATAAAGTGATATTTGAAATGTATTGATAAAACTGGAATAAAATGTAATACATATTGCAGATTCCCAATTTGTAGGGCGGAGGTACTCGAATGATGGGCGAGTTTCTCGGTCGGGTTCATTAGCAACGCGGTACTTCTTGCTAATTATAGTCATACGCTAATATCACCCAGCTCAGCATGGTACCTTGGAGCGAGGCAGAACGGGGAAGAGTAAAGAGATAACTTTGCGGTTTCGCGGTTGTGTTTCTGTGATGTGCTTTCGTCTATATAATACAACAGATATCAGCGTATGTACAGAACGCATTTTCAAGTTCATACTCTAAATTCTAATATCACTATGTTATTTTAGTAGGTTTTAAAAAAGAAATTTGAATAACTTCTCTCTAATATTAACCGATTTAAAAGTTAATTATAGTTTCGGTATCAGAATAATGTTAAATATAAAATAAACAGTTTTTTTCAAGATAAAATTCTATTTATAAAATAATACAAAAGTTATAGTATTCCATTTTCGAAAATAACAAGATTAAATCAAAGTACCAAAACAAGTTTAATCAAAAATCCGGCATGAATATACATGTTTCAAGTTTAGGTCGGTTGTTATGGATGTTGTATATAGATTATATATTTAAAGTTTCTTATCCAGTAGTGTAAATCTGTTATGGTCGCGAAGATTTGTTCGTAGCAGTGGGTGTGACCTTGAACCCGCGAAACAAGTTACCTGACGGGACGGCGACACCAAGAGACGACAGAGTACGCGGAACAACAACAACGGACGGTTACAGCACCAAGCACCGTCAAACCGACATTTCTATAACACACCAGCAGCAACGGTTCATCGTTCTCGAGTTATAGTAATGGATGCGATGCGTAATCATTATTTACTACATTTTACAATGGACCTATTTTACTACCTTTACAATACAAAAATACTCATGAAATATTTAACAAAATAGAATTTTTATATCCACGCGATGTAACATAAAGCCATACAAGGGTTTTATGTTTTTAATATAAAATTATATATTTTTGTTATGTTCTGAACTTTAAAAACATATTTTGAAACTTCCTTTATTTTTAAATATGGTAAAAGTATTTCAAACTGAAGTTTGTTTAAAAAATTATTACCTATAGGTTTGGTATAATAAAAAAATTAATAATTTATATATGGCGTCTGTGATTCCGAGTTAGACGTTAGGTATAATAAAAAAACGATTTATAGTTTTTAATTAATATTTACAAATGTATTTTATCTTAATTTAAAAGTAATAAAATCAGTGCCAAGTGGATTATTTTCATCAGTCTGGCAATAAATAAAGATTCATAAGTCGCATCCGGTTACACACTATATAATTTGCAGTCATCTTTGTTATTTTCCTGGCTCCATCTCATTTCGTTCCAACGATGAAATGGTCGCAACTAATGTGCCAGAGCGAGAGATGAATATACAGTTACCAAACGTAAACGAATACTTAACCATATCAGTCACACAGCGAGGTAAAAACAGACATCGTACTAGACGGCCGACTCACAGGCACTTGCTTCTTGCAACATAGTTCTACTCTACTCTCGATGTATATGTTAATTACTTCTTGGCTTTGGATATTCCGCGCCCGCTGCACCGGCCGTCCTTGTCTTGCGTTTCACCGGCCACGCTCTGATGAAGTTTTGCTTTCTTAGATCATTCAAACACCAGATATCACTTTGCAAATTATCTAGAACAATCTGTTTATAATATATTTATTTTTTACTCACACCATCACAATTTCAAACCAAAACTTAAACAATCACCTTCGTAACAATTAAATATAAACTCTTCTTATTTTTAAAACTAAATTCAACGATTATTAAACTAATATAAATATATTTATTCTAGAAGAATGTTTCAAAATTTTTATATGTCATATTTTAAGACTTTTTTATATACATATTTCCAACATGCTATAAAATATATCAATAAAAAAGTTTATGTGTCGAAAATGTAAGGATATTGTAGAATTTTCGTTTTCTCTTTTTATTTACATGTGTGTGCAAAAAGTATTATAAATAAATAAATTTATATGGACTTTAAAATCAATATTATTGACGGAAAATTACTAAAATATTAAAATTAAATAACGTAAATATCAAATATATTATCTTTTAAACTTATTTATATTCGTTATTATAATTAAAAACAATATTTTTACATGAAATTTAAAATATAAAAAATAGTTACAAAAAGAGAAATTATCATTAAATTGTGTAAAAATGTTCTATTGTTTCTGTTTTATATCTTTATATCTAAATGATGCACTTTTTTTATAAGTAATGACTAAATAAGTTCTTAAAATCTGATAAAAATAATTGTTTCTAAGATTAATTGAATAATTTGAAGTGTTAGGACTGGTAAATCGAAATCTATATGATCGAATGTATTTTATTACAATCACCCGATGCTTTTTTCAACGAGTAAAATTTTTATTTAATTTACTTGTGGTAATTATATCGTGTGCGCACTGATGTTATTATGTTACACGTTTACTCAATGTATATAATACGCATTTGTGTATGTGTATGTAAGTCTATGTGATTGTAATGAACAGTTAGAATGTCATTACCAAGCAGATTGGTCGCTTCAAGATATGGAAATGTCAGTTATTACAGTCCTGGATGCTGGGCTGGAACATCCATTATATATTATTCCATTTTCTAATATATTAGTTTTTGTTTTAGTGCACGTTCGCAACTGCATGTTACATTTACCTTCTAAATAATTAGTTTTTACTTGTATTATAGTGTAAGTGTAATTGAGTTTCTGCTACTAGGCTCGCTTTTTGTTTAGACATTCAAATTGCACTTTGTAATTGATTATCTACGCTATTTTATTAATCTTAAAACTTGGAATTATTTCACATATGTACACTATTTTTTTTAAATCTAAATTTAACATTTTTTATATATCCCCAAGTTAATATAATAAACAATATGATCATAAAAAATATGACGCTTAATTCTTAGGGTTCAATTTTCGTTATATAATTTAAATAAATCTTAATTAATGACGTTTTATAATACAAAATATTATCAAAATATGTTTACTAGTATCACACTTTTACAAGGACATAATTTTACTTAAAAAAATACATTATTTATCATATTTACATTTTATAAATCGTCGACAATTTAGATAAGTTTATGATTTTTAGCTTATTCATAAATATATTAAATGCAAACGAAGTTAGTTTTTTATTTTTTAAATTTATGAATGTAAGAAAAAGATACCAAAAATAAAAGAATTCAACTAGTCAGCTAATTGGGTGGCCGCAATGGCTATTAGCAAAAATTTAATGTGATATATAGTTCTGAGAATGGAACTAAAACCTGAATAGTTTATTATATAAAAAAAAAAAAAACAAAATTGTTGATATTTCTACGAAATTTTATCAACTTGAAACATAATAATCTTAAAATTGTTTACAAATTGTTATTTTAAGTTGTATCAAATTTATCTTCTTGTATTATTAAATTTATTTTCGTTTTATTGACAAGCAACATATTTTTAGATTTTTGAACTATAGTGTAGTGAGAAATATTTTGTATTTTAAGCATTTGACTATTTGAAAATCGAGATTTTCATTTGAGGTTATAAGTTTATGACAAAATTTTAGAAGTAAGGTATAAAATGATACTTTGGTGTTTATATTATCTTATTAAACACTAGTGCATAATAATATTGAACAGTTGCACAAAATGTACCGTTCTATTATTGAAAATTTTAAAAGAATTTTTGATTTCGGTAATAGTATTTGAGAAACATTGTTTTTAAAAGAAATTGTAATTTAATTATTTATAAAATGTTATAAGAAGTTTATAAGTAAGTGAGATAATATATGGTAAAATTGTAATTTATAAAATAGGTAGTTAGTAAACAAGTTTGCCAGTTAAAGTGTCTGTAAGCAACAAAACATAATAAATATTGAATAGAATATAATAAGTCAGTAGTGTGTATATGCTAATGCCGTAAATTTTATGTCCGGTCCGTATATTCATTTGCGAGGTTTGGCACAGCTGAAATTTATAGCTCAATTTCCGATGTCCAATAGCAATTCGAGAACATATCGCTTTCCTTTTCGCTCAATCTGAGTCTCGCTCGTTGAATAAAAACCATCGTAAAATGTCCGCCTGTTTTGAGTTGGGAGATTTTGCACTTTTGTTAAATGCGAATTTCAAACTGCTATATATTTTATTTTATGTTTGCAGTAAACGTGAAGTTACGTCTACGTAAAAGTATACAGGGTCAAGCTATGTTGTCAGGTCGACTTGGATAATATATACAGGGCGATACGGAAATCGTATATTTTTACTGCGATACACAAATTATGTTTGTAAACTGCATATATACGAGCAAATTATTTTCAAACCATTTTTATCCATACAATTATATTTCATATATTCAAATAAATAATTAAAATCTATACATACATATATAAAAATAAATAAATAAATTATTATTCAAATGTCTTGTTTTTGTTTTTATAGAAACAGGTAAAATATAGTGAAAACAAGTTGACATTATAGTGCACTTTAAAATAAAGTGTTTTAGGAGGATATATATTTTATGATCGTAAAACTAAAAGTTTTTTTCAGCGTTCTGTACCAATCTATCTATAAGTTCTGCGGTTTTATAAAACGGTACCTGCGAAGCGATAAATTTTATTTGTCGATTGGGTAGCTTTCGTTTGTTTTGCTCGAACCTGGAAGAGTAAATATCTGGTAGGAACAATAGGTGCTCTATCAGTAAACAGTGCAATGCAAATAGGATGGTTTATTTCTTTATTTTTATTTGACTATAGTAAATAAAATATATACGGTGGGCAACAAAATAAAATACACGGAAAACATTTACAGTTTAAAAATAAAATTCTTATTTATTGGTGTCAGTAATCCACACTGTACCTATACTATCATTTTTAGTATAAAGTTGAAACAGTAAAAACGTTAATAAAAATGATTTATATTTTACCGTAAATTTATTGTTGTTTTATTGATAAATATTAGTCATACTATAAATTTATTTAATTATAATTTACATGTGTATTTTAATTTAGAAAACAAATTTATGAAATTATTATTCTAAAGAATTTGCACAAACATCTTCTGTTGCTATTTACTTAAGTTAAAACTACATGTTAGTATATAAATATCTTTTCAGATAAAACTAACTACAAATAAATAACAATGCTTTTTTTATAAAGGTTTTTGGAAACTGGTTTTTGCTTAAAATTATTAAAATTGTTTTGTTTAATCCAAAAAATATACTTTAAAATTTAGGAAATCAATTTATTAGATTGTAAAAATTATATATTTATTTAGATTTTTTCTTTTTTTCTTTCGAGAAATACGGTTATTGTCAGGGCCGTAACTAGCTTTTTGTAGGCCCTGGACAAGACTTTCAAATTGAGCCCCCCCTCCTTTAATAAAAAAAAAAAAAAAAAACTTAGCATACATAGACGATAGTTTTGAAGCTTTTTTTCTTGAATTTTTTTAAAGTTTGATAATAGTCCTAATAAATAAACACAAAACAATTATTCTTTTAATTGTTTCTGCCCGTAATTTTAATTTCATTTTATATTTATGAAAGAACAATGAATTAAAATTTAAATTGTCTTTTAACGCTTTTATATCCATTCTTTATATCAAAATAAGCAAAGAAAATATCTGAGATGAATTTTTTTAGAGGTCTTTCTGGGCCCTCCTTCGATCTGGGCCCCTGTTGCCCCTGCTTTGTTACGGCCCTGGTTATTATCTATAAATTATAAAGCAACAGCTAATTTTTCTCAAATTTAGTCCTTACCCAACAATTAAATAATAAATTTGTAGAACCAAAAACATTTCGAAAGATAAATTTTAAAACTATTTGATTAATTTTTAATTATGTTTAAAAATTATACGTTTTCTAAGAATTTCTAAATTTTTAATATTTTTTGTTTGTTTCAGGTACTGTCCTTTTCCATTTTCAAAACATTAAAATATAAGGTAATATTAAAATCAAAGTAAATAAAATCTAGCATTAATTTTATAGTATTTATAAAAGTCATTACCAAAAAAATTGTTGATTCTAAAACATAATACGTTCATATACATGAAATAAAAATATCCAATTTCTCGGTTTCTAAGAAAAGATTCAGGCAATCTTCGCTAACGTACCAAAGTAAAAAAAAACGCAGAGAAACAGGTTTCGTAGAAAATACAATAGTTTATTTTTCACCGAAATTTGGAATTGTTGATTTGAAACGAATAACGAAGCGGTTGTTTTTTATATGCTAAGTATTTGTTTCATATAATGCGATAAAAATACTTCGGCAGATTCGTTTCGCTTAGATGAATCTATAGTTTACAATTCTACGGTAAATTAACAATTTGTTTTCATTGTGTGTATGTAGTTTATTTTATATACTATGGGAATTATAATTTTGTGTTACTACAAAATATATTTATTATTAATGTTATTATTTTTATTATTTCTGTGTCAATGAAAGTAAATTTTAATGTGAAACTAATTGAAGATAATAGAATTAAATTATTTATATTAATCTGCGGATAATACTTAAATCCTTTGAAGGAAAAAAAAAGGATACAAAGAATGGAAAAATAAATAAAACAATTGAAAGAAAATAAATATTTAACATTCTCGTTGTAATCTGAATAATTCTAATTACATTGCAAGTTTTTTTTTTCTTGAATAAAATGATGTATTTTGTAGTGAGTAGATACAGCTTATGAAATGATTGCGCTATCATTTAAGTAAATATGTATGTTTTATCATATTTTATAATCAAGGTAATTTTTATTTGCATAAACAACTGAAGTACATTTTAAATAAACATTTTATTTTTATATCAAATGAAAATTATATTAAATTTAAAGTACAAAGGAAAATATAGATTAATTAAGGCAAAATTCTTTTTAAATAATATGATTATATTCTTATTATTTCGATGAAACCTTAAATATTCCTTTTTTTAAAAGACATAATAATATTAAATTATATATGGATGATGTTATTTCATCTTTAACAAAAAATAAAAACTTCTGAATGAAGCCAGAAAAATATGTATCAGAGTGAATGTAACTTTGAATGGTATGAGCATAAAAATAGTCCTGCGATATTCTGCCTCTATGCTACAAATATAAGATCCTTGTTGGATGACAGGATGGCATACATCAATGTCGATTTTAAATTGAAGAATTATTAAACTTACTCATACTATACTATTTGTTATCTCTAAATAGTAATATAATATACGAAATAAAATAACATTTATTTTTGTTGATAATTTAACGTATTTTTATATTTATGGTGGTTTATCGGAAATAAATATTTAAATATAATAGTTTTATTAAATGTTTTATTTCAAATAATAAAAGAAATAATGTATAGATATTTGTTTCCAGACGGTTCTTTCATACGTCGCAACGATGAATTACTTTATTATACTTTATGATCTGTTAATGCTTAGTATTTTTCAAAGATATAAGAAAAACTCGCCTACTTATTTGAAAGATTGAGAGCAATGCGATTACTGCAGGCGTTTTTCTTTTTTTTCGTTTTTGTTTTCTTTGTGAAATTTAGAATTTGGATCAGAATTAAATTTGGTATATTTTATTTTTTTTATTTCAACTGTATTTTTACATTCGAATATAAAGTGAACTGTGACATTGATATATATTTGTTTATATTTTTTAGTTTTATTTGACCTTGAATTATATAAGGAAATTATAATTAAGTATAGGTTTAAGCGCCCTCCTTTTACCGTGTTATTTTTGGCACTGATTTAACTTTTGCTGATTTGCCAATTCAATACAAATATTTATCATGTTTATATATAAAAATTTCTATTTATTTTGTAGGAAATAGTTATTAATGCATCTAGAAATAATAGTGATAATTTAATCAATTTGATATTTGATTTTCAAACAGCAATCAATAGAATTAGGTTATTGTTATGTTGCTATGGAGATAGCTTGTTTATATTATGAAGAAAGAAAATTAGTTCTATTAATATTATAATTACAATAAATGTAAATAAAAACCAAAATTTCTCTAGGTGAAGGTCATGAAAAACAATTGAATATATTTAAAAATGCAATAAACTTAACAAATAATGTATTGCTATGTTAAATAGGTTGACATAATGCGATATTTACTATGTGTATGTATAAAGCATAAAGTACAATATGTGGGTTATATAATCCATCACATGTTATAACATAAAACTGTAGTATATTAAAAATCGTGTAATGAAAATATATGGACAACATTTACCATTGTATACGTGAAGGCGTAGACATTTCTATATAATTTATAGTTATACTTATAAAGTATAAAAAATACTTTTAATAATAACATTTTCTTTAAATTATATCACAAAAGAAATAACTTAATTGTTTATATTTAAATTTATTAAAACATTTAAAACCAGATTCTAGATTTATTACTAAAACAAAAAAGTAATATTTATTGAATGATGTCATTGATCACAATTTATAGCAAATAATTATAGTGTTGATAAAATAATTATATCCATATGTTTAAAATGCAATATGATTTTAACTGTTTAAAATCCATTGCTACAGATAATCGTGATATCAATTTTTTTTTTAATAAATTTCTTGCGTTTAGTAAAATATAAATATAATTGCAAAGTTAACATAAAAGTTGTTTAGTTAGTAAATACATTTTATATCCAATTACTTTAGTAAAACGCATTTTAACGAAAACTTGTTAATATCTCAATTCTTGGGGCTACATTAATATTTATTGACATATGCAAAAGTAAAATATTTGCATTCCACATTCTCAACTATCAACACATCCATTAAAGAACTGGTTTTAACAATTTAATTTACAATGTTTATGGATATGAAAACGGAAAACGCCTAAACCTATCAATAATTACTCAATATGCATGCAATTGTGCAGATGAAAACCGAAGTAATCAATAACTTTATTGACTCCTATGCTAAACTACCTTTTAACATTATTACTTGTAATATATAATATAAACTATTTAATTTTTATTTTTTATTTCGTTACAATATAACTTATTTTTTGTTTATTATAATAATTATTTAGTTTATTTTAATTTTGAAGGGAAAAGTGAGTATATGATACGGTCCATAATCTCGGTGAGTGCATAGTGATAGACGATAGATGCTCAATTCCGGCGAATGATTTATGATGAAACAAACGCAGTTCTAAGCAAGCGCTGGCGGCTCGCGATTTCTATTTCGTAATGATTTAGTGTCTTCCGTCTGGTTTGGTTCGTCCATCTATATAGGTGGTACGTTGATATACGTCAATTTCAACTCGAACGGATAAACTTCCGACTAGTTGATAACCCGGTGGATTATAAATTAGTTTATTAGTTATTATAGACTATATTACGGTGTTATATTAAGTATTAATTACTTATTAATAATGAATAATTAGTTATTTCATGGGATTATACCTTAATACTTGCACACTTTGTTTTAAATGTATGGCAACGGCAACGACATTATATTAGATTCTATAATATTGAATATATTTTATTGCTTTATTGACAGAAAACGAGAAAAACAAAAAAAATTGTAAATAGAAAACTGTATTCATTTATTATATTAATAATTTATTATGTTTTCATTTTTCATGGAAAACAAATGAAATATATACCTACATACATAAACAATACAAAATATATTTTGAAAAAAAAAAAAAAAAAAATCATATCTTTAAATTTGTTAAATTCAGTTGTATAAGGTGCACTATTTTAGCTTTCAATATTGTTTTTAGAAAATGTGTACTTGAACTTTTTGAATAAATTTTGTCCGATTTTATTTATAAAATTTTCTTTTTTTTTCTAACAAAATTGTATCGGTAAAAATTCATTGAAATTAAATTTAAAAGACTGGGGTTTTATTTATAAATTTAA
The DNA here is from genome assembly GCA_002278615.1 of Pogonus chalceus. Lineage (NCBI taxonomy): Eukaryota > Metazoa > Arthropoda > Insecta > Coleoptera > Carabidae > Pogonus > Pogonus chalceus. The sequence goes on along the minus strand of CM008234.1, from coordinate 1,753,291 downwards.
CTAGATAGAATTTCTCATTACAGTAGTGCACAACAATCAACAATGAAAAATTGAATTCAAATGTAATAATAAAAATATAGTCACTATAACCGATATACATATTTTGATAAATGAAAAATATATCCAATGTTTTTATAATTTCTGCTGCATTTAACCATTTTTCTCGCATATATTGCGGTTAAAGTTCATATTACCCATATATAAAATTTTAATTAACTAATAATTACTTCGTATACAGTTATTTTCTAAAGAAATTAAGCATAAAAATTGAAATTAGTTTTGCTTCACCTTTACCCAATTACTTAACTTTTTTCTTACTTAATATAAAATAATTTTAAGATAATACAAATAAAGATTTAAATGTACAATCTTTTAGTTATTTTTTTATGTAAAATTAAGTTATTATCATTTCTAAAAATAAATTTTTGCTGCTGTATCACGACATCTTAACTTTGTTATGATATTTTTAGTTTTGTTTAAGAAGATAAAATTTGTTTATTTTAGTTGATTGTTATAAATCATAACTGAAATAAATGAATAATTGGGAGTGAATATAATGAACCTAAAAATGACCTAGTTAACCAGTTATAGCACGTACTAAAAGTTACAAGCAACACGGAAAAGAGTGTATTGGCTGTAAATATTAATAATTAGGTTCAATGAAAAAAATTCCAATTACTGCATTGTATAAGTACAAGTTGCACGGAACTTGGTGATCAGATAATTGATAATGTATCAATACAACAGCTATACAGTAGCGGTATCACTGATGGCGATTTCGAATGCAGCGTAGATTAATAATGTAACCACGTAGAAACATAGCGGTGAATGCAGTTGATTCTGGCGCCAGTATTGCCGTTGCCATACATTTTTTCTAACCTACAACACGAAGATGATGCCTAAGGCACATAAAAGTAAGTAAATATCATAGGAGAGGCTATTTATTAAATTTCGTAATTTTTAAGTCTCGTACATCCGCGCGCTATCTTGTGCTATTTTGCATCGTCGCTCTGGGTTATATGGAATTTCTGAATATTGTTATGGATATATATGTAAATTACATTGTAAAAAATAAAAATTACCCACTTCTTAGAAATGCCAACAGCGCTGAAGATTTCTGGCGTAAACTAAAATATCAACAAACGTTATTCGAATGATTTATTATGATTAGAAATGCAATTATAAAGGCATTAAAACTATCTTAATCAGTTTAGATTTACCAGCATAAAATATTTACTTCATTTATTTACCTGTAATTTATATATTACACTTACAGGCAAACTATAAATTTCAAACAAGCCAATATTTTTACCAACTTCCTTTTAAATATACATATTTCTTAAATTACCTAATAATACATTTAAATAACTATTTAACTTAAATTTTTATCCACAATGAACTTGTATTTCAAGAATACTAATATTTTTGCCTTGAAAAATAAATTTTAACGACTTTAAAATTAAGTTTTTGTAACTATAAAAAAATTATATTTCTTTTTACGTGATTGAAACCACAGTTTTTCTAAGATGATTGAATATAAATGTATTTAAATTTTTGGAACAATTTATAAATATTTATATGTATATTATTACTTTCTTAAAATTTATTAGCCGTAACTTAAAAAAATATGATTATATATTTAGATAAATAGCTTGAAAATTTAATATTTCAAAGTTAGTTCAAATTAACAATTATTTTATTTAATGAATAAATATAAAAAATATATCCATACATGTAGTTATAATTGAAACAAGTGCATGTAATAATTTATACAAATAACATGCATTTATTGCAATTAAAATGAAACAAATAGCAAAGCAATGCAAAGCGTAAATTTTAATTAACTATTAAATTTATAAAATTTCAATTAACATAAACTAAAAATGCAACAACATATATTAGGTAATTCAGGTCATGAACATATTATTATTGTTATTATAAATAATAATTCACATCTACTAAAATGAAATTCATAATTTAATAGTAAATTGTAATTATGATAAATGTATGCTTATGATTTATGCAGACAAAAGGAAGTTTCGACTCGCTTAAACCTGCATTGTAATAAATACATACGTTCGCCGTATTGCTGTAAGTTATTTATTTGCATTTAAACAATATACATACATACATATAATTTACGATATAATAATGTTTAGCAAAATATGTAAATATATACTCTTACGAATCTTATCAATATAATTAGGACGCTGTCGTTGTTATTTAAATAATTTACAATTATTCTCACTTCCTCTACTATATATCTAATATAAATTAAGGAAGTATGAAATTATTTAAGTTTCTGCGGTAGGTTTAATATTTATTCCATCATGATTTAATAACATTAAATATATTTGTTTCTCATCGCTTTTTTATTTTATTTGAAGATGTTATCATATGTCTAACATTCTATTGTTTATAATTATAATTTATTAATCTGATAATTATAACAAAACAACTTTAAATATAATCTCTTAAAAACATTTTGTCCTTTTTGTATAAAACTATAAGAATTTGTGATAATTATTTCTAATTTTTATATTATAAAAAGATAAACAAATACTTGTAAAATATTTTTAGTTGTCTGGCGCCTATTTTATTTACATATTGCATCTAAGTATTTATCCAAACATTGAAATAATTAAAAAAACTTTTGAAGGTGTATATGTCTCGTAAAATTAGTAAAAAAAACAATTTTTCCGAAGTAGCAAGCACTAATAATCTCGTGTTAACAGTTCTATATTTAAATGTGTTGTTATACAAACGAAATGATTGTCTTACAAACATTTCAGTAATTATTACCTGTTTTAAAGCGAGGTCGCGCTGAAAATTTTATTAAATCATAACGAAAACGAAGAATGGTGACTGTTTGTTTCAACGCTTAAATTTAGAGTATTAAATTAGATTTCAAATTTTTTCATTTCACGCTTTGCGTGGCATTTGAAATGTGTTAAATAACTGTTACAAATTTAAATATTATAAACAGATAAAAAATATATTCTTTAAGTAAAAAAATATTACATACATATGTAGATTTGTTTTCACAAAAAACATCACATTTTTTGTTATAATAAAATTGTGAATTTCGGTCAAGGTACAAAAAGTTTTTTGACATTTAATCTGTTCGTTGTCAAATGTTATAAAGAATAACAAATAACATGTGAGATTATAATAACATTATTGTTTACATTCATTACTTTGTTATACATACAATATTATAAACGATTAGAAATAATATATTTTAAATAAAACAAATAATGTATATTTATATTATATTATCACCAAGATAATTCTTAAACAAAACTATGTTTGTAACTTCTAGAAATTTTGATTACAAGTTAAAGAACAAAAGAAGGTAGAGATATATTTATCGTATAAAATACGTTTTATTTATATGCTAATTTCCGTGCACAATAAATTTTCTTTTTAATATAAATTAGTTGAAATTAAGTAGAATTTATCATACAATCTTACTAATTGGATTCTATGCTGGAATAACTTTTACGTAGGCGGATTTTATAATCATCAGATAGACATGTCAATTTCAGTTAATAATTTCTTCGATTATTATATTTTATTTATTTCATCTTCTGATAACCAAAAAAATTACGACAGATATGTATTTTAATTTAAAAAATAACTACAATATTTCACTAAATTGAGATATTAAACACTAGTACAAGAATACCTCACAGTTACGTAGAATGTAACCATTCTGTGATCGAAAATAATACAAGAATTATATGAATTCCGTAATAAAACTTTAAGTATTATAGAGCAATGAATAGAAGCTTATGAATGATGTAGTTTGAAACTAGAAGATGAATTCATAAAATTGTGATATATATTACGTAACATGTATTTATCGTATATGAATTAATGAGAAATTGCATAGCAACGACAGAGTTTGAACATCGCGCAACAAAATGCATCTTCATTCATTGAATCCTTGTGAAACGAGGTCAAACTAACACTCGACCACCGCTTTGCTATACGACCTAGCCACACTTATAGCGCTTTTATCCTTGACGTCAAACAGGATTCCCAGGCAGGAGCAACCAGGACTACTCGAGCCCGGCTTCGGCTGTCAGGTTGTGAGGGTGTCGGGCGACCTGACCTGATTCCACACCGACGCCGATCTTGCTGCTTCAATCATTACTTCCAGGAGTCTGCCAACCGCTACCGATATTATATGATAAAAATGCATTTTATAGTTTATATACATTTGTTACTCATTGACCTGTCATTTAGTTACCTTTGAAATTTGGATTTATTATTAATCAAATAATAATTTTCATTGTAATCGACTGACTGATTGCGTGTATGATTGGTTCTGTGAATTGCAATGTTACCGACCTTAGTACACATATGTTTTTGATAAATATAAGTAATTTAATGAATCAACATATATTATATGTATACATACAAATATTATTATAGAATAATTTAGTACAATGTATATGAATTAGATGTATTCGTATAGATGAATACGTATAATATTCGTGAGTTCATTGCTAATCCGTATAAACATAATATAGTGTTTCTATATATTACGTAGCACTATGAATAGTAGCTGTATTTCAATCAAGCTGACACTATTCTCCTGTTTTCATGAATCCTCGGGGGCGGTATGTTAGCGCCTACCGACCTGGCGGCGAGTGCCTAGCCACCACCGCCGTGCGTCAGTTACGCGAAATCAATAGTCGCGTCGCGTCGGGCATGGCGACCGCCGCCGGGACGCATAGTGCGGGGGTGTAAAGTGTAGAGGGGATGTACAGACGACGCGACGGGTGTCAGGAGACACGCTACAGAGAGTCTTGTGGTAAGGGGGTGGAAATGGCGTACCGAGAGAGTTGTGAGTAGTAAGAGACAGAGACGATTTACCAAAGCGAAACAGAAAATGACGAAAGGTAGAGAGGAAAAGGAACAAGCGATACCAAAATATACGAAGGATAAAGAAAGGTACACTATGACGCGCCGCGAGGAAGATAAGCACTGTAGTAAAGGATAGACGTCAACAGGAGAGGATTTTAGATATTTTATTGAAGAGAGGAATTCGAGAGGTATATGAAGTGTAAAATGTAATGAGGAAGAAAGTTACTAGCGCATCATAGATGAATATATACAATAGTGAAAGTGATGGTGCATGAGAGAGTAAAGAGTATCTACTAAAACGAGACTATGTAAACTTTACCGTAGAGAGTATAAAATAAAGAGAGAATATTTCACGAGCTAGAGATGTGTCATAAAAGAGCACGAGAGAAGCTTAAAATTATATGGCAGAGATAAGCTATATATCATGAATGTGAATAAAACAAGAATATGAGAAATGGAAATCATTGTATAATACTTAAATACTCCAGAATAAAGATAGTCCAAATTCAAATACGGACATCATGTTGTCCCAGGCGCCGTTAGTGGCCGGAACTTACTACTGCAGTGATAAAGCCTATGCAGACCCGCACTATAAAACATTCTTCAAAACAAAAACTAATTTGTTTTGATTTATTTCCTTAACAATATATTATAAAAAATTTTAAAACGAGGAAGTAATAAAGATCTCTGCCTTGAAATTTGTTTTCTTATATTTATTTATTTTAGATAAAACAATAGTTATTCCATATATTTAAACCTTGAAACTGAATTAAAGTATATTGTTTATTATAACAATGATAACTTTGATGCACTGGAAACAAAAATAGAACATTGAAAATCGACTTGTTTAACGAAATATGTATGTATGTATATAAATTAAAAATATATTGTATACAGCAACATATAAAACATGAAAACACGCGTAGGTAGATAAAGGCAAGTTGATTAAATTTCCTATAATATATAATTCCAATATAACAACTCCAATATAGATTAAATTATTAAAGTAAAGTTTATATATTTTGAACAATATCACAACACACCACTATGCATACACCTATCATTTAATAACTCGAATACCGTGTCCCCGGTTTCTTCCCCCGGCATCCCAACTCAGATTCCGTCACGAGTCCGATTGACCTTTCGAGTTTCGATTTGTGGGCGGAAGTTTAGATAATACCAGCCAGCGCTGCTGGAACAATCATAGTCAATTCATATACATATGTACATATGTATGTGTATATCAAAATGTAATAATCCGACTATATGTATGTATTGCATACTTTCAAATTTGTTCCAATGGACTCACTGATGCGCAAAGATTTGTTCTGGGAAATATTTTATATTATGTACAAGTTAATAATAATTTTGCGTTCCATTAATGTAGCGCAACCTGTAAATTTAGTCTTCCAATTGAAACCCTAAAACTTCCATTGAAGCCTTATGTTTTATGAATTTGGTAACTTTTCCATTAGGATCATTACCCTTATAGTACAACGACCATTCGTAAAATGGAATATAAACTCACTAATATTTTGGACCATTTAGACTTCAATAGATAAAAGCAATTATCTATATTGCTATACTATGCTTGTTTCAACCAGTTTTGAAACGTTCTGGTCTAATCGAAAATTAGATATATATTCTTTGGGTAACTAGCATTTGTTACATATAAATGGCAACTTAAATACAAAATGAATTACTGCAAAACAAATAAACAATTTATTTGCTGAAAATAAAGCACAAACATATGAAATTTCCATAATAAATTATATATAACAAGTATTCCGTATATGTTGCTATTTACTGGAATTGTATTTAATTCCGAGAAATAGCTCCCGGATTTTATCCGGGATTTCCTGGAAACGAGATGTTATATTGTAACAACCAACTAAATGCATCACAGCGGAAAATTAATAAAACTTTATAAATGTTTTTATATTTTGTTTATGGAATAAAAACGAATTTAATTAGAAATTTAATTATGTTTTGTAATAACTTTTCATAAACACTTTTAAGTTTTTTTAATTTATTCATATTTTTTCATAAATGCACTCTATTAATGTCGATTACGTTTGAGGAAATTAATTTTTTATAAGTTGTAATTAAATTATTATATCGATTAACTAGTTATTTTATTAGTTTATTTCTAGAAATCAATTATAACAATATGTATATATGATATTTGCAACTAAGTATACATAAATACAAAGTATATAAAATTTGATAGAATCGAGAGTAAAAATATGCATTTTAAGTATCATAACCACAATGTTTACTCACTGTGGAACGTATGAGTACGACCCAGCTTCAACCTAGCGTGTTTCATCGATCGCGCAGTTGAAAATGAAAGTGTGTCGTAGGGGGTAGAACCCGGCATAGCAAAGCGGGGATGTTTGTCTTGCTTGTTCCCGATTCGGTCCTGGAACTTCAACTTCATTCCTACCCCCTTTTTACTTCAATCGTTGTCGTCTGCCACCGTTTCCCGTCTGCCAGAAACAGAATGTTCTCGTCTGGACGACGGCACTTCATTCCTAAAAAGATTATCATCACCCAACGCTAGCATTAAACCAAACTGAAACCTAACAAATGAAACCAAAAGAAAGTGAAATTTTCGAAAATCTTGTCTTTAATATTGTCTGGATGTAATTCCCTCATTCTGGAAATAATCCTATTTTCAGTGCTAGCGCATACGAATCATTACAATAGATGAAACTAATGCGCATGTGACGAATATTTAGGAATCCTGTTTAAAGTACGTCCCGGCGTCCACCGACGCGACGGCGCGAGCAATGAATGAAAGCGATAACTGTGGGTGAGGGAGGGTGTAGGAGTAAAGACGCCAAAACAATGCGCGTCCCAACGGCGCGACGTGTTATGCGTACGAAATGAGTTTCGGTTTTTCTTTGTGGCATTACTTTCGCTTTTTATTTACCCCGTTCACTCAACAGACGGAATTTTATTGCACAAAAGACTTTAAACTTACACAAACATTTCTTTTCTTATTACATCTCAAAAATATGTCAAAATGTCATCAAATATTAATAACAAAGAATTTCCATGTATCGTTTTACTATCTTTACTATTCTATATCATTTCCAAATGTTATATTTATAATTCAATTAGAATAATTTTGGGGGGATGACGTCAACCAAGCTATAGGTAAATTATTTCGTTTGAATAATATATGTTATATAGACAATAAGTATTTTATATTAATCGTAATTATGTTGTAGGCGATGTAATAATTCTTTACAAAATAACTTTATAGTGAGTAAATTGTAATGATTATAACTAGTACATTATTTATGAATGATTGTTGTTGAACAAAATACGATCGTTTTTAGTGTGCGTGTCTGTCGTAACACGTGCCATAGACTTAATCTATCTTTTTCTTGTACATTAAATTACGAACCAGTTATATTTCTGTCCTTTTCATCAAGCAAAGGTATTCTGTATTTTACGCTACGGTCAAGGACGTTAGTCCAAAGGGGCGGAACGAAATATAGCTACCCCCACTACATTTCATCCCCTATTTGCTGAATTACTACGCACTGATGAATACGTGTACGTGCTAGCCCGGTGGTTGGTTCTTTAAAAATAAATTGCAATTTTATTACATGCTTTTAAAATCACTTTTGTTAATATATCTTGTCAACATTTTTATTAAACTATAAACATAATAAATAAATGAATTAGATCAATAGAACAAGAAAATTAAATTATCAATTTAATATTTACTTTATTCTATTTTGCTGTCAGAACTCAATAAAATAAATTATCTTTCATTAGTTGATACATGTTAAATGTATTAATAATTATTGTGACATCACTATTTTATATTTACTAAATATATAAACTATATTTATTTTAGAAATTCATTAATATCTAGTTGGCTGTGATAAGAAAAATATTTGATAAAAATTCATTACAATTAAATATATAAATAAGTTCACTGACATTACACATATGTGTGTGGTCTGTAAATTCTGCAGTTCAAACTTGCAATTAACATGTATAATATCCTATTTCCTGTATCATTTTTAATAAAATAATTACGTTACATTTTTAACAAATATATTAATTACTTTCATTTTAATTATAATTACAATCAACGTACAAATGAAATCTTTAAATATTCATTATCATGATTTATTTTTAGTTATTACCATATTTGGTATATGAATTAAAATACAAATAAATACATGTATTGGAAATTAATTGGTTTTTTAAATGTTTAAACGCTAATAAGATGTCATATTAAAATGTTGTTATAGTTTCTGTTGTAAACTAAATAAAAACACATTTATTTATGATAGTTAACAAAAACTATGATGGCAATGAGCCAATGGTAAAGCCTACTCTGATTGTGAGTCTTTTGTTTGTTGACATAGTTTATATGATTGAAAAAATCAATGATTAAATGTCTAGCTTTCTTCCCGTAATTATGGAAATGCAGTTAACACAGAAGATTTAAAGTACTTGCTTGTATATGCGTGTTACTCTTCCTTTATGACTCATTCGAAAACAACGTAAATGTAAATTAATCGTAGACTTTCAAGAGAAATAGATAACAAAACAACGAAAAATTTATTAAACGATCGTATATTATAAGTTGTCTTTTTATTAAGTATCACATCTTTGATAATAAATAAAGTTTGTGTACTACAATAATTACACTATCTTAACCCATTTAGAAACAGATATATTGTGTATATATAGTAGCCGTCGAACTTATGTTAGATACTTTATTATAAATCTTGCATGCAAAATATTTAACTTGTACTGTTTGTATGGAAAATATTTGTTCATTCGTTTCACTTCGATAATAGCGAGACACTCGTTGGCTTGGAATTTTCTCGCTTTACTTACTAGTAGGCTAAATTGATACCTATAAGCTTATGCTAATACATTAGACTATATCAATTTGTTTTTTGTTTTGTTTATAATGCAAACAAATGAATAAAAAACTATTTGTTTTATGATACTCAAATAAATTATAAAATGTTATTATAGTAATTATACTTAGGTTTTATACTTCGATTATATTCTGAAACGCAAAAATATTATGACAACAGAGCACGGACATACTAAAAACGAAATTAATAACCGATACAATCGCTATAAATGCAAATTTTTTTAAAAAATATATAATTTTAAAACCAATTTATCGTAGGAACTGATTTGGTTTTATTCGATACTACTTTAGTACAATTTTATATGAAAACCAAACAAATTCGGTCGTAACAACCGGCTTGTTGTTATAAACAGTGTTGTTGTAAATAATTTTTGGCTATAAACGATATTATTTAAAAAATAATATATTTTTAAAAGTAATTCGTCGTAGGAACTGATGTATCCGATACTACTTTATTACAATTTTAAAATGAAATCCAAACAAATAAAGTGAATTCCGTCGTAAAAACCGGTTTATTGGTATAAATAGTGTCGTTATAAACGATTTTCTCATTAATTTGTTTAATAAACATATCAGAAATAGTAACATTATTTCTTAAGCATTAGCAAGTTTGACTTATAAAGTTTTTTAAATATTTTAAAAATAAAACTNTAAGACTTTCTGGTTACAATGCGGTAAATAGAAATTTCAGATGTTGCTAAGGTAACGCAAATCAACACTTTTCAATGCATGAGTACAAAAAAAAAATTTTATTGTCCTTTTAGTATAAAAATTTAAACTTATAAAATGTGTTTCAAATATTTTTAAGTTACATGAACAAAATTTTTTTTAAATAGATTCATATTTATTAAATAATTAATTTCTTTAATCAAAAACATCTATTTACTTTCCAAATAATTCATTTCTGTCGTAATATCATCTGATAAAATGTAGATAAATATTTTTAGATAAAAAAATTTAACAGAAAACATTCAAGCTTTGAATAAATCTATATAAAGTATGATTATTATAAATTTCTTATATCAAGTTAAGCTAATCACTACTCTATACCTATACCACATGATTGTTTCTTATTAACGTACCGTTTGCATTTTTATCTTAATCTTATTTGATTTATTTTTGTTTCAGGTAAAACCGTTACTATCTGCTACTATTAATCACGAGGGATCTTGTCTTAAGATATTCGCACATGTATGTATAGAACAACATTTTACGTTTTTTATTTATCTATCGGAATATTTAAAGTGTTATAATAATATTTTGCGTATATTAATATCAACGAGCCAATTATCATATATTATTTGTAAACAATAATGAAAAATAGTATTTTTATTTCCACTTTTAGCGCTTCGCATTTTTAATTGCAATCATTCCACGTGCCTTACAAATAACTGACGTAACACATAGTTTTTTTATCAGTTAACCTGTCTGTATGTATCAGAATAATTCTATGTAGTAGTACATTAGCTGTTTACTCGTATATTTTTATGTTGTAACTACATTTATTAGCTATGTGAAAATTATTTGTGTTGTTATTATGCGTAGTTTACAAATTTTTCGCGAACTATTATCAAATGGCACGTGGCGCTATAATTTGCTAAGTTAAGGTAAACAAACAATTATTATTAATGAAAATTGATAGTCACTATTTATAGAGATAACGTTTTTTTCTAAAAAATAAGTATTTATATTGTTTAATTAAATTAATGGGTTTTGTTTTTATCGATTATTATTGATTTATATTTGTATTTGTAACTAATCTATATAATTAAAGCGATTTTTTATTCAAAACACTTTAAGCTATTATAAATTGTAACATGAAATGTTGATAATTTTAAAATAATAACACATATGTATGTATTATAAATTAAATAATACAAGAACACTAGAATATTCTCATTATATCGTTTTAACAATAATAAAACACTGTAAGTAACAGTTCTGTAGAACGTGCACCATTAATTATTTTCTCTAATACCGTTTTGGCACTAAATCGCTTTCTTGTGCATCAGAGCAGCTGCCACCTGATGTACTTCTTCTAGGAAGAAGTTCATGATTTAGACTCCCACATGTAATGCACCTGGCCACATCAATTGGACGCAGGCCACAATATTTCGCTTTATGTCTTAATAGATTATCTCATTTGGATATTATAATTTTGTTACATTGTGATATTTTTAGTTATTATTCAGTATTTATTGCATCGTAGTCCAATTTAATTATTTGATTATATCTTTATACTGTTGTTGGGAAATAGTTTTAGGGCCAAATATTCGATTATAAAACAGCAATAAGAAATGAAAAAAACTCATTTTATTTATCATATGATCTAAATATTACTAAACTATCGTTTATTATTATAATAGCATTATGAATATCTGCATTAGCACTAGCACATTGCAACATTTTTCAAATAAATTGTGTGACGTAATTATTGCAGGTGAAATCAGGCGCGTAGGTGCTCGAAATTAAAGGGAACTCAAATGTAATTTAAACCTAAAATTATCAAATTATTTTTTCTTTATTGCTCAACACTCAATTTAAAAATCTATTAAATTATAGTTATTTATAGGTTCTATTGATACTAATGTATACAATACGAATTTTTTATTGGTAATTTTAATAGTAATTTTCTTTTAAATTGATCGTAAATTAAGAAAAAAACAGATATTTTAATTTTAAAGGTTAAAGGAAAATATATATATTTTTTTTTGTTCTTTTTGGTTATTAAAGTTGTAAAAATAATTAAAATGAAGGATTTAAGTTTGCGAACATAAAATAAATTTATAAGCCTTGGATTGTATTGAATTTAAAGTATTTTCTTTGTTGAGAATATAGCGTGGGGCGTTTATTGATTCCAATATTTAAAAAAATAAAGTTGAATAAAAAACAAGATAAATTGGAGACTATGACAAGAAGCATCATTTGGTTTTTAGGCCGTGTTTTTCTTGCTTCGAAAAACAACATTGTAAGTTAAATTTTTCCTTTGTTCTTTTGTTGGTTAGTTATGTTTCCCATTTCATCAGAACAATAATATAAATTCTTTAAAAAATATGAAACCGACACGAAATGATCTGTGAAACGCCCCGCATGTTGACTTTGCCATTGCAGCCAGAGTGAGGGAGACAAAAACGAAGAAAAACATTTTCTTACAAACCATATTTTTCATCTTTTGTTTTCTGAGGGTTTTAGGCTTCGGCCCGTTTCCCTCCGACGGAAAAAAAATTCGCGACAGCTTTAATTAGCCATGGAGTAGTACATTAAATTCTTTGTGCGGGAACAAGCACTGACAATAATGGCCATTTTGGGCTTTCAGTTTTGCTTTGTACACCAAACACTTTTATAATAAAGTTTTATTTTTATAGTTATTAAGTATACAATAATACAGTTACTAGAATATAGATGATTATCAATCTTTTCACTTTTCCATTATATCATAATATTATAGCATTTTTCTTTTTATTAAATTATAAATTAACTTAAGTGCAGGAAAATTAATATCATTATATTCTCAAAGCAAGATATGTAAATATATTTAAGAAAAAAGCTTTACAATAGTCATATTTCATTTGATTGCCAGATTTTCGATTCTATTAATTAAAGTTTGAAAGACATATACTAATTATTTAAACCTGTAAAGGTCAATAATGCCAATCAGAATTTAATTTTGAAGTTTTAATTATTTTGCTGTAAGTAATGATGATTGATGTTTTAAAAAAATTATTTATATGTTCAATAATATAAATTCTAGATACGTGAATAAAAGATATAAAATATTAGAAGATATCAACATAATACAAAATTTACTATAAATGAAATTCGGATAACGTTTATTTGACACGCATTTCTACCATTTAAACATGTTCAATCTAGAAATATGGCAATAAAATATAATAAAATATAATGTTCTTCGTGAAATAATTTCATTTTTATAACTTAAAATTTATATTTAAGCACATAAAAATGTCGTCCTTAATAGAAAGAATTTTTGTTGTTTATAATGTTGGAATATAAATATGAAAACAAGTATTGTTGGTAATTAGTGAAAGATATATTTAGTGTTGGTATGTATCAGATAATCGAAAACTTAGATTTATATTCTTGTTATTAGTAAGCCAATCTTCTTACAAAATATTTCAAAGATAATAGCATTATAGGTAGGGCACATGACTATTAACGTTACCGCACGTAAATGCCATAATTTTCTAATACAACGTTACACTGTCCACACGTCCACTATTTCTATTAAACTTAAAATAATTGATAGTAAATCTCTGGAAATCTTGAGACGAAATCGAGACGTCCTTGTGTCATCTAGCAAACAGGCAATTGCCTTACATGTGATTCAGATCTAATACAAAGTGAAGGTATGTGCATAGAATAATTAAAATTGTAAAACCAATGAAGAATTGACCTCGATAAATAAAACATTTCAGACACAAATGATAGCCAAGGTATATGTACTAACCTGACTTAACCTGTCGGATCATGCAACTAAATAAATACTCAATTCTTTTCTATGGGAATTGCTTCTGGAATTTTCTCACGATTAAAATACGCGTTCTTACAAATGATTTTACTTTACTTTTTAATGAACTAAGTATACAGCGTAATTGGACGTCCTTGTCAAAAAAATTTTCAAATTATTTCTTTTTTATTATGAATTTGTTAAATGGACTTAGTATATTGTCATTATATTCAAGTAAATCTTATATCTGGCATGTTTCCCTTTTTTTTTCTAATAAACAAACTTAAATAAACAGCAATTGTTTATGTTTAAAACAATTGAGTCTTAATAATAAATAAATATAATTAGTAGGTCAGTAATACCAATCACAATCAAAACAAAATTGTTATACACATATAAAACTAAGTTTTTATAATACTTATAAAATTTTCGGAATAAATTCGAAAGATTGTTTTAGTAAATTAATATTTTTTTAGGCAATTTAAAAAAGTAAATATTTAATGAGTGCATTTATAATTATCTATTCCTTTGTTAAACATTTGGCCAAGTTTATAGTGTCACCTTTATTTGATATTGTAGTTTAAAATATATTTTATTTGAAAACATTTTACATTTTAGAATTTTATGTAGATTTTAATATATAGTCAAAGTATTATTATTGTTTTCAATATGCTACTGACGTTTCATAGAAGGTCATGACAATTTAATGTATGACTATCAAATTTATTTACATACATACGTTCAATATATGCAAGTAATAAGGATTGTATTTAATTAATAAGTTTAGTAACAATTCGAACGTGCCATGAATTTTATGTATAAACAAGACTCATTTGAGTTGTAATGGTACATTTCTGTGTAGAATACAAATCATGCTATTTAGGGTTTAGGGATTGCGATAGTCCGTACTTTATGGGTTAGATTTAGATACTGGCGACCGTTTTGATATATTGCTGTTGTTAATTAAATTTTTTAATATTCAAGGCTTTAGCCTTCTTATATTCAAAACATGCCTTTTTGAGGAAATTTTTAATTTTCTAATGGTCAACATAACAATACAATAAATGAATATAAATATAGTATTTAATAATTTATAAAATATTCCCCAAATATATGCATTTTACAGTTGCCTAAAACTGTTATTATTTATATTAAATTTGATAAATTACAAGCATAGATACCTAAAATTTTACTGGCACAAATACAACTGGCCAATTGCCATCGAACGTAGAACATGGAATTTAAATTTTAATGTCGTCCTTTATTAATATTAAAGCTAGAGCCAATAATTAATTAAACGAATATTTCTAACTAATATTTTGTAGTTAACACAAAAATAGAATACAAGATATTATAAATTTTACGTAAATATACTTTTATATACAATAAATATTATAAAATATTAGTGAATTTTATTTTAGTGTACGACATTTTTTAGTTGCTATTTTTGTATTGACATTTTAGTTTATGTAAATATTTGCATATTTGGTTTATATCTGATTATATTTATTTAATTATAAATTTAGATTAAATTTTATAAAAATGTCTGACAGGAAAAACAATTTAATTAATA
>CM008234.1:1716970-1736980 GCA_002278615.1 Pogonus chalceus | reverse complement strand
CAAGAATGACTAATAATAACTAATAGTAATTATCAGCTTTATAATTATTAATATTATTATTATTGATATACTTTTTTTATTATAGTAGATTCTAGGGGTCCCAAGTAGGCGCTAATTTTTATTCCATTCGGGACCGACTTTAAACCCCAAAGTGATAAAAACGGAAATTTGTACCATTTTGGGGCTTAAAGTCGGACCTAATTTAACATGGGAATAGAACCGACTTTGAGCCCAGAGGTCCGACAGAAATCCTACCTTAGGAGGCTCTATTTAGGCGTTAAATTTTGACTCGGGAAGTCCAAACGATGAAAAAACTCGCTCAACACAAGCTGAAGACGAAGTGGCGCATAAAAGTGATTTTATAATTTTCAATATTATATCCTTATTTGGTCCTAATTCATCTCATACAGTCAAACTCTTATATGTTCTTAAATAATAACTTTGAAATATTCTTAATATTTAAAAATTTAATGCAAAATACTCGTTTTTACGCAATTCTAATTTAAATCAAAAAATCTATTCTTTTTTTTTAAATCACGATTTTTAACTACCCTTTCTTTATCGTTTTATATTTTACGGATAAATAAAAGTTACAGAAGTCGCTATTTAATTATAAAAATGAATAGTATAAGTATTAAAAGTAATGGGCCAATAAAAGAATATTAATCATAAAAGTAAATAAGAAACTTAAAACAAAAGTCTAAAAATAGAACAAAACAAGAGCTCAAAATAATGAAATCGACAAATTTTGACGTATATGTGAAGTTCACACGCATAAATTAGCAATTTACATTTGTAGTGTATAGTTTGAAATGCCGAAATCATCGTGTGCTAGATGCAGGTGTATACAGGGATAAAGGGGATTGAAATCGCACTGTAGTAATAATGTTGGTTAACGCCGTTACGCGTGGAATTACGCCGCGTCACGCTAAGCTCAGGTGAAACACCCCCATACGATTTTCACTCACGCATTACTGTATAATATAACGCGTCGCTAACTTATAATTTTAATACCTAACCTAACGGATGAATTATTAATACTTTCTTCAAAATATCAAAAACTAAACGACATTTTTTTGGGGTGGAATATTTGATATATTTTTAAAAAATTCCAAATCTGACAGAAACACTAATATACTTTGTAAATTAACTGCTTAAATATTTATGCTTGTTAAAAATAGAATATTTTTCTTGGAAATTAATTTATAAAATGAGAACCTTTTAATAAATTAGTTCACTTATTATTTATACTTTATTTTATTAAATGTTTTAATCTTCTAAGATTTGATTTTTAAGATATAAAATGCAATTAATCATTGTTTCTGAGAAAAACTCACAACAATACCAATTTGAGAAAGTTAATTATTCATATTTAATTGTTAAATACCTTTTTAGTAAAATTATTTAAATATGATTAAAATGACGTCAGTTAACCACATTTTCTATGAGAATCCTATAATTTGTTGGTTTTTAAAATGAATTCCCACAAATATCCTGTACAATACATAATCCTACCACAAAAGGATTTTACGTAATAATCATTGATGAATCAAAATTGAATTGAAAAATAATTTTCAATGTAAATGACCTAGAGTGTTTACCAAGAAGAATAATGTTCAAATAATACGGGTATAGTAGTATTACAACAAGTACTAGATTGTAATACTCGTGGCCAACTGTTCGCTAGCTGCTATGGTGATTGTCCTTGCGGACCACGTATCTTCCATTGTCCGCTGACAGCGACAATCGGCACGGCGCGGATGTTGTGTTCGCGAGGTGCATTCTGATGGAGCGCGGCGCCTTGTCAAGTGGCCGACAACCAGGCCGTTTGCATGCAATGTGCGTTTACCATCCTGTATGCCGACACCGAATGCACTTGCATTGCATTGCATTGCACACGTTCACATTCACATGATGTGCAATGGACTGGACTGGGCTTGACATGTTCGATGTATATGTATTGATGTAAATGGACTTTACTGCTTTTATTATTATATTCTATCTACGTACTTTTACTATGCATACATTATGAATGGACGATTTATTTTTTATTATTTGTGTTTTTAAACATAATAAATATTATCTTTATTTGTTTTACAAGTATTGTTATTTAATGGTACAATAATGATTAGAATGCTGTGAACGCAAATAAGGTAACTATGATAATAATCATGAATAAATAATACATACAAATAAGAAACAAGCTTTTTTTGAATTAAATTCTGTTTATTTAGTATATGTACCAGTAGAATCATAATTTTAACTTAATAAACAAAATTAATTACTTTGATAACAAAATAATTATTCATTTATGTTCAATTTATTATTGTTTTTATCAAATTTTCTAATTAGAAAAAGTTACATTTTACGATTTTAAGATAATAGTAATTAATAAAACCATTATCTTTCTTTATTAAACCAAATAGAAACAAATAAAATATTTATATTTTAAATAAGTATATTTATCTGTAAGTATGAAAATATTTGGATGGATNTATATATATATATATATATATATATATATAAATTACAAAACATGGGAAAAGATGTATATAGAAATAAGAAATTATAGATCTAAAAATAAATGAATAACAATTTTATCTAAAATCAACAAATATATTTCCTGACATTCTAATATTCAAATCAATTAATTAAAAATTTTAACACAAATTAATTATTTTTATATGATGAATATGACATATTCGATTATCATCAACATTATTTATTAGTAATCAAACCAATTCCGATAAAAATGACATGACGAAGACAAAATGATAAATGTATTTATGGACTGGATTTAAATAAAAATTCAGATAATGTATTGATACAAAATGCAATTCTTTGTTGACCTTTGGTCATTTATAATACTGATAAACATATAAAAACTGAAAATATTGAAATATTCGAATCGAAACTGCATTGTGAAGTGATTCACTGAAAAATGGAATTTACATTCTTTTTTATCAAAATTGATTGATTGTAAATTGTACGAAAACACTTTTTTGTTATGAAATTGAAACTAAAATTTAGTTTTTTTATAACAAATTATGTTTTACAAGCTATAATTTGATATCATTGTTTATATTTCAAATGAATGATATCAAATGAACAAAGTTCAATGAGTTTTAATATATTTTCGTATCAAAATAAAATTAAAATCATAAGTATCATGTGCTGCGTTTCCGATATTTATTAATTGACGTATAAAAAGAATTCCTAGATATTAGTCTTAATCGAAATACGATGATAAATCGTTTGCTTGTCTCTTAACGAAATATCTAAAAACCTGATTTCATAATTTTCTGCTATACAACAAATTCCAGACTGAAAATCTCTGATTAGTAACTTTCACGTTTTATGTTTGGTATCACTATTCGATGATAGGTTGATTAATAATAACGATTCGTGCCTTTTTATTGATATCAGAAATATAAATTATTAGTGAACATTAAGTTCAAATTACTGGCTGTTCCGCTTTTGATAACATAACACGTTTTATATTTTATCAAACTATAAATTTTGTTTAGAATATTTAATCGATTATTTTGACTGTGAGTTTAATGTATGTGTATAAATATATATTGCTATCAATTAATTATTTTGTATTTCATTTTGCTATAAACAAAATATAATTAAAGATATTATGGAAATTTCTGTTTTATGAAATTGTCATTTTGCTGCAGTTGTAAATATTTTTGCAATATCGTCAAACTATTTTTATTTAAAGTGTTATTTCTTTATTTTTCATTGTATTATCATATTACTAAAGTACTTTTATTACATATTTAACCTTCAAGCGGTTGCGTGGGGTCGAATCGACCCCACTTATCATATTTTTGGTTTAAAATCGTTCATTTTTGTCACACGTATTTTCCATTTCTATAATCTATCCTTACCAGTGTTTATTATATGTACAAGCTGTCCAAAAAGGGTCGGGGTATTTTCGAAGTTTGGAAACCTCCCGAACATTTCAATCGCAAAATTTAATTCTTGCATAAGCTGAATTTTGTAAGGTTTAAGATGCAAATCCTTCTTTATAATTATATAGACGTTTAATTCTTGACCCTTTTGGGACATCCGTATAAAGTAAGATTTTTTTTTAAATTTAAAATTAACATGAAGACTTAAATACAAACAGATGATAGAACTGCTGTATTTCTTTTTTCCTAACTTGCTAAACTTTATCTTTATAATTTTGGTTTTATTTTAGAATTAAGTACAATTTTTGTCAACATATAATTTCCTAATCCAAAGATAATATGTCTAAGTATAAAAAATAAATATTTTTTAATAAATGGTTTTCTAAATTCGGAATATATTAAATAGGTTTTTAAAGGCTAACATACATTGCAAATTAAAAACCATTTATATATTAATTTCAATAAATTTAATATTAAAGTTACAAACAAACAAAAACAAAATCTATAAATAATTAATTGTCAAATAGTAAAGCTATAAACTATGGCACTAAAAATTATAGTATTTCAATTAAAATCATGGAAAATAAAAAATTATATTTGTTATTAGATATTGAAATACAGGGCCGTAACTAGCTTTTTGTAGGCCCTGGGCAAGACTTTTAAATTGCCTTCCTTCAATAAAAAACTTATCATGTGTATACGATAGTTTTGAAGTTCCTGTTCTTTCTTTTTTTTTAAGTTTGGTTACAATCTTAATAAATAAACAAAAAATAATTATTCTTTAAGTTGTTCTGCCTGTAGTTTTAATTTCATTTTATATTTATGAGAAAACAATAAATTAAAACATCAAAAATTTATTTAAATTGTATTTTTCATCAATTAAATCATTAAGAAAATAACTAAGAAGATTTTTTTTAGTGGCCTTTCTGGTACCTGGGCAAGTGCCCCTGTTGTCCCCGCCTAGTTACGGCCCTGTTAAAATATGCTAATTATATTAATATATTTATTTTCAAAATATGTCAATAAACATCAATAAAATGATTAGAAACTGTCAAAAAACAGAATTACAAACTATTAAATTTTCAATATAAATCTTTCGCTTTAATATAGAAAATATGAGTTTTATGAAGAAAATAATTTATAATTTCGTAATGTAAAGTTAATTACCTGACGAATAACAGTAATATTTTATAGAGCAATATAAAATATCGTATTTATGTTAGTAATATTTAAATACTGCACCTCAGCACCTGGTTGGTACGCCTTTAAAAATGAGGAAATGCCTGAAGAAAATAAGTAAAGTCATTTGCTACTCATTTTAATTTCAGATAGCTTCCAGGGAACCATTAGGCGCTTATGTGCTCTATAAGTTATGAAAGTAATTTATATATTTCTCTGTATTATTTAATGATGTAGTAAGTAGAAATAAAACGCATGTTTATGTTATTATTTAAGATGAACCTTGCAACGGAACGAATATTATGAACATAAACATATTTTATACGGATATATAAATGCGATCCTTACATTTTAGAACGAAAAGGTGAATGTTTTCACTACAAGTTCATGTGACTGCTTGTAAATTGTGATCATACGAAAACCTGGATATTATTTCACAAATTCCTTTTTTACGATCGCAGCATTTATTATACCTTGTAATTATTTACATCGTTAAATTTCATTTTCAGAAAGAATTATTATTTTCAAGGGAACATAAATTATACCATTTATTACATATTTATTTACTCCTAATTATAATTACATGTTATTTTTTTCTGAATTTGAATTTTATAAATGTTTCAATAATAATATATTTTGTTTTTGTTTTATTTATATACACTAATTTCTCTCATTAACAAATATAACTAATTAACGACCAAAAAATAATAATCATTTGCTTTTAGGCTATTGTAATTATGTTATTTCTTAATTAGTTTTAATTTCCAATCATAAATATTTTACTAGAAATATATAAGAAACAAAAACTTTCATACATTTCTTTTGTTTTTTAATTGTTATAATTTTGGAAAAATAAGATATTGTTGACATACAATTTCTATCTACTTTGTCTTGAATGATTTAGTAAATGTATGCTTTTACTAGTAATTGTATAGGGTATCCCAAAATGATCAAGAATTAAACGTTCGAAAATCTTCTTTACAGAGAATTATAAGGAAGGATTTACATCTTAAACCTTACAAAATTCAGCTTGTGCAAAAATTAAAACTAACAGATCATCTTTAATGATATAATTTTGCGATTGAAATGTTCGAGAGGTTTCCAAACTTCGGAAATATCCCGACCCTTTTGGGACACTTGTATATTTTATCCAAGTTAACATTTTAACTGTAGCATATATGTATGTATATAATTAATCCAAATTGACCAAATTTGACTAAATATTAATAATATAATTCAGTTGTGATTAGTGTAAAAACTATAAATAAATAAATTTTAATCAAGTGAATAGAAAAAGTGATTTCTTTGTTGAAATATAATAAAAGAAAAAAGGCAAACAAGCTGTATACGTTTAAAATACCAGAATGTATAATAATGCAGCAATTCGTGTAGCAGCCAAATTCGTTCTAATGAATCGTTAATATTTTCATGTAGATTTTTTGCTTGTGCTTCATTTTGGAACAAAATTTTAATGAGGGAAAATGTTCAGAGTTGAGTTTAATTCCAAGTAAATTGAACATTAATTTACCGTACCTACCTACGTTAGCTTGCGGGCATCTTTCGCTAGATATTAAAAAAAAAAAGCTTTAAGTTTAAAGTTGGATATACCGTAAGGCGTGATTGAAGTGTGAACATATTTTATCAATTGCATTTCGAAAAATTAATTTAATATTATTTATGGAACAATTATATTTATTAAACATAGTAAAAGCGTTAATTTCCCATCGTAAATTAAACTATTATAGAACGTATCATTTTATCGTTATTGTAAACGTTAAGGTCACCCAAAGTGCTAAGTACCATTTAACATCAGGCTCATACTTGCTTTTAAATTACAATTAGTTCTAAAATGTAGGACAGCGAGTAGAAATATCTCTCTCAATCTACTACTATACAAACATCCTTTTTATTTATATTAATCAATTTTAAAACATAAAATTACTATTAACGAAATAAATATAATTTTAATTACGTTTATTGTATTCATTTGCCTAAAAATAATCTTTATAATATTACGTAACTGCATCTAAAACTTAGTTGGATCAAAGTATATGCTTGTATATTTTTAAAATTAATTTGTTTGTATAAGCCAGTTCTTTAAATGTCAAAAATAATATTATAGAACAACGCAATTACTTTATACAGTTTTATTATACAAAGAAAAACTTAAAAATATTTATTTATAAAGTAATTAATAGTTAGAGTAAAATTTTTTAGGTTAAAAACCGATTTAAGATAATTTAAATCGCTTTCAGAAGAAATAAAATGTTTTATGTTTAAAAAATTATGTTAATACAATGACAATTTCGTTTCCTTGTAATAAAGATAATGATAAATTGTTATTTTAATTGTTTTTATATTTTTTCTGTTTGTATGTTGTAATTAGAAACAAGATAAAAGTAAATTATCCCATCAATATTGTTTTCATATTTTCATTGTAATAATTCGCCATTAAAATGCACAACACAGTTCGTGTTTAAATAATTTTAACAGGCGGTAATAATAACGCGGAAGCACTAAGAGTGCGGGTGCCTCCGAGAACTGCGAAATAATCCTTAACTGAATATTGCATAATACTCATACACACACTTAGACACGTTATACATACGCATACAAACAAATAAAATGGACGCAAAGCGGACAAACCGCGCATTGCAGTAGCTGTATGCTGTGTGTGAGGCACCACAGGTTAATTATAGCCGAAAGAAGCCACTGATATGTCCCACTTTGCCCAACGCTACTGGTTCTGTGTGGTTCTTTTTGTCGAACACGTGGAGACCTCATCACTCATATGAAACTTAAAAAAATCAAATGTAATAACTATGATTTATTTCATATTTCATCTTTATTTACCTACTGGATTCTAATTAATATTTATATATTTGTTTTTCATTAATGAAATCTTGTTTTTTTATACTAAATATTGTTATTATTTCTTCATATACTCAATTAACTATTATTTTCATAATATTCTAAGTACTTACGTTAGTATTTCTCACTTAATAGGATTCTTTATAACTTACTTCTTAGAATGAAAACTTTAAAGCTTAATATATTAATTTAAATATAATTTTAAAAACAAATCATGCACTGACATGTAACAAAACAAAAGTAACAGATTATTTTACAATTGATTCATAGTATATTAATCAGTCATTTTTAGATTTATAAGTTTACAAAAAATAAATATAAATCTTAATAGTTTACATTCTTCATTTGTTTTCGTATCAATCATATATTTTATGATGAAGGAAACAGTTCTAAAACCAATTTCTAAATAAAAAATAAATTTAATCTTATTAAATATTTGGCATGATTGTTCAAAAGAAACAGAATTTAAACAACTATGTATGTATTTGTGTGAATTATAATACAATTGCAGACAATAAATATGTTTATGGGTATTATTTAAAGCTTCTGGCTTGAAAATGCAGTAAGTTAAGTAAAGTAAACGATAAATCAGAAGTTGATTGTGTGTGCAAATAAGAAACGAAAATGTTTTGTGTACATTGCAAGTGTGCAAATGCAAATTCCAAGTCGGCGCCAAGAATGCGCACGCGCAGGCAACAATGAAAATAAGACCGAAGTAGAAGAACGGCCACAATAACAACGTGACAACGAACTGCATTAAAATTATTACCGTTGGTATTAAAATAAAGTATGGGATCATTAACAATGCGATATTTTTAGCCCTGAGAATTATATATTTTCAAACATTCACTGTATGCAAGCACTGTTTTTCAGAATGTCAATTTTACTTAATTTATCTACTTCTATGACCTCGTACTTTTAAACGTACATACATACTTACTTGTATGTATGCTAATTGTTTATTTTTTATTTCTTTACAAATATGTAAAATAACTTCTATTTATATTCTTATTTTTCATTATTAACATCTTCAATATATTCACACTTATCAACAATTTAAAAATATAAATAATTTATTATATATACATACTTATAAATTATAATAAATAGCATCTTTTACATATTTTGTTCCTATATATTTATATAAATTACTTTTTAAAATACATTCATCTAGTATGCGTTTATTAAAACAACTGAAAAATCATTTTTGTTTTAATTAATTTAATTTATTTGATCTTTGACTTCTGATACGCATTGTCAGTTGAACTTATAGTATTTAGACTAAGTACAAGTGTATTTTTATTTTAAGAATTTCATTCAAATCTAGTTTTAATATTTTGATTAATTTATAAATATCCATTAGAAAACATTCATATCCGCATTTATTATACTTGTTATGAACACGTTGTAAGGAATTCAAGATTCTATATTTATATTTTATTTGTAAAAAATTACGAAAAAAGTTAATCTAAAATTTATTTCGACAGTGATTTGATGTTTAACGTTAATTTTTTTATTATCTTGTTGCTATATGAAATTCTTTTATAGCGGCATCTGTGTGTTAGACGATTATACATTGCGTTCTATGTATCATAATGTGCAGTTGCCATGTGAGGTTTGTACGTGCTATGTGCACTAAGAACATTAACTTTTTTACGATGTTTCTATATTTTAGCTTAAACTCACGTCACCATATAGAATTAGCAGTTCTTTTGCAAGACGCAATTCATAAGGAAATTATATTTTCCGAATAACAAATCAACAATTCTTTTTAAACATAAAATCACAAGTTACGCACTTTTTCTTTGGATCTCCTTCTAGGGTGCACCTATACTTAATATGCAATTCAAGTTTATTAAAATTGTTTCAAAATAAACACTTCTAAATTTGAACTTTGAAAATAAAAATTTCATTCAATGATATTATTTATCAATGCTACTAATAATTTGTACTTGAATTTATTTATATTTTTTGAAATTGCGCAATTATCTTTTGTTTAAATGAAATTTTTGCGATATATTATATAGAAATAAATAGAAAATAGTATTTATTTTATGAAAAAGAAATATTTACTAGTCAAAGTTTGAAATATTTATTTTTATTAATTTTAATCGTCGTAATTTTTAATCTTCTGAACTATTTTTCAGATACAAATATACTATTTATAGTTTTTTTTTTTTTATATAAATATATTCTATTTTTAATAGTATATAAAAGGTTATCTTTGTTTTAAAAATTAGACAGTTTTAATTATTTTTAATGTTAAATAAATTGAAAAATTCTGTTTTTATGGACGTAATAGATAAATTGATTAGTTTACTGTGTAGATTTTCTTTCTAAATGCATTGCGGCGCGGCGTAAAATTCACGGTTGTCGTTTATTCATCCTGGTTGGTACTCGGTCGCCACAGAACGCAGACCAAACAGTCGCGGTCATTCGGCGAGGCTCGCGCGCGTCATTGTATTGAAGTTGTTGGTAATTGCAAAGTCGCGGTGAAGAGGGAACCGCGATGTGATGCAAGGTCAGAGCGGTGCAGCGTTGGCGGTCGGACATGGTATATTAACGGAACACGCTTCTAAGAGAAGGTGGAACGGACGGATAGTCATATATTATTTCATAACAATAACACAAAGAAGTGACGAACATTTTTACCACAACAAATAATTATTTACATTTTCTTTTATGATCTTATAAATTAAACATTTAGCAATGAGGTCAGTAAAAATTGAGTAATTGTATTCAATATGTTTTTAATTCGATTATTTAAGTTTCTTAATTCCGGAAAAAAATTTCTGTCGTACTCAAATTTAATAAAAATTCTATAATTATATTATCAAGGTTTTGCGTTGAATTACAATTCAATTTATTTTTATAAAATTATTATTTCGACTTCGTCAGTCAAAATTATAATTTTATATTCTGTAATTTTCTTCAAATAAATATTTGAAGACACGTATTGGTTTCGTTTTACAAGAATCGGTTGAAAATTCATTTCTGTTAGCTTCATACTTCCGGCAACAGTTCTGAGAATTTTGTTCGATTTTTAGCCTGTAACCATCAACCAAAAAAGTTTTTGTGAAAACCAAGTTAACCCTAAAAATGCTGAGGTTCAACCCTCTCAAAAAAGTGTGTCGAATCAACTCTTTTCCAACCTTTTCCATTATCCTCGCCGTTGGCAGTTAACTTTGCTCTCAATTGTATGCCCTCATCCACTGCAGAGGCACGCTGTTGGATTCTTTGTTCACTTCGGACGCTGGTGATTTTGGTGTCACTGTTGGGCGTTCTGTCGCCGTGACGAATTAGGGAACGGACTACGTAAAAGAATTTTATATATTTTCTAGCATTTTCCATATACGATATGTAATCAGTGTTGGCGTTTTGTAATCACTATCTCTTGCGATATTCAACCTTGGCATAGTGGAAAAAGATGATTGTTCGGACATTACAATGAAAGCAACTTTTGTTGCATTTACCCACTAAATACAAGTTACACGTGCTTTAAATTCAAAATTTCCTTTAAACTAACGACTACTTAGAATCTATTGTATATTTTTTGTTTATTTATTTTCTAAATATGTCTATATATCATATAACTTCAAAAAAATACTTGAAACATTATTCATTCGTTTCAATTGTTATAGTTTTCAAATTTAAAATTACAAATGTAGATGATCAGTGACCTGAGCTACAAAATTTATGTATTTTAATGTCTATAATTTAATGTAAATTACTTTTAAAATATTATTTACACGGTTATAAATAATAAAAATACATAAAAATTTGAAATAATTTTATTTACATGTATAAATAAGTTATATTAAAATAAAAATATGTATAATGATATTATAATTCCATGTTAAATAAGATAAGGATCAGTTAAACAATGTTCAACACCGTGTATTTTAGGAAAACAAGTAATTGAATTTTGTTTTGACCATATATAAAGAATTCAATGGTTGTTTATACATATTAAGGTTGTTAGTACATGAAAATTCGCATTCATCTTTAACTTTTTAGGGTTATTTTACGCGCATTCTTGTGCAACGTTTCTTTTTTTTTTTTTTTAAGTAATAAACATGCTATATGGATAATGGTTTTTGTTATCTAAGCGAAATAATCAGAAGACTATATATGTACATATATTTGCATGGAACTATAAAGAAACAAGTTTTACAGTAAGGTTTTAGTATTTTATGACAAGAAACTAACTTATAAATACAATAAGTTTTTCTATAACTCGTAAAATACTTTTCTCATTTTAATGCAAAACTGTATGGAACCATAACGCATGTAATATTATGTTATACAAATCCCACCATCTTTAACATTTAACTGTTCTCTTTTATTACTCCAATAAATTTGAAAGTTTCCTTTTTATATTACAGATATTTATCTATCCATAATTTTAACCAAGCAATGAATATGTAAATTCATAGAGCAAACAAACAATATAAAGGAAACGAAATTATCTGGCGAGAAAAAATGTTCGCATGCGGATCCTTTGTGTTGGAAGATGTTTAAGTTGTAATGTAACGAACATTCTATCTAAACTAGTGGTATTAAAATCGCAAAAAAATGTTTGCTCTTTCATGTTTGTTATGTTGATAGACCAGTTCTAGATGGTCCTGGACAATACCAGGATTTGCAGCCCTAAACAACTTATCAGTTACACCGCATTAAAATAAATATTTATGTGCGTCTCATTTACACATGGTCTCGGCGAATATAAACGCGGTCTTTATTGTTGCCTATTAAAAAACAGGGGCGGAGATGTGATTATTTTATACTGATGCTCTTTCATATGCTTCAATT
This sequence comes from Pogonus chalceus, assembly GCA_002278615.1. Classification (NCBI taxonomy): domain Eukaryota; kingdom Metazoa; phylum Arthropoda; class Insecta; order Coleoptera; family Carabidae; genus Pogonus; species Pogonus chalceus. Next base: position 1,724,198 of record CM008234.1, on the reverse strand, counting down.
CATTTGCTATTATATTCATGTCAATATGTTTATGAATGAATGCCTGCGAACTTTTCAAAGACTAGAATCGTTCAAGTATACCTTAATACGATGTGATTTTTATATGCCTGTATATATATATTAATAGATTTGTCTATGATATAATATTTCATATTTCTATTTAACTTGTACCCATACAAATGTAAAGATATTTAATCCTTTTATTTATGCTCAGTTTAACTCTTTGTATATTTTTTCCAGTTTCTCTGTAACTATTAAATTTAATTGTACAGTTATACTAAACATTGTATTATTTTATTAGATATTAAATTGAAGAATGTTTTGCTCCAAAACTCAAATTAACAATAATTGTTTTTTAGCAATATAATTGTTGATAATTAAATAATATTTAGTACGACACTGGGTGCTAATATTCCATATTACACAACACGTATCAATTATCCAACATTAGGTCGGGCATTTGTGATCATACGTATAAATAAGCGAGTGTGGCGCGCCTCTTATTTGCTCCTCCCTATTTCTAACACTTCACATGCAACACTTCTGCGTTTTCTAGTGTACTTGTACACTGGTTCTAACACTTCTAACCCTCATTTTACTATTATGATATTATATATTGTGTATAATTCTTGGGAATAATTCAGTATTATACTTTGACATACGAAATTTTTCATTTGCATTATAAGCTAGAAGTGTTAAAATTTGCATGATTGTCGTCACATTATATGGGTGATTTTTTATATTTTTTTCACACCATTCGATTTCACAACAATAGCTTCTTATGCATATTTTTCAATTATGAAAAATATCAAGAGCTTCATAAATTTCATTTGTTATTTTACATTTCCAAAACAAAAATACTAGTAACTGTTATAGATCTTTGTATACAACTGTGGATGCGTATCGTATATAGTAAAGTTAGTAGTAAATTTCGTCTTTGTGTGAGCAAGTGAGAATGCCTAAAATACGCGGAGGCGTAGTGGGGAAAAGGATTTATCAGCGTCCCGATCCCAAATCCCGACGCAGGAATCACCCCGTCTGGTGCGAGACTAGCCACCCTGCTGTGAATGCGCGCGCACTAAAACCACCCCCACTTTGTACCAGGGTTGAAAGCGGTCAATGGGAGAAAGTTATTATGGCATAAACTATTTTTTGCTTTTTCTATTAAAAACAAATCAAATTACAACTTAAATTAGTCATATTTTATTTATATTAATTAAATAGCAGTATATCTACCATTGTTAATTAGTCTACAATATTTTTATCAAAACGAAAAATTATTTATTTAATTATGACAGTTAATTTATTATAATTATTAAATTCAGATTTCACTGTTCTATTTTAAGATCAATGTTATGAAATTAAGAAATATATTTTGTTCTAGTAATCTATTTTCACTTTAAATAATATAAATATTCTTCATTGCTTTTCTAAAAATACAACTGGGAATTAATTTTATTGATAATTCAAGTATACGTTAATATAATAAGTTGTCCTCTAAGCTCTTAACTATTCCATCAAAGCAACAGAGATTATAAATGACACAATTTTAAATATAGTCTCAATGCCTTTTCTACAACATGTTGAAATATTTATTTGGCATTCTAAAGCATTTTTAAGGATCAAATATAAACATATATGTTTGTTGACAGCTAATAAAATTAAAATAAAAACAATTTAATTAAGATTGAAAGTGAGTTTTGAAATGATCACGTCATCAACTATCGGATTATTTGTTTTTCAGAAAAATGAAGGTTATCTTCTATTTTCATTATAACATTTGCCCTTTAAATCAATTTTGAAAATCAACTGCCGGAGTTTTCTTTCAAGTTTTAGTATATTTATAAATAAAACGGAATGAGTTATTGTGCAGAAATATATTACCATAGCAACTAACTTTAAAATATAATTAAAAATTTATTAAACAAGATGGAGTTCGAATTTTTTCGATTTATTTTTAAAATATGAAACAATGAATTCTTAAGGAATACATATGATTGATTCTTTTTTTTAATTTATAATTTAAATTCAATGTAGGATAACTTTGTTGGGAATTGAAATCAGATAAGGTTAAAAATCTAGTTAGGAAAAATGGAGAAAACATGAAAATTTTATTTATTCGTGTGAACGAATAGAAAGTTCAATGTACTCTAATCACATATCACCATTTCCTGAAAACTCGAAATAATTTCCACATTCGCAATATCCAACAATTCAACCCTCTCTGCCTGATATACCGAATAAAATGAATTCCCAGAGGACGTGAACATTCAATACGCAGGAAGAGAGGACAGTAGGGTCCCGGTATGTATGTTGTTGAATCGTTGAATGAATCAATACCACGTGAATAATGAAGTGCGGTGGTGCGAGGTGCAAACCCCCGATGACTCATGACCCTCGCACTCGCTTTCGTTTGCAATGCATTCGCTGAACATTCACCGGCTGAACAGCTAAAAGCTGCTGATACTGATAGTGAAGTGATGGGTTCAGTCATTCGCATTCGCGTTCGCACTCGCCTGTAGCTGTAACGTGCGCCGTTGCTCAATCCGCATTCGGATTGGGTCGTCGTTGTTTGCAACGCCAACAACCAATATACGTACCGTTGCGGTAGGTTGAGTGGACGCTGTTTCAGTTGAGAGCGATTGAGGGTGGATCGCATAATATGCCTTCAATTTGTTTGTTTACGAACATGCTTTTTATATTATGCCTACACATTTGTTCTCTTTTCATTTTTTTATAATAAATAACTAACTATAACACTCTAAAATGAACTTAATAATCAAACTACTCAAATATTATTTATAATTTTGATATATAATAGTAATAATATCATATTTTATACTTGTTCGTGAACTAATTACATGTTATTACATGTAATATATTGTTTATGTATGTAAATTTGTAATATTTATTATATATACAGTCAGTTTGATGTGTAATGAAAATTAACAAACAATTATCTTGTATAGATAATCTAGTAAAATTAGAAACATGATAAACTGCATATGAAGTAACAACAATATAAGTAATTCCTATTGTAGTAACGTCTATGGCTAGAAAATAAATCACATTCAAAGTACTGGTATTTAGCGTTAATGCACACACCTTGCAACTGGCAATATTTCATGTGTAGTGCACGCATAGCCTACTTATCACACAGGGAACAAAGAAGCCGGGTGACATTTTAATCCCAGTATCGATTAAAAAAGAGCGGAGGGACATACATGTATTGCATACACATATGTATGCGACAGGACAACGATGCTTCATGCACGTTTCTCCTTTACCCTAGCCCCCTATTGCCTCCAACAAAATCCCGTTTTAATATGCTTACTGCTTGCGCTTAGTATCATGCCAATAAAGTTGGTTTTAGACTACATTTTTTCATTTTTTTCAATGTTTATATTTTATTTATTACATTGAAAATTATTATTTTATGTTTTAATTAATATTTACGCTTATTAGTTACTTCTATTTTTATGTTTTAATTACACACCTATCTCGCGATTTATACAGTACTTTTTTACACAGTTTTTTTAAAATAATGGATTTAAAAGAACTAACATTTTTTATTGATATTGTATTTATTAATTTTCTATATAAAATGTATTAAATACATAGTTACAGTTACAGTTATTTTTATGTTTTTCAAGATATCTTACTTTAATTTTAGTCAACCAAAATTAACAATTTTTATATACGCGGTTATTGAAGAATCTATCTTTAGTGTAGATAAGCGTAGTTATATATTAATGCAGAAGTAATTATTATATTTAAATTAAATTTTTAACATATTTTCTTCAATAATATGTTTCAGTTTTGTAGTTGTATGTATAAATTATTAAGATAAATATTATATTAAGTCATAGTATTACAACTTCAAACACTTTTCTGTTAAAAATTTTCATTTTATTAAGTAAATGTATATAATTTTTATTTGAACTTGATATTTTTACATTAATTTTCTTATTTAGCATTAGAGAATTTTAGTTTTTCCTTTTAAAATAATAACGAATATACGTACATTCTAAAAGTTCATATATATTTCAAAATAATGTAATAACAAAAGATTTTCCTAGTCAAAAACAAGCTTAACAAATGCAAAACGTATAAATCCGTGTGCGTTTGTTGCATGTATATTTGCATGATCTCAAGTTTTACTGAATCTGTGCACGTATGTACACTTAGCAAGAATGAAAGCTGAATACCTTCATGTATTAAAGAAAGATTATCTTGATTATGTTAATATTATAACTCATAAACTTGTTTTTAAAGTATATAAAGTTATATCTCATCTTAAAGGAATTAGGTCTTTAATTTTATGTTTATATCATATATTATCTCTGTTATATGAGCTGTCGTACATTTTTACAACTATTACTATTTTTGTGGAATATTTTTCTTAAATTAATAAATATTTATTTTAATTAATATTAATACGGAAGCATTTTAAGCAACGCTGTAGGTTGGTTAATTATAGAGAAAAAAGAATCTATACAAGATGTTGATTAAACTAATTAAATACACAAAGAACTCTAGAGTTATTGAAGTTCTGATAAAAATATTTCTCTCCATTATTGTACCAACAAGAAGGAAAAAAATCCTGCGTATATTATGATTAAATTTAAAACTATACGGGCCTCTATGTTCATACGCACATACAATGTTCTCCACGGGAGACTATAGAGCCTGTACTATACAACTCTACCGTATATGTACTCAGAATATCAGAGCGTAAGGGGGTACTATTCACGGACTTGATGAATAAGAACAAGTAATGAAAGCGCGCCCTATTCATCACCAACCATTGTCAACGCTCGCACACTAACACACAAAACTTTTATACGTATTTATTCGTTCTGGAGTTCTTTCCGTGGAACGGAAGTAAACTAACAGCCTTCTACTTTTTGCACAACTGACCGACCACCCGCCCTCAGCTACTGATCGTGAAGCATGTTTTTTGTCCTCTCTTCAGCTTTTGTTCCCTAACAACTCAATGTTTTCTTATTAATAATATAACAACACGTGTATATCCGACTTTTGTTCTATACCTACACGTGCGGAATTCATCTTAATCTATTAATAGATGTTAAATCAATCAAAGAAAAACACTCATACTGATGATTGTCTTTTATTATTTCCAGATTCATATGTTGGAGCCAGAAATGTTGAAAACAGAACCTTTGGATATACCGCTCAAAAAATCAAAATTGGAAGATTATCCTATAAAGTCAAAGTTAGATGAATATGTAATAAAATCAAAATTGGATGATTATGCAGTTAAATCAAAATTGGATGACTATGCTGTAAAATCAAAAATGGACGATTACACAACAAAAGCAAAATTGGACGAATACGCAGCATATTTATATGCTGCGACTATGGATCCTTTATATATTCATGCAGCAATGTATGAACAATGGTCGTCCAATAGACAATTTTCAGCATTTCGTCCCGTATCGAATATGTTTCCTAATAGTGGGAAAGAAACATGTAAAAATGAAAAATCATCTCGTCATCATAAATATTATAAAGAATATAAAGACCAACCACCTGTATTACAACACCCCGAAAGAGTTGTTCCGTTATCAGAATCGGAACGATTTGAACGATCATTTCAACCTAACGTTGCTCTTGCGCCTCCTTTACCTGCACCACCCATGAAAACAAATAAACATTTAACCCGCCATCAATATGATAATTATAATCAACATCAAAGCAAAGAAAAACCAATTAAATTAGAACAAAATTACAGTAGTCTATTGGACAATCAGAACCAAAAACATTCAATCATCGATGATAATTGTCCGATCAAAACTACTGTAATTTCTTCGAAAAGTGGATCTCAGTGTCAAGAACTTGAAGATAAAGAAATAACAGTTGATCGGTCTCATTCTGCCATAGTTGATTCGACAGTATCTGTTGTACAAAGTACTGGTGTAAATATCAATCCTGCGAGGTATAATTCGGAGATCGAATTGTCAACAGACACAGATGATAGTTTATCAGATATGTCAAGCGACAATCCACGGAAGGTATCTTCTGATGTGCAACGTGTTATGGATACTCTAATAGAAGTATCCAGTGAAACACGAGATCGAGTGTTAGATATAGTTAAACGAATGGCTTTTGAGTATAATCGTGTTCTTCAACAGTCTCATGAAAAGGATGAAAGAATCGCTCAGTTAGAACAAAGAGTCCTCGAACTAGAAGCGAATATGCGTCAAGCAACTGGTGGTGCCACATCTGTTCGTTCATCACATTCAGAATATGATGTGACTGTGACTAGTTCTCGTACTGAAATGCCAGCTCAAGATGACTGTACAGCTAGTATTAATGAAGACACTGTTAATAACGATTCTCCTTCTGCGGGAGAAATGCATATCGGTAGTAGTTGTGCGTCCGAAACAACTGTTACAATTGCGGAAAGCCCTGAAGTGCAAGAATCGAACGATGTTCAAGAAAATGATATCAGAGAGGAGGGTACAAGTGAAACAGTTGTTATAACTACTCCGGTTTTATGTAAAGCACAAGACGAAACTGATATGACTAGTATTGGTGCAGAAAATAATGAAATTATAATTAAGAATGAACCAGAATAATAATTTTTATTAGAATTTTCATTATAATTGTTGCCAAATGGTTTATAAATCCCAGTATCCCATCGCCATTGTTAAATTATATTTAAGAATCATTTAATATAATAATAACAATATAATATTTGGTTTATTCTTGTTTGTAATAATCGCACCGTTTTGTATATGTACATATTTAGCTATCATCAAATGATACAATTACAAATAGAATAGACTAAATTGTATTGTTATTTCATTTTCATTATGTTCATTATTGTAATATTATAATTAGTTGTCATGGGGTAATGACTAGCAACCCTTTTCGCTAATGATCCTCTGATTGTACATAGTTTTTAAACGATTTATAAGAATATGTAACGCCACGAAAAATATATGATAAGTTTCGTACTTCATGTAATCAGTCCCGTACATAACATACCATATGATAACTATTATATTTTATCATAATGCTTTTGTATATTTTCTTAGTAGGTAGTAAGTAGCTGTTTTTATTGTATGTTTCTTAAAGAAAAAAATTCTTATTGTTATATAACAATGTAAATTGTTTTGTCTAAATTATTTCTTGTTATTGTTTCAATTTATTTGGAAACTGTTAGCAGATATAGATAGCATATTTTTATCGATTTATAAGA
>CM008234.1:1687982-1706089 GCA_002278615.1 Pogonus chalceus | reverse complement strand
ACTCTAGTTGAAACATGTTTCAATATAAATGTAACATTATATTAATATAATATTTATTTGAAATATAAAACCTAGTTATTATTTATATATAATTTTACATCTATATTTAAACATTTATTATATGAAAATAAAAACTTACAAATTCAATTTTCTTTTCAATGCAAGCAAGTAAACATTTTTCATTTTCCGTTTTGGGTAATTGATGTGCTAACACATTATTTATTTCATCTATAATTATATCGGAAATAAATATTATATGACAAATGATTTAAAACTGAATTCAGGGGAAGTCCGTAATTATAAACTTATAGTTCAGTTAAAAATAAATAAATACTATTTATATAACTATAACTTATTATAACGAACAAAGACTTTCAACTATGTTAGATGTTAATTTGATTTAAAATCTTATAATCTTAATAATTTTATAAATTGTGTTAAAGCATGAGTATATATTTTATTTTATTAATGAAGACAATAAAAATAGTTGTCAATTTTTAGGGAAACATTTTCACAAATTTATATAAATACTTAATTGTACAATTTCATCCATTAAATTCTTCTAATTATAAGTACTTTTTTTTAAATAATAATATAGAAAGAAAATAATGTACCTTCGCTTGCATTTGCTTTATTTTTACATTCTTGAACTTTTTCTGTAAACCCTGGAGTACTCTGGACCTTTAAACATAATTTTATTTTTTAAATATTTACCGAAAAAATATGTTTTTAACCCGTGAATTTATAGGTAAAAATTATCCATAATAAAAATGATATTTTACTACTGCAAACATTGAAAATAAAAACGCAGATAATTTTTACCCAACTATGATCTAGGGTCATAAGTTTTATCTGTGATATAATGGGCAAATTTAACTTATATTTAAAAATGTGAATGAATAAACCAATTTATTATTATCCAAAACACGTACCTGAACTAATTGTAAAACGAATAAAAAACAAAAACTAAATAACAAACACCTCATGGTAACGTTGTTCGCACCGTTCACTCTATTAGTTGTTCTACTGAAAATGTGAATCACGTTTAAATAGCTAAGGTAGAAGGTTTTATATATAATATAAAACATAAATTCCGGAAGTTATTGTAATTTATTATGTAGGTAGCTTGTTGTTATAAATATTGTAAAAAATGGAGCTAGTGCATTAGCGCTATTGCAACACCATGCATAATTTTATCTCATATTACAATCTTTTCAAATATTTTCTAACAAATTATCATTAAACATATTTAAAAATGTATTATTCTTATCAAAACTATTTTTTTTTCTTCGGTTTATAAGAAATTTAGAAGAATAAATATTTATCAGCTTTTATATATAATAAATTTAATTTTGTTTGATATAAAATTTAAAATAACATAAATAGGAACTTAAATTAATGATGATTTAATTTTATTGACCTTTTTTACATCCGACACAACTAACAATAGATTTTATCATTTAACATATTTATGACAAATGAACATATTCAAAAGTATTTGGAAATATTATGTAATTACTACAGGACTATATTTATAGGGATAGTGACGAAATTCAATTAAATTTTTGATTGTATTTTATTGGTAACATAAGTACAAAAAGTTTTTTTATGAGTAAAATGGCCATGATTTCAATTTAAATAATATAAAAGTTACATTAACAAAATATAATTGACTTGTTTACATACGATAAATATAAATAAATAAATATAATAAATAATAGCTTAGACTTAGAGAATAATTTGTATCATTATTTGAAAATTTCAACAGTTTTTAAATAATAATTTCGAAATTTGCAAAAAATGACATATCAGGTCATCGAAAGTTAATTTATATAATGTTTTCCTAAAATATTTTTATTTCATCGTTGGTCAGAGTTTATTTGACTATTCATTTCAACTACATTTTCGGAGTTTATTTCGTTTTCAGCTATTGTGCCTGTAGATGCAATTTTTTCCATATTATTATTGTTTGTTAACGTTGGTAATAAAACAAATTTAGTGGGACTCTCATCCGTGGAAGTTGTTGTATCTACAGCAGTTGTATCCATAATAGTTTGTGTCATCATATTTGTATTTTCAGTGGTTGTAACTTCCTGTTCTTTTACAATTATTTCGTCAACTGGAATTATATTTTGTTCTACATTTTCCATCATTGTTGACATTTGTTCAACTCGTTCTGTTATCATTGTATTTTCTTCTTGGATTGGTACACTATCCACTATAATTGCGGAATTAAATACAGGAACAACAATTTCAGCTGCTTCTGTAGTTGTTGTAGTTGGTAATTCTGTTGTGGTTGTTATATCAATTGGTAATAATGTTGTTGGAGGTGGCGTAGTAGTAGTTGTAGTAGTAGTTGTTGTTGTTGTAGTGGTCGTAGTTGTTCTCTTTTTATGTTTATTTCGTTTTATTGGTCGTGCACTTGTAGTCGCAACTGTACTTGATTTTGGTGCTTGGGTTGTTGTTGTTGTTGGAGCTGGAGTAGTTGTAGTGGTTGTTGTTGTTGTAGGTGCAGGTGTGGTAGTAGTAGTTGTTGTAGTTGTTCTTTTTGCAGGTGCCTTGGTTGTTGTTCGTCTATGCGGTCTTCTACTTGTAGTTTTAACTGTAGTGGTAGGGGCTGGTGTAGAAACTTTCTTAATTCTAGTAACAACTGTCCGTTGTGGTTTTCTAACAACTTTAACCGGTCGTTTAGTTGTTGTGGAAATTATAACTTTTTTGGTAACTGGTGGTTCAGGTTGTTCTCCATCATCGCCATCTTCGTCGAAAAATGCAGAGAAAACACTGAATGGTGTGTATTCAACTGGATCAATATCACCACCTCCTTCCTCATCATCATCGTCATCAAAATCTATATCGTCATCATCATCATCGTCGTCGTCGTCATCAATATCAAAGTCATCATCATCGTCGTCGTCATCATCATCATCTTCATCTTCGGGATTTTCTAATACGGGTAATGGTTGTGGTGGCTCTAATTTAACACCTTCTGGTCCAAAACGGAAACAAGATACTCGAACGGCAGCTTCTAAATCGGCTAAAGCACGGAGTTCTAATCCTAAACAGGCTCGGAAATTTTCTCCATCTCGTTCAATATTGTATACTCGGCCGCAGAATCTTGATACGCCGCCAGGTAGTGGCATACATACCGGTTGTGGTCTTCTGCCTAAATCATTAATTTTTATTAAATAAAACATTAAAATAATTTCAAGTTCATACCGGAAAGAGTTGTATTCGTAACAACTCGATTTCCAAAACTCATAGCAATTGCCATTCTATCCCCGTTCAAATATTGTAAAGACGCACATCCCGGTCCTCTTATACCAATTAATGGTAAATTAAAATCTCTACAACAATTACAAAGTACATTTGAACATGCACAATATCTCATTGGTGAATTATTTTCAACTGGCGGGCTTTGCGAAACTGGAGCTAGCACTGGAATTTCGGGTTCTGAATTTTGTCCGACTGTGTCTGGAACGACTGGTGTTTGGATTTGAGCATTTTGTTTGTTTCGGTTTGCAGTTATACCTTTCGTTACTGTTCTTCTAGGATCTTAATAATAATAAAAAAAAATGATTTAATTTAAAATTTAAAATAGTATTTGCGCGTTGAAATACTTACTTATTGACTTTGATGCACAAAATGCTAGTAGAATAAATATCAATAATAGTTCTAATATTAATGATATCCGCATCTTTAAAAATGCGTTCTAATAACTGCAAAAAATCAAATAAAAATTAATTAACATTTACAGTTATAATTACTTAATTTATAATGTAACGGTAGTTTATTTGTTATGGATAATTTACATAAATACAAGCGTTACTAGTGGAAAACTAAATTTCACGCCAATTAAATTTTAATTTAGAGGTAGAATAAAACAGTGTTAATTCTAAAATCCGTACATTTTTGATAATAGTATAGCTTTTTTATTTATAAAATTTAGTTTTAATTTATTGAAAATAGATTTTTTTGGGAAACTTTACTGTTAATGTATGAATGAAGTGAAAAAATATTAGTTAGTTAAATAACATATCACTACAAAATCACTGTGTACAAAATAGCAATTAATATAAATGTTTTTTCACACAAACACAAATTCCAGAACAAAACGGAAGGTAAAATAATGAGCTCACCTTAAAATAAAATATGAAAACCACTTGCGCAACAAGTTCACTTGTCAAACGTTTGTCTTTATCTGAGAGTGGAGTAAAAACAGAAAACTTGAGGAGGATCCATACGGTATTCGAACCGTCTTTATGCCCCACTGCCCGAATATTGCCATCGATGTTAGTAGGCCAGTTGGTCGCATCCGCTCCTAAATACCTCCTAGGCATACTTCTTCACTCTATATATGCTTGGATGTATTTACCTACGTGGTCAGTCATGGAAAGGCCCCGGTGAAAACTTAATTTATTGAAATTTATTAATTTTTATTATACTACACTTTTGCTCTACATTGTTCCCTCATTCATTGAATCATAAACATCCAAGTAAGACTTTTTTATAGCAGTCGCAATACAAATCAAATTATTTTCGGATTGATTCAAATTTTAAACATATCTGTGTCAACATGTTTAAATATTAAAGACTATTAACAGTGTAATTGGAAAAACAAAAATTTTTACTAAATAAACAAATCATACAAGCATATTAGTGTTTACTCATCTTTAATAATCAGGAACTGAAGGTATATCTCAACAATTTTCGAAAGAATACAGATAAAAAAGTAGATTATTACGTTATTAAAAGATAATTTAATATAAACAAATTTTTTTTATTACATATTAAGGACTTAATATGTTTTCTTTATGCATTTTTAAAATAGTTTTCTCTTTCTTGAAATTTCATAACATATAACTTACCTTTTTCTCATAAAACGCGTTTCATGAGCATTATACAACAATTGTAATAAAACATAACATACTAAAGAATAGTAAAATTTATAATAAAATCTAGCATTGTTATTTGCTTTAAAGTATTTAAGAAATTCATACAAAACGATTTGCCATTCGTTTCTTGTCTGTTAAGTGTTACATGTCTTGAAGAAGGCGCTGACCTAGTGCGGTCAATGCTCTGACGTTCCTAGTGCGGCACTGACAATGACAATGAATAATATTGCGTGTCATTGTGATGTCTAGAATTTTGAAACATTCTCGATTTCTAATACGTTTGTCTAATATTGTTATATAGTATTTAAATATATGAAAATGAAATTATATAGTCATATAAATTGTAATAATCATTTATTTCTTTTTAAATATTACATAGCGCGTATCTTTACTGATACTTTACCACTTAAATACATCAACATAAAATTTTTAAAGTGGGTTACCCAAATATTTTCATTAATGTTTATAAATCTGTTATTATAACTTTCATTGGTAAAGAGTTTTATTATCTACAGAAGTTAAACTGCATTTAAATCTTAGTTTTTATATAAGATTTGAGATAAACTATAAATTTCACCATTGTTTTATTATTTAGTTCTTAAAATAATTAGAAATTTGGAAACGAAATCTTTTGTTTATATTTTTATGAAGTTTTAAGATGTCTTTATTATAGCAATCTTTTCTTAAATAAGAAAGCAGGTACATACAGAATCTATATTATAAAGATCTTATTTGAAAGTTTTCTTAAATACTTCCTTTTTACTATATTTAATTTATAATTTGTTTATTATTTTTTATAATTTTTTAATAATAAAACACGTCTCTTAATATTATATTATTTTATATTTTGTAACGTAATTTTTAATTCATACACAAAACAAACTGCATTATACAAATATCAGTTTATAATTCTAAATTAACATCACTCGCTCCTTTCTGCTTTTATATTATTATCACAAAAATGATATTTATTTTTATTTTTCATTGTATTTCGTAAAAATATTGCACTTATTGAATGTTCACTTGCATTTAAAATGCAGTGAAAATATATTTTTTCTAATTTTCTTTGTAATATTTCCATCGTAGACATATCACTATTTTTCTTTGACATTTGATAGAATAACATGCTTATAAGCCTAAATTTGTTTAATCAATTTTGGAATAAGTTATTTTTCTGTGTTTCTGACATGATAATTTCAATAATTTGTTTTATTTAATTTTAAAAAAATAGCCAACTTTTATTATATGTTAATATTTTTTTTTTTTTTTTTTTTTTTTTTTTTTTATTTTATTAAGTCCTTCAGCAACAAATGGCTATTAGGACAGTTTATTTAAATTGTTAGTCAAATTTTGTGTAGGTGATCAATGTCTTTAAGGAAATTTAGTGTATTCTGAATGGTCTGGGGATTGTTGGCAAGTGTTTCTTTTAAAGTATTAGGTATATGATGTTTTTGTCTTATGTTAGTGTATTTTGTGCAATCTATTAGAAGATGTTTAATAGTTAAATTGGTGTTACAGCATGAAGGGGGTTGTGATTTATCTAGTAGGTGTTGATGTGTAGCCTTAGTGTGACCTATCCTAAGTCTTGTGATAATAATTTGTTCTTTTCTTGGTCTATTTATTTTCCAGTTCTTTAGTTTTTATTTCCCTTCAAACCATTTATTTAGAATTAGTTAATATTTTAAATTTTATTTAGTTAATTTTTATTTAAAAATATAATAACATTATTAAAACTAACTCTTAATTGAAAAGTTTTTAAAATTTTATACATCAGATAAAAGTTAAATGTTTAACAAATATTGTACGTAAAATAATTTAACTATAAATATTTATGTTTAATAATTTAAAAAATAATTGTTATAATATCCAGGAAGTTTGCATTTATGTAGTTAAATGAAATTTTTGGAAAATTTTAATTGTATTTAACATATTATATATTTTTTATTTTACTTGTTACAATGATGGTTGACCGAAGAACATACGTTTTTATTATATTAATTTTAAATATATTTAATTGTTCTTGCAGAAAGGTAATTTTAATCAAATCCTTTAAAGATCCTTTTATTTATATTTATATCTTGTTTATTTCTAGACATTTTTAAGAATTTATCGATTAGATGTTTGCGAATGTAGTGAAGATTGTGTTATAAAAGATTATGTATATTCTGTAAGGCATCCTGAGCGTGAAAATACTTTAATGTCTTCAAAATTTACATTGACTAGAGATATTCATAATTTAATGGTAAATAAATTGCTTATTTACATATAAAAATACATAAAAATTTTAAAATTTTCAATAAATTAAGTGATTTAACATTGTTAGCTCTCACTATAGTAAAATTATTTCCATTAAGATGTGAAACAAAAACATTAATTGTAAATATTTGTAAATAGTCTCAAACTTTTTATTTAAAAATATCTATATATTTTCTTAAAATGAAAATTAATTAAATTTTTAACTATTTTTTTTACCTTATTTAAATTTATTGTAACTTTAAAATTTAATTTCGAAGTAATTTTCGCCTTTTTTAGTTGATAGTAGAACCACTGAAATGTAAAACACAAGATATGTTAGATAGTTGTGAAAAAGTTTCAAAAATTCGAACAAAAAATGCATGTAGAATTTTGAAATTGAAAAAAACAATGTGGTCAACTTTCACTGAATCTTTTACTCCTCAATTTAAATGTCCTATGTTCAAGGTATCGATGAACTTTTAATATAATAATTAACATATGAAAGAAAAATTTATTTTCTAGGGTCAATATGTCAGTGAAAATTCTACATTTGATGCAGATTTATATAATGTGTTACCGTTGGGTGGACAATATTTTAGAAATCATATACATTTTTTTAATGTTACACAAAACAATCTTCTATGGACATTTTGTCTGGATTTTGGAGTAATTGATATACATTAGTAAGAAATGGTACAAAAATGTGTTAAAAATAAATATTTACTTTGTATTTACAATTTTATATATTTTAATTACACTAACTTAACTATTAGTCTATACACTAACAGAAATAATATTAAATTTAGATCTACAAATTTTAAATAAACATAATTTATACTCTTTACTAGAATATAGTCAGAGTATTTAATTAATTCAGCTTAAATCTATTTTTTTTTTTAATTTATAGTTATCAGTACGTAAGGTTTTCGTCAATATTCAGAATTGAATTTAACATGCAATAAAAATGATATTCGAAAATTGCGATTAAACAAACATTAAATTATTAAAAGGTATCCTTGAATTTAATAACTTAATGATTAAATTTTGGCATGGCGTACTTTCCGTTTATATTTTAAAAACTATTAACTAATTAACAACAATATTGTTAAAATCAAACGAAAAGTATAATATCTTTGTTATTTTATTATAAAAGTGGTAGGTATAGTTTATTCAAAACTTTTTACTCAAAATTTTATTATATTATTTCGGTAAAAAGTATGAAGTATACTATACAATATCAGATAATTTTCTTTTCAATAAAAAGAAAAAAAATCTGATTTATATTCGTAGAATGATAAAAATTCCACAACTAACTAATACTATTAAGGTACAATAATAATTATAATTAAAAAAATATATAAAATATATGGCGAAGATTAGGATTGATTGTGAACCCGTGCAGTTTCAGTATATGATGGCGGTGGTGTATTAGGTTCTGAAATTGAGACAACGGTGGTGTCTGCTGTTTGTAGATTTGTAGTTGGTTGATGTATTAAACTGGCAGGACTTAACTTGATTGCTACATCATAAGATGGTGGTGCTTGAATGATTGTTTCGTAATCTGGTGGTTTGGATACACATGTGTTTCCGTTTTCTGTTATGTCGATTACATGAATTCCATCTGGGTTGAAATTCGGCTGTAAATTTATTTCATATTATAATAACTTTAAACTTAAATTAAAGTTAATCTTACCGGTGTTGGAGTATTCGAATTCATCCAGCAACACATTGCAGCAATAATTAACATGGCTCCGGTAACAATACACGCGACACCAACATATCGCACTGGTTCAATGTAATTTTCCGCCAATCCGAGCCAATTGATTAGCGCACCAAGGCACAACATTACCATTCCATATTTATAAGGCCGCTGGGATGGAAATCGCTGTGGGCTATTCACTGCAGGTAGCTCCACTGGAACAACTGGTGGAGTCATGTTGTTTGAGCTATTCGATCTAGAATTGTTGTTTGAGATATTCCTCGAGTTTTGAACAGACGTGGCCGACGTTGTGCTCGAGGATGGTGCGCGGCTTCGGTCGGCCAATGTTGCGGCTCTAGCCTGGTGTTCTGGAAACATTATTTACTACATAATTAGTGCTAATGAATTTTTATTTCAGTTATGGAAACTTAACTATTTCGACCATTTTATTTTATAATTAAGTTGCAAGTTAATTACATTTCATTTATACATATTTGTCTAGACAAAGAAGTTTAATTATTTCACTGATGCTGAGGAAAATAATTAAATACAAAATAATACTTATAATTCTAATGATTAATTATTTAATAAAAAATATTTTTTATTTTAAAATCTTTTAATCTATATTGATACAATATATTATTTTTCATTTAAAAATAAAACTTTACTGTCAATGTAACATTTACGTTTTCAATTGCAAATACATTTTAGTGGAAGTCATGTGATTATACAAAATTATTTTATTATTTAATTTTTTTTTTAATAAGTCAAAATACTGTAGAAGCAAGTAAATAAGTCTGGCAATAATATTTAGTTTAATTAAGCATTTTTTTAGATAAGATAAAAACATGTAATTCAGGCAAGTATAGTGTTGCACAAATTGTGGGCGATTTTTCTAAGTAATTAAGAATATTTGTTTAATTATTATTTACAAATAAATAAGATAACCGAAATACTAAAAACTTTACAGAACAATTGAATTATAATAATATAAATTTTAATTAACTTTTCGCAAGTAAAAATCATGTTTATATTTAACTAGTTAAAATGTTCCATAAATAATATTTCAATTGCAATGGATTAAAAAAATAAGAAAAATAATTATATTTGTTTAGAACATCGGAGTACTTTTACTTGTTTTATGATGTTTATTATGTATTTACAGAGATAAGATAAATTGCTATTATGATTCTTGCTTAATACTTTTATTACTAGTATATATTCTTTTGCAAATAATGTATTTTAAAGTAACGTTTTAGTATCCTTTGTTAAACTTTTGTTGACGTAAATTACACACATACACTTACAGAAAAATACAATCATTATTTTGAAATTTCTTTAGAAACAATACAAATTTTTTGTGTTAAATATATTGATAATTTCACCTATCGACGATTATTGAGTCATACCAAAAATCTAAAATCTGAGTTTTAATACGTGGTTTAAAATAAATATTTTTATTTTCGTTAAATTTTTTTATGACACGGTTTTACGTAAAATATTTGAGCTTCTGTAATTCAAATAATATTTATATAAATTTAATCCTTTTTTGTTTGATATTCAGAGAAAAATAAAAGTATATTTTTGACAGAATTAATCATATTTAATTTATTTCATACATTTAATTACTTCTTATGCATATATTTATTCTAATTATGTAAAGAAAGTAGAATTAAAAATTAATGTTTTTAATTACATAGCGTCATTATCTATTTTTTTTTTTTTTTTTTAATTGTAGGTTTATTTTTGGTTGAGATCCCCAAGCGATTGATTAGTTAAATCATTATGGATTCACACAAAATATTTTTGTATATTTAATTATGTTCCAAAGGATATAAAATAGCAATTTATTATTTTTGTTATTTATAAAAATCATTTTAGAACTATTTTAGTTTTTGTCTGATATTGATTGCAAGAACTTAATAACTTAAATGAGTTTTCTGTAATGAATTTAATAAAATTTGCAGAGATTAATTTCGAAATTTTTTTTTATTATTTCGTTAAATTATTAAACGTCTATGCTTTTACCGAAGCATCTCTTTAGTACCAATGGAAGCATAGTTGCAGGTGAAAATTATGCATAAAATAATTAAATCTTAGAAATATAATATATAAATGTTATTTTCTTTATAAAATAACAAATGTTGATAGTAATTATTAGCAAAAACTTTTAATTTAAATCCTATATAATTTATGCATTAAATTGCATTTTAATATAATAAAATATAACATAACTACAATCTTTGTACGTGATTTAAAGTGGTTTAATTTTTTTTTATCTTAGATTTCAAAATGACATTGAGTATATAAACCGGTTTAAATAATACATTAACGTCATATAATAAGTAAATATAAAATCACATTTGCACAGTAATTGTGTTTCTAAGGTAAAGGACGAATAATGTAATACTTTAACAAACGTAAATATTTCAAATCAAATATTTTTCATGCATCGAATTACTCAAGAAAATAATAAAAGTGTTTTTGTTTTCAATTTTACATTATTTATCTTCTTAAAACATAACAAAAGAAAACAATAAAAATATTCATAAAGTGCAGTTTAAAATTGCACGTACATACACGGAAATATTAATTCTTCTTTTATATTTATTTTTATAATTATATATTCCAATAAAATAATCATGGCCTTCGGAAAGTGTGTTTTTAAATATTGATTAGGCTTTGCATTTACATAATTAAGAACATCTTAGGATTTTATATTAATAATTCATATTAAAAATAATTAATACATCAAATAAGAGTTATTTAAAATAAGGAAAATTTATTATTTAAATTTAGTTTTTAGTATTTTATTATAATTCAAAGAATTATGACATTTATCATATTTTTAAATAANATTAAATAATAAATTATAAAATATATTAACTATACTTAAAATATTTTCTGATTGCAACAAAATTTCAATTAGAATATTAATATTTTATCTTGGCAGTTTTATCGTTATTTTTATTTATAAAATGAATTTTTTCACGTATGTAGGTGTATTAATTATTGATAGTGTTTAGTATCGGTAAATTTTATGAATTTTTGTTGAAATACTTACGCGTTTGCGTGCTCAATTGAGCTGCCAATCGCCGTAACGTATTCGCAGTAATTTTGAACGTGATGTTCAGATTTCCAGCAAGCCAGGGTTCTCATCGGTTATAAAGTTACGCACAAATTAATTACAGAACTGTTTCGAAAACACTTCTCTACGTTTATAACACATTTATTAAGAGCGCAAAGTCGCGGTATTTATATTCCCCGACGAAAACGACAACTTAAAGATAAGAACAGGTTAATTTATAACGTTTTGTACACAACAACGAACGGTAAGAATTAAAAAAATAACTGCTACGTTATTATCAGAAAATGAAGTGGTTTACTTTAGATCTTGAGCGTGCAGTCGATTTGATACTCTTGATTGTTCTGCCAATACTTGAAGTTGTGACCACTTGTTGCGTTTACTACGCAGAGGTGGAGATGACGTTTTTCTATTTTATGAATATTTTATAAACGGTGTTTGTTTACAAAATGATATTTATTTAACAAATGTTTACGTCTTTGTGTTATTAACCATTATTATTATTGTTTTTGAAAATATATGTATATATCAATCAATGAAATGTATAATTACTTACTAATAGCATTTTAATGTGGGAAATTTCCAGATATTTTATATTTAATGAATAATAAAACCCATATTTTAAATTATATTCATTTCTGATGAAAGAGATGTATGAAATTCTATGAAATTTTATGATGAAAATACTGAGTAAGTGTTATTAGAGAAACCTGTGAATTTTTATGACTAACAATTAAAGTATCAAAACTACTTCGTAAGTAAAACACTTAATAATTAATAATTTATACCTATTTATAAATTATCAATATTTTTTGTTATAGTTCATAGATTTTATCTGTTCAATTGTTATTTTATTTAAAGCATAATTTTATCTACTTCCTTATCATAAAAATTTTGAACTGTGATTTATCTGTTTTACCTACATTTTATAATTATAAAACATATTTTTTGTATTTTATATTTTTTTAATATATTTAAAGGCTTATTACTTATCTTTGTAGGAAGATACATTTATTCAACGATCAAGTTCATACTTTTTGTCCGTAAAATTTTTCGTAGTTAATTGTTTTTAAAAAGTTCAACTGCAGTAACTTAGTACATATTTATTTTAAAAATATGATATAGGAAGTTATAGAATGATTACATCATATATTTTTCTTAAAATATACTATGAATGACTTTTATTTCATAGAAATTTAATAATGAATAATTATAAACGAGTTTTTATTTTCAATTAATGATGTTTAAACTTTTATATTATCAAACATGTGCAAAAAATTAATTTTAAATTCAATTTATTGCTATTAAAATGTACTTACCCATTTTTATGAACTTGATTTATATAAATTAAGTTTAAAATCAGTCACATAGTAAAATAAAAATCACTGATATCTATGCACGTATTTAAAAATGTTAACTAAAACACATGTATTAAAAATTCAGGAATATACATGAATCTTTTCTTCAGTACAAGCAGTAGTTCATTCCACTCTAGTTTTTCATCAACTAATACTACACTGACGATTAGAATTAATGGCAATGAGTTACCACGAAAAGTATAAATAACTAATGATAAGCTTTATGTCATTCTGTCAAAACAGAAAGGACGATATTGCTGCTATATTTTTATCTTATATTAAAATTGATTAGATTATTTTGTTGAATAATGATACTTAAGTAGAGGTACCTTTATTATGGCTGTACTTTTTGTATTATTAATTTCTGGTATTTTTATGATACATACTTTGGAAAAAAGAAATATTATTACAATTTTATGTATAACATTAATTATATATGTAATTTTGCATGGGAAAATCAATGGTTCGCTTCAAATTTAATTTATTATTATTAAATATTAAATTATACCTCTATATTCAATATACTACATTCTTTTCCAGTTATATGATAATTATTAATAATTCATATGCAATTTTAAACATGGTGAATATTTATAAAATTGACGAAAATTTAAAAATTTAGTAACTCAAAAAAAATTCAGTCATTTTAAAAACTAACAGTAATAGTTATAAATATTTTAAAAATATATAATTAATATGTATTAAATTTGGATAGCGTATTAAATATAATATTTTGATATTTTAACTATTACTGATTCAAAATGCAATTAATATATCACATGACTTTAAAGCTCAAAATATGCACAAATGCCATTTACAATTTATATTATATTTACAAAATTTAAAAATTAAAATGTACTATTTTTGTCAATGTATTGCAAATTAAAAAATGTATTATATAGCGAAATTTAATATCAAAATTTCTGCATAATATTAAAAAAAATATTTTTTTAAAATTAATTTTATTTATAAGCAGGTGGTACCTTTCATAGATATTTGTATGGTGAATAGGACTAATAATAGGATCTATGTATTTATGTATTTTGCGGAGACTGAAAAAAAAAGGATATAATTAATGCTCGTATAATTATATCCTTTTATCCTACTTCCACGTCCACGTCGTAGTCTCCGGGCAATGCAACCAAGGTTGTAGCTTCCGGGCAATACAACCTAGGTTGTAGCTAACGGAAGAGGAAATATTTAGATTATTTGTTATTTTAATTACAATGTAATATTATATTTTCAGTATTATAAATAATTTTGGTAAAAAATGTTTATTTATAAAAGATATTTTTACAAATTATTACTTATTAAATTTTTTTAAATAATTATTAATTTTATTAAAANCAAATGATATACCCAGTATAATTTAAATATTTGAATATTTTTTAAAATTTATATAATAAGAAAAAAATTTAAAAATTCGTATTTTTCTTATTATTCAATATATACATGTTATATAAGGAAACTATAAAATATATTTTTTTTTTATATGTTTACTTATTTAGAAATTATCATTAACTTATATATGCATGTACATATACTAGAAACTTTGTCCTATTTTCTATATTTTTAAAAATGAAAAACAAAACATGATAAAGAATGTAATTTTTGTTGCGAAAGTAACTATTTCTATTTTAAACATATTTATGCATAAAACTATAAAAAATAATATTGTTTGGGTTTAAGTAATTAGATAAATTTTAAAGTGGAAAATATAAAAATATCAATTTATTAAAATTAAATATACAATTTTTTACAGTTTTTTTTTAATAATAAACTTATAACTAATATTTACATTGCACTTTTATTTTATCATATTTTCGTAAAATCAGTGTAGATAAGAAAACTGGTTTTATACTAACAATAAAAATAATTACCAAATTTCAAGGATGTTTCAATTATTAAAAATCTATATCTACAAATTATTTCGTCAAGTTATATTGAATATAAAAACTAAATACTTGAAATACGCCATTGATGTTTATGTCATAATGTAATAATTAACTCTAATTATTGAATAAATTTTACATTTGTCATTTTCAAATTACGATTATTTTTTATTTGTACAAGTTACGTTAATAAATCAATATTTATTTGAAAGGCGTTGATAAGTAACATTATATACAATAAAAAATAATCTTTTTACAAATCCTATCAGCAATCAATTTATTTCAATTGATTTTTATTTGCTTTAATCCTTTGTTTTATTGAAACAATCTCAAATAAAACTTTTTGATTATAGTTAACGGTAATAATTATACACCATTTTGGTTATAAACTAAAGAATCAACTAACAGTAGCCCCTAATTTTGCAGCGTTTTCATGTATCCAATGAATATATGACGAAACTCGCGTGTATACACCAGGTCTGTTTTTCTTAGCACAACCATCCCCCCATGAAACAAGACCTGCTAAAACAAATCTTCCTTGGTAGTCACAAGATAAAGGTCCTCCAGAATCGCCTCCACAAGCATCAATACCTCCTTGAAGTTTTCCAGCACAGAGCATTGTATCTAATATTGGTTGTTTTCTACCTCCATAAACTTCAGGTCTTCGACAAGTGTTTGGATCTAAAATTGGGACACTTGCCGTGTGAACAGTATCTGAGATAGTGTCTGTATCATCACCTAAAATTAATAAATATAAATTAAAATAAATTTACAGACAGATATCATTTTTTGGAGATGAATTTCAAAGCATTGTTTCGCAATATTAACCTATTTATTTAATTAATTAATTATTGTTACAAAAGATAGTGTTTTGTTATAATACATAACACGGTTATACTTAATGCGCATTGTATCGAAAGTAATAGACATGTAGAGATAATATTCAAAATAAATATAGGAAATATAAATTTAATGGTCTGATTATTATCTAAATTATGTATAAATTAAGTACTACCTTATCTCATTGAAAATTAACGAGTATTTTGTGTAAGTCTTTATAATTTATGAATAAAAGACAATTTCTTAAAATATTTTTATTCTATTTACAGAATAAGCTATATACCGGGTGTCTATTTTTTTTTGTTATGTAGGAAATTCAATAGTAAAATTGTCTCTATTAATATTAGGACAATTATTTAACTACAAAAGCTGTTTAGAATTAAAATTTGTATCCAATGATCTTTTTTCTAATGATATACGACGATCCTGTTACAAGATACAGGTAAATTAAAATTTATATCTTTAAGCAGTTTACAGACTCTCATGCTAAATAAAACAGTTCTTGTGTTTATAAATTTATCTGTAATCTTGTCTTTATAGTTAGAAATTAATTATATAAAATATCAGGAAATTTGAGTTTTCTTTATTCGTATAAAAATTAATTAGAATTTTTAAAGCTACATTTCATAATTAATATTTATAGGGGTGTTCATACCGAATTCATTTTATTTTGAAGTAAGTCTCCATTATTTTATTATCATTTAACATTAAAATAACAATTAAATGCACACAAAGTGTGAAATTATTTGGTTTATTTTGAATGGCACTCTGTTAATTGCTTAAAGATGGAAATTTTAATTTACCTGTATCTCATGTCTGTCTCGTCGTATATTATTAAAAAGAGACTCATTATATGCACATTGGAATTCTAAATAACTTTTGTTCTTAAATATTTATAGGGAAAAATTTATGCTATAATGAAAATTTTACCATTGAAATTTCTTTATAATAAAAAAATAAATATAGACACTCGGTATATTTTGTTCTTTAATTTATGAAATATTACTTTAGTCTTATCAGACAATTTTTATGTAAACTACAAATTAAATTTAATTGTAAGATAAATAAATAGTATTAGATTACTTACCATTTCTGGCGCCCCATCCAGCGACAGAACACCAAGTTCCTGGCGGTGGACTCTCATCATTGTGAGGTAAACAAATTGGACTGGTAAAGGTATTAAATGATACATCTATAGTTTTTCCACCACTTCCTAGTTTTAACATAGCGATGTCATGGCTATATGGTCCAACTAAAAATATAAGAAAAATGGTAGATTTTATTAAAAAATAAGACTATACATGATCATTTGATACAGTCTTAAGATTGGAAATATACCTTTCCGAAAATCAGGATGAGCAATGAATTTTTCAACACGATGAGTAACTTCATGAGCATCATGAGTTTTAAGTCTGTGTTCTCCAACAACAACACGAAGATGTTCGGGAATAATAGGTGATTGAAGACAGTGGGCAGCTGTCAGTACCAGTTTCGGGCCAATTAGTGCACCTCCACATTGATGGCTAAATTTTCGTTGTTCTTGATTATATACTTTTATATCCACCTAAAAATATTAAAGTTTTAAACAGCGAAATAATTTTAAAATTCTTAAAGAATACTTACAAGCCATGGATAAGATCCGTAAGGTGGTTCAACACCACCAACAATCTTCGCTAATCTTTCAGGAACAAATTTAACATTCCTTGCTCCACATGATGATTGTGTTGTAGGGAATTTCGGGTAACCACTTCTGTTAAATCGAATATATGGTTCCCCGTACATTGAAAATATTTTTTCTATCAATGAAGCGTAACTTGTATAAAAATGAATTACTATAATAGTTGCAATAATCAGTCTCATTTTATTTTGAAGTTTTCTTAGATAGTTGTTTTGATTATCTGAAAATAATAATAAAAATAAACAATCAATATTTATTTAATAAATATTATTCAATGTTCTATATAATCTTGATTTTATTTATTAGAAAACAAATTCCGGAAAACATGATTATAATTATTGACAAAGTACAATTTTAAATGAACTTGAAAAATAAGTGTTTTTTTTTTTTTGCAAATATGTACGTAAGATAATGTAATTTTACGTAGT
>CM008234.1:1661719-1678593 GCA_002278615.1 Pogonus chalceus | reverse complement strand
AAAAAAGCAAGACTATAACCTTACGATTTTTACTGATTTTGAGCATTTTTCAGTTTTTTTCCAATATCTCGAAAACTAAGTCAGATATTAAAAAACGGACTTCGGCATTGAATTCGCCGTAAAATTCTCTATAATATCATATAAAGTTCCGACATCCCTAAAATTACTCCATTTTTAAGAAAAAAAGCAAGTCTATAACCTTACGATTTTTAATGATTTTGAGCATTTTTCAGTTTTTTTCCAATATCTCGAAATTTACGTCAGATATTAAAAAACGGACTACGGCATTGTATTCACCGTAAAATTTTCTATTATATCATATAAAGTTCCGACATCCCTATAATTAGTCCATTTTTTTTATTTTTGGAGATTTTCGTATGAAATTTAACGAAAAAATGTTTGTTTAATGAAATAATGTATTAATAAAATTATTATCTTACGTATTTTGCCAAAACTGCTAACAAAAAGTAACATCCCAGCAGCAATTCCAAAAGCTGGCCTGGCAAACGCGGCGAAGAAAGCCGCACTTAAAACATTATAAGGAATATATGGATTATAGAAAATAACACCGGAAAACATACAAGCTGCTCCTATTATCATACCGATGTTAAGTATCCACATTGAAGGAATCTTAAAAATACAATATATATATTTAAAATAAGAAAGAAAATAAATAATATTTAAAAATTATTTTAAATGTTGACTGTCTAAGTAGATGTTTGCTTTATATATTTACCAACGACAAATCAAGTTTCGAATCTCGTACTCTAAAGTAAAGGTATCCTAATAATACTCCAAGTAAATATGTTGATGCCCTTGTATGGACTGGAATATATATACTTGTAAAAAAATCATCTTGACGAAGTGATAACAAAAAACTAAAAGAAAAATGGTTTCGTATAAAATATTGTCGAAAAAAAAATCCTTAATTATTATAACTTACTTATTCAAAATATATAAAACAGGATCTTTTTTATCTACATAAACAATTGCAAACGGAATCATGATAGACGAAATAAATATGATCATAAATAAAGTCCAACTTAATTTTGTATTTTTTTTAATCAACATATTTACAGGTATTGTTAAGATAAAAAGTTGAAAATCTGTTGCCAAAAACCAACTTTGTATAACACACTAAAATAATTTAAAACACAAAAATAAATAAATATAAAAATTAAGTTGTTTTTTTAATATTTGCAGCAAGAGAAAATCATATATTTACTTACTAAATTTTCTACATTAATATAATTATTAATAAATAATAGATTTGTCCACCAATTTGTTCTACAATAGTCTCTTTCCGTGCCAATAATTTTATGCCACATAGGTCCAGAACCCAATTTAATAAAAATTGTAGCATAGAAAAATGTCACAACTGCGAAAACTGGCACAAATCTAATTAAACAAATTTTAAATTAAATTTAAAATTTATAATTATTATATTTCAAAAATACCTTGTATATCTTAGAATAATTGTTCTTATAGGATTTACAATTTTCTTTTCGGATTGTACTAAATAAGAGTAAGTTCCTAAAAGTCCACTTAAAAGAAAAAACATGTCAACTACTAATTCACCGCGACAGACAAATATATATTCAAAAGTTCTATTTTTCTGTAAATAAAATAAAACAAATAAATTTATATTAACTTATAACAAAATATTATATAAATACCTGTTCTATATTTTCATAATTAAATATAGAACCTGCAAAAATATTAATTATGGAATGTCCCATGACTATAAAAAGTGTCATAAAAGCTCTAATTCCATATATTATTTCTAATGATTTATTGGAACCTTCAGCTTTATGTAAATCCTCAAAGTTTTGTTTAGCAGAAAAGCATAATATATATTTAAGAGTATTATTCCCTAAACACAGGACCATATCTTGTTAATTTATGGATTTTATACAGACACATTTAAATACTTACTTTTTATAATTTCATTATCCAGTTTTGTTATATGATAAATATCATAAAGAGTACATATTATGATTATAATTAATAAACATAGTATAATTGTACTATAAATTTAAAAAATATCGTTATAAAGTCTGTATTAAGGGGAAAAATACAAGTAAAATGAAAACATTTTATAACGCCGGGGGATATATCTCAGTCAATTTTAAATTTATATCTTATATAATAACAAAATTTTATTTAAATTTATTCTTTCCTCAGCATGAACCTATTTAAATATTATAATTATATAATAAACTACCTATATCTTTGTTAGTAATAAATTTTACAAATTNTAAACAAAATTCTATTTTTATTTTTTAAATGGAAAATATTTAGTTCAAAAAAATTATTTTTTTACTAAAATATAAATTGATGCTAAAGAATATTTAATTAGAAAAATTTATCTATAAAATTTTTTGTTATAATTTTAAGGATTCACGTCGTAAATTGCCCGGCGCATAATTTTTTTTTATTTACAGGCATATAAATAATACCGTGTTCTAGACGATACGTAAATTATTTTAAATTAACTGTATGATTTTAATAAAGTTAAAATGTGTACAAAACCACGTAAAACGTTTCAAATGGATTAGATTATTACATAGTTTTCAAAGTGTCCTTCAAAAAATGAGAAAAAAAGGCATTTATTTGTATTTCTCCCGGTAATTAATTAAATTAATAATACCTACCAATATATGATATCACTCATTTCAAAATCAAACCACTTTTCTTTTATTTGACAATCTTTAGGCGTGATTTTAACATCATAATTTTGAATAAATTGCGTATTAAGTCCTTCATTATCTAAATATTGTTGTAATTCAAATTGTAAATCTTGTGATTGACATGAGGCAGGAATACAAAATCCCCAAAATATTTGATCGCGGCGAATTTTGTTCGGATCATTTGTATACTTAAAATAATATTTAACACTATTTTATTTTTTATAATAATTAATTATAATATAAACTAACATAAAACTTATCATATATTGAACTAAATGGTTTGTATTCTAACGAAAACGGATCAGAAATATTTTTTTCTAATTTAATATCTATATCTATTTTCGCTAAACAATACTGAGTATTAAAGGGTTGTGAGATACTCATACACTCATCGAAATCTCCTAATTGGTATTGATTTCCCTCTGTAAGACCGATAGCAAATTTCGCTGACGCATCCCACACTAAAAATTATAAATATTTTTTTATTAAATTACAAAATGAATAAGTGTTTCTTTAAAAACAAAGAAAAAAAAGTATTATATATAAATAGCAGAATAATCAAAAGATAAGGTTTTTTGTTATTATGTATTGGCATGAAATAATCTATTAACAAAAAAATATTTGTAGAAAAACTATTCTAGTTGGTACCAAAAATTTTATTAGATCTATATTTACGTTATGAAATTGATACTTACATCTATACGCCCATAAAGTATTATTCTTCAAACTTTGCGCAAATATATCACTTTGAGTTTTACATAACGAATTCCGCGAACTTGTAAAATTAAAAGGAAATATCAATTGATTTGGAAGCGGAACAAAGAAATGTTGCGCGTTACATGTTATAATTGTTAAAATTAATTTAAGTAATATAGCTGAAGGAATATTACTATGCATGGTTCTAGAACAAATGAATTTAAAAATACTCTACTTCGTAATAAACAAATTTTGTTACCTTGAACAGTGAACAATGTTATGTTATTGGGCTCATATCAGATATTTGTTTTAATACAATATAAAAATTATTTTTTATTTTGTTTGCGGCTGTTACAGTATTTATTTGTTTCCGGTTTACGTGATATCAAAAATCATTTATATTATATTATATTTAATTGCAAGTTAATTATTATGAAATGATAAGTTTTCTTTTGTAATATTTCTAATCGAATAAATGAATATAATTTATAAATTACTTACTTTAAAACTATATATTATATTTTTTATCAATAATAATTTTTTTATTTGTTGATAAAAATAAAAAGGAATAAAAACAATATATATTTCTATTACCAATAATTTAATAAATGATCAGGATACTTTGTACAATGACACGTTTACAAATGTTTATTTATTACATTTTGATATATGTATATAATATATTCTAATGATAAATTGCTTATGTATTGGCTATTTATAAAGCCCTCGATATTATGCTAACTATAATGATTTTTTTTTTAATCTGAAGGACATTTTAATGCTTTGTATTTATAAAAAATACAACAAAAACATTATTTCGTTAAATATTTTATAGATTAAAATGGTTTCAGTTTTAATTCGACAATAAAAATTAAAATACAATGCAATTAGTTATTACACCCTCACCATGTTTGTTGGAGGTTACTAATAAACCACTCATTGTGCATACATACTTTTTCTTTCTTTCTTACTTAGTTTATCACCATTTTCACTATTTATACACAGACTAGTAATTAGGTATCTTAATGTTAAAATGTTATTTCGCAACTAACTTTTAAATAAAATAGGCATATTTTTATTGCCATTTTACAATATTCTTTGCACTTTATTTATATAACTTGCTTGAAAATTAATTTCAGCTGAAATAAAATTACATTTTCAATTTATAATAAAGTACAATAAAGTACTTAATTTTAAATGTAATTTTAATTTGCTGAATAGAAAATACATAGAAAACTTTATATATTTTTACAAGATTGAAAGATGAATATTATGGCACAGTATAGCAAGTAAATAATTCAAGTTGTTGAATATTTAAGTAGGTTACATGAAGTATTTCATGTTATAACAATACAATATCAAACCAAAATTCATTGGTATTGTATATAATTTGATAAACAGCAGAATACTATAATCTATTTCGTTGTTAGTAGAATCAATAAAAATAATTTTTATTAGAAATTCACAGCTTTATTATGTTAGATGCGGGATATTTGGTTTTTTAATATATTACAAAATAAATTTAACAAAATTTACCATTAGATTTTAAGTGCGTAATAATAATAAATATCTTGGATATTTTTTGATTAAAAATAAGTGCAAAATAAAAATCATATTTAATAAAATATTAGCATTAATAGCAATTTGTGTCTTTTATATTCCTAAAGACACTAGAGTTTCATAATATTTTTCATTTTTTTACATAATAAAATATTTACAATATTTTAGATACATTGTGCTAATTATGATAAAATTTTGCACATGAAAAATTTCGACTAGAATTTGAAACTATACATTATACAATATTTCTAACATACCAGTCGTATTTTGAAAAATTCACTAAAATGTTTAGTGTTTTAATTCAAAGCATTTTTAATATATTAATTAATGACTAATTTTCAGTACGTTAAGTTATAAAATATATTATAGAAAATTACTTTTCTACAAAATATATGATACGAATCGCAAAATAAATACAGAATTAAATGTTTAAATCAAATATGCTGCATTTTCCCTGTATCCCAGTTTAACATCCATTGGTGATCAGTCTTCATGAATATTTTGTTGGCATTATTTTTCTCAATTTGTTTTCTGTAAAAGGAATATTCAAATTATTTTATTAATATATTCATAAAAATATGTAAAAGTTTATTACCTGAAAAGAAAAGTGACCAGTTTGTGATGGCATTTCTTGTGCAGGAGATGAGCCACTCATATAACCTGGACTAGGCGATTCAGATTTCTCAGGGACGGGAGCAATGTTAGCATACGCGGAAGTACTCAAAATACTTCTCATCTGTTGAGAAGAAAGTCCAGATACGCATCCTTTTGAGTCAGACATGAGCATTGCACGATCGATATTTAAGTATTCTTTTCCTGATCTTGGTCTGAGCGTAGTAGTAGCTGGACGAATTAATCTAAAAATTACAACAAATTAAATTTTGAATTTGAATTCAAATCAATGAGTAGTACCTTAGGCTATCAGGAGCATCTGAAGAACTATGAGAGGAAAGAGATAATGTTTCAATATAATCGGACATATCTGATGTACCACTGCTTGTACTTCTGGAATCCATGTAAGGAGGTCCCATTGTACCATCTCCAGGACTACTGTATCCTATAAAAATTTATACATGGAAATTTAATTAATTAATTTTTTTTTTTTAATAAAATTCTTTACCTTTCCCATTCTTCGCAGGACATATTGGAACTTCGGCTTCAGCCGAAGATGATTTCGCAGGAATCTTTTCTTTTTGGAATTGGAAAGTAAGTTCTCTCAAAGGATCTGAAGATTTAGATCTTCTTGGAAGAGAGGAATGCAGGCAATTACCAGTTGTGCCTTGCATCTGTTGATGAATAGCATGATGATGTCTTCTGCTGGACTTAGCAGTAGTTAAAGGTAATTCGAATTCGGCAAAATCTCCTCCTCGTTGTCGAAGTGACCCAGTAGAAACACCAGAGTCATTTGAGCTAGATGAATCTCTATTTTGTCCAGATTTACAAGGAACACTGGATGAACGACGAATATTCACAGCTTGCTGATTTACTAAACATTCTTGAACTTGTGTTCTTAAAGAATCTGTAGTACTGCTAACTTCATCTTCAGTTTCATTGGAATTAACATCAATACCAGCCTTCCTGCAGCAATCGCTATCATAACATGGTTCAGATTCTTGGTGTAAACATGGAGAAGACATTCTATGTTCAGCGCAAGGAATTTGTTCCACAGTACTATTTAATGAATGTAATGAACTTTTTCTTAATGTTTCTGATGAAGGGGATGTTGTCCTACTAAGTGCACTTTCTAAGTCATCTTCGATGTATCGCGTAGAATCTGCAGAACTAGATCGTTTGCGGGCTAAGAAACTAGCTCTTCTATCTAAACTATCAGTTGAATCCATTATTTGTCTTCTTAAATATGGACTATTTCCGGGATGATTGAGCATTAGCATTGCAGATCCCGGTATTCTAACATCGGAATCAGAACGTTTTCTACTACGATCAACAGCTGGTCCAATTAAACTTGGATTGCTTGCTGATTTTTCACATATTAATTTATTTACACATTGTTTAAGTAAGTCTGGTTTGTTACAATTCGTTGTAGACGCAGATACTGCAGGGGACATTGGAAGGTATCCAGGGAAGTTTTTATTTTGTTTAATAGTTATATCAGGAGAGCTATCGTTATCAGATTTACAACTTTTAGCTGGTTCCATCATTAAATAATCATCCTGTTTGCTAGAATCAGTATTATTTGAAGAGTCTTCTTCAGAATCTTTATTTTCTGATTGACAAGCATGACCACATTTATTACAAACTTTAACTCCATTGCTTATAATATAAGTCAATTTTTCTTTATTGGCAGTTTCAGCTTCTAATTTAGCTAATTCTTCTTTAGTTATACCGGCTCGTTGTAATAATTCTTTAGCATTTTCATAATATTCTAATGATTGAGCAAAATCAATGTTAGCATAATTTGCGCAATCTGCATTATGCTCTACATTTGCTTCAGCGGCAACATTTAATGGTTCAATATTAACATAATTGGAAGCAGCATTATCTGTATCTTTATCTTCTGCTGAAGAATCAGTTGGACATTTACAATCGCTTATTGTTGCGTTTCTTCTATTTGCTTTCTTGGACATATCAACTGTAGCATAAATTGCCATTTCACCACTTGGTTGTATAACGGACATTTTATTTTCTCCATTAATACAGATTTTCTGGGGTAAAGCAGTATTTTCAATTCCATTACCACGACGACAGTACGGAAGAGTCATCCAGTTTCCAGGCCAACAAATTACTCTTCGACATGGACAGTCTGCTGGACGGATATCATCTTGGTCTACTACTTTAGGTTCATTTGTAAATACTGAGTTTGGTTTATTGAATTTTAAAATACAACCGCATGGTTTTCGAACATTTACCGTATTGGGAGTATCATAATTTCCAAATTGTCCCATCATATCTGCAGCTAGGCATTCTTTTATTTTCTTTGGTGTATCGTAATGTTCTAACAGATCGCTTTGAGAAGATCTTTTACTATCCTCGTTTTTGGGTTCCTAACAAACAAATTTATATCAGTAAGATAATGTGCACTTACCATAAAAAAATTTTTAACTTACAACTAAAAATGGCATTTTTGGAACATCGTAATTTTCATATGGACCAGCCATAGGATTTGCGGTGTCATCCATTTTTTGAGCTTGACATGAACACATTGAATTTAGTGGAGCAGTAATTGGTAAGGGCATAGGAGGCTTTTTAGGAGGTTTTTTAACTGGAGAATTGTTCGCGGAGTTAGATAAACCAGCTGGTTTTGGTGGTCGTGCTGGTACACATTGACATGAAGAAGGATGTGGGGGTGGTTTACTAGTTACGGTTGCTTGGACTTTTGGACTTTTTGGTGGAATCGGTAAGGGTTGTGGTGGTGGTGTTGTAACTCCATGAGCTCTATCATGCCATGAACATTCTTGTTGATTGCCGCACGGCAATCGAGGAACGGAATATTCAGAATTGCCACTACTACTGCCATGGGAGCATAAACTCATTCTATCGGAGTTATTACCAGCATTCGACCGATTAAATGAATTATTCTGTTGCATATTATGTGTACACGGATTCATATTTTCCATAGTCCACGCTGGACTAAACAATGGAGGTGCACCAGGAGTTCCACTGGCAGTTGCTGTTGAAGATCTAGACATTGAAGGTGCACCTAATTTGCTGATGCAACTCATGCAACGTTCCAAGGAAGCAGGCATTCCTCTTCCAGGATAACCCATTTCAGAAGTCCATGTATCGTTGTGTACAATATCATGCATCTCACTAACTGATGCAGTGTCACCGCACCCGTAATTACTATCCAAATCTGGGTGATTATGGTGACCAACAGCGGATTCAGTTGACCAAAATGGAGAACTTGTTCTACATGTACACGGAGTAGCATCTGAGTTATGGTTGCAGCAAGATTCATCTCCATATATGCTCCGGTTCATTTCACACGGCATTGATTGCTGAGATGTAAGGAATGGTTCAGTACAACTTATATCGGACATTCTTGCTTCACTACGAGTTTGAATGCGACGGGGACTATCCATATCTATATGAAATTAAAATATTTATTAATAATCGTATTAACTAAAACAAAATTACATAATTTTTACTTGAAGATTTTCTTGAAGCTGGTCTTCGTTTGGTTGTTAATTTTCCTTGTGATGCCATTTTCAACGTTTCTGTAATTTCATCCCCTTGATCTGTTACAAGAACGTATAAACCTTCACCTTTACCACAGCGTGAGCCTCCTTCAAAGCAAAATCTTCCTTCAACTACCCCATAACGTCTGTAATAAATTATAAATATTTTTACACAATTATTTAAAATGTTCAATAATATAATCAACCTTAAATGTGCAATTTCCCAAATTCCAGTGAGTCTTGGAGGAACACCACTAGTTAGGCAAAATCTATGATCCTGAACGTGCATCCTGGCTGGACCACTTGTAATTTTAGCTTTAGGCGGAGCGGATGATACAAGTATCAAAAACTGTTGATCATCTCCAAGATTATTCGATATTTTAACTTGCCATTGAATTAATCTTTCTCGCGTATCAAAAGCAAGAACTACTATAACATCTTGACAAATTATTGCAATCGTATTTGATTCTTTGTCGAGAGTAAATCCTGATTCAACTCCAAGAAAATGTTGGAGAGATAATGAGGCTTTTGTTTGGCCCTGTTTGTAACGATCCTTCGAATCTCTGTACAATTGCAGATGAAGACAATCTGAAATAAACATAAAAAACAAATGTTGATAAATAAAACTCAGTATTGATTAATTTTAACTTTTAATTTTGTATATTCATTGATACAGTGTGCAAATGCATATATTTGCAAAATATATAAAATATTTAAAGCGTGTCTATACAAACGATTTAAAACAAAAGCGTTTTCAGCAATTTCGATAGAGTAAATGGTTATATAAAGTACCTGCAATGTTGAGTACAAATAGCGTAATCAGCAATAATGCGTACAATTTAACGCGGAATTTGATATTGTACCAAACTAAAGAAAAAAGTTTAACGAATTTTAATGATAGGTAAACATTAAAAGTTTTTTCTTTTCGATAGCCGTTTGATTTTCATGAAACAACCATCTCGTTCTCATTGGTTATTCCCGTCACAGGTATCGAACATTTTCTCCCTACCAAAGTCTTCTTTTATCTATCTATTGATGCTTTATGCTCCGTACTTCTGATGAAGAAAGATTGAATTTTGAATAATAAAACACTTACTACACTTTTTATGTCACGAAAAAGATACGCAAAAAACTATTTTTATGCATTATTCTGCTTGAATTGGAGGGTTTCAAAGTTTCATATGCATTCGATATTATTTGATTCAGTGAACCTTAAATTATGTATATTCCATAACATATAAATATTTAAACATTTATTAAATAAATAAGTTTTATGTTTTATGTAAATATTCAGACTTTTGAAGTTTCCGCTATGAAAAATTCATAGTAAACTTCTTATTAACAATTTTAAATAAATTTAAATATAAATAATATAACAACGATCAAAAATTGCTATGAATTCAATATTAAATATGATAAAATAAAATTGACAATATCTCATAAAAATATATTATTTATATACCCGGAAAATAAATTCGATTCAGTTTACAAAAGATGACTTTACTGTTATTCCGCGCGACTGTTAAACATCAATTTAAATTTCGAAAATAAAATAAAATAAAAAAATCCATGAGTTTTCAGTGCATTCTTCGTTTGCCGCCTTACATTATGTAGCTGGCTCCCTTGCCAATATCTCAAATCACATCCGGAGTTCAGTAGAGATTTCCCCAGGTCGCTTCGCTCCGGGGATTATTTCGCTAAGCCCAATATTGCATTCTGTTTCCGTGTGTCTGCCCCGTTGACGACGATTGCGCCATCGAAAGCGACATTGCAAAAGTGTAACAGCAACGATGACTACCAATGTACAAGTGTTGCGTCTTGCCGTTTAATCTTTCTACTGGTATGTACGATATTACTCCGCGTTCATTAAGGGAAATGCACTTTGAAGGGTCTTAAAGCCGATGACATTAAATCTTTAAAGATGTACTAGCATTTCAAATATAAATTACACGATAAATATTCATAATTGTTTATAAATGTTTATTTAATTACGATCAAGATTATTTATATGACGAATAAAACAATTTATGAGAAAATTGCATGATGATTAATCATTTTATTGTCTATAATTTTTGTTGGCGTGCAGAGTAATTTAGGTTTGATAAATGGAGTAAATTTTCTCAATATAATGATAAAAATATATGTTTAGGAAGCTTGAAAATTAACTCTTTGCAAATATGATTGTTTAATAAACAATTGAATGCAGTAAAATGTTGACATCATTATTCATGAAATAATATTAAAGAGTATGAAAAATGTAGAAGTAAATAAAGAATATAACAAACGAGATTAAAGTGAAAAATGTTCATTTTATAATGTCAAGAAATTGGATTGCTTTAGCAATGCAAATACATTTGATCCTACAAGAAATATGCTGATAAAGGCATCGTAAATGCTTTTTGAACATTCAGTGACTGGAGCCGTTTAGAACTAAGCAACAAAAAATAAAAGAAATCTTTTGCGTTCCGACACTTCTCGAGTGGAGTGTTGTGATAGACAGGATATTCGCGTGCTCAATCCCATCTGTTTCTGCTACTACTTCTTCTTCATATTCTTCCGTTGATAAGCTGACAGTTGATGTTTTTGGCGAGAATAGAATCCAATGATCCGCGGAATCCAGTGTTCTGTGCACGCATGGCCAACTTCCACTAGGACTGTGTCGTTTGATATTGTTTTCACATTGCCGAGACCGAGACATTCGTATTTATAATGGCAGGAAAACGACAGATGGTGCATTAATTAACTGACGAACATCAACAACGGACGCTAAGTCTGTTTCACTATTACTTCATATCCAACAGAGATAGACTTGTTTAGTTCTACAATCGGAAATGGATATTGTTTTATGTCGTGAAACTTTCAGTAAATATAAGTTTGCAAAGGAAGCAATAAAAACTTTCTTCTCTAAGACTATTAACTTGTTATACAATTTTCCTTTTTTCACATAAATATCTTATCTTTTATATATTTACGAATACCATTTCTTTAATATCTATACATCCATTTTACTCATTTAACTTTATATGTATTTTAAGTTTTAAGTTGTGACTTTTTTATGAAATAAATAAATTTTTAAAAAGTAATTTTATCAGGTATCCACCGAAAACATAAACCATAAGAAAATTCAATTTTTCTTTTCTTCGTCTCCGTTGCAGAGAATCGCTGTTTACATATTTATGAAGGGTCATCCTCAAGATTGTTTGACTAAAAAAATTTGAATTTCTCTCCCAAGCGTCTCTTGTTTGAAAGAAGACTCGAAAATACAAGAATGCGGAAACGCACAGAATAATAATTTACACTGAGGAAAATGGTAGACAAAACAAACAATATAAAGTACCCATTTACTATTTTTCCAACAATTCCTTTGACATAAATAAACATCGACATCTCATGTTTCAGTCTACAGTATAATTTATAACTCAATTTATACATTTTCATGTATGGTAATTGTAAATAAAAGTTTAACAGGTTAAAACAATAAAAAGAAAATTTGTTTATTTATATTAAGGATAATAAATTTATATGCTTAGGACGTTGTATGTGTGTAATCAATTATTCGCCATTATCCTTTTAGTGCTATCGGCTGTCCTATCACACTGGAACAGAACAGCACAAATTGAAACATCTCCTTTTTGTCGAAGCATCGCTATGGAGCAGTGCGAGCACGTATGACACATCACCTTTGGGAATTGCGTCGCGCAAAGCAACACACCAGCTTCCAGCAACCGGGCTAAAGTATAGATAGAACCTGGAGTATGGGGTAGTGCAACCAAAATAGCGCTAATGGAAATTAAGGGTGTTGCGGATACATTCGTCCTCAGAGACGTGACCACGTGAAGCGTGTTTTAACGTGTCTAATCAATAAACTATGATTGATCAGTTTATTTATAAGCCCTTCATCATTACATCATAAAGTTTATAACAAAAACATTTCCACTGTATTTGGAGCATTTTATTTCGGATAAATTAAAATATAGAGCAACAAAATTGACAACATAATGATAAAAGTTTGAATTTGAGATTGGTCGAAGTGTACTAGTATGAACAAGTTTGAAATAAATGAAAAGGTAGCAGCTGAAAACTGAAAATCGGGCAAACATTTGCGTTTGTTCCAAGTTCTAGTGCTCTGATTATAACAATGATTTGTGAGCACATTGTTCTGTGAATCGGAAAATTAATCATTCGCGGAATTCTCCAGTCATTATGTTGTTTTTATTCCTCATTTTCAGATTACCGCATCACGCGAAAAGGGCCAACGGAAATTCATGACATCTCAACGAAAGATTAAAATATGCAAATACCTCTAAAAACAATGAATTTATTTTTATGCTAGACTTAATTTCCTTAGAGCGACGCTGATTCTAAACGAGTTTTAATTTAAATTCACCATTTACATAAATTACTTATGTCAACATTGTCAATGATATATTCAATTAAAATTTTATTTCTTCTTTTACAAATATTCTCACTCATTTTCATTGACTAATCTCCAGAATTCAATAAATATTAAATTTATTATAAAAGATTATACTTTTCAATACTGAGTACAAAAAATATGAAATAGTTAATAGTTTTAAGATAAACAATGTATGAAAATTTGATTTAAATGTAATTGTAAAAATAAAAATTTATTGTTGGTACAAAATTAAACATATGTGCCATTTATTTGGAAGTTCGCCTAGTTAATGCTTTTTTTGTTTCTAATGAGATATTTAAACTTTAGCGTATTGAAAAATCAAAAAATATTTATAAGCCCTAACGTAAATTTATTATCAAATAATGTTCATTAAAGTTACTGAAAGAAAATAAAAAAAATTAAAAATATATTAAATATTGTAATCGTTATTTAATAATAACAAAGGATTAGTTAACTGAAATATTGAATATTTATTTATTTGATTTAAAATAAGAGTGAAACAAAATAAGACCCTAAGGTAATGCGTTTTTGATAATTGTATTTATTACACTGGTATATATATTTTGAATTTTATTTTTAATGTAACGTTTTAAAGTATTTAAATCGTCACAAAATCAACTTACAATACTTTTTAAACTAACATTTTTGCAAAGTCGGTAAACATTATAATTTTCATTGCATAAATATTAGAGATTTTTTATTATTTTGAGTTATTGTTACATTAACTTCATTTTCAAAATCAAGGGCTCATATATATGCTTGTAAATATGAATTAAATTGAATATTTAGTGATAAATTGTGGATAATAGTTGAAATTGAAATCGTTTAAAATCGAAAAATATTCTTACATGTTATATGTATAACGGTTGTCGAAAATAGCAATACCATCAATAGATTACATGAAAAATATTCGCACTCGATATAGGCGCTATTTGGGTCGCGATTCTCACGATATAGTAGTGATGTGGATGTGAGTGTTCTTATCAAACCGCACCGGTCTGTCTGAACCTAAAATTTATTGCCGTTTCGAAAACACATTCGATTTCATCCCTCAAAGGGAAATCAATAGTCAAAGGAGAAGTAATGGCATACAGTTCAGCGCGCACACTTCTCCACTTGTCCGACTGTACGACTGTTCCTTGCAGCCATGTCGACTTCATTTATTATCAATCGGAAAAAATATTAATGACTACTCAAATATTGTGCGGATATAAATTGTTTTTATTTACCCTAAAAATTAATTATTTCCCTCTCTATAATCAATAAATCTTTTTCATGTTCACGTTAATCCAAATCAAGTAAATTAGTTTTCAAATAAATTGAAACACTGAAATATATTTTATAATTTTAAATAAAACTGAGTTTTTATTTTAAAACAAGATTTAATTCTTAAAAAAAAAATCCTTTTAAATAATATTTATCTGCAATTGATTTACTAAATATATACAAAGAAATTGTATATATTTGTTAAATTATGTGGAAGTAAATAAAAATAAACCCATATATAATTTCCCTTTTATTTATAGTAAATAATGTGACATTATTTAAATTAGTTTAATTAAAAATTGCAATTAATAAAAGTAAAAAGTTTTACATGCCATTTTAATATTTAAATTGTTTTAACTAGTTTTGTTTTATGTAAAATGGTTGAATATATTTTAGTCACCGTTTCAACTATAAATTTTCCAGGTTTATTCAGCAACAAAACAATATATGTGAATTCATTTGTGAATTTAAATTTCACAACTAAATTGTTGAAAATTTCAAATAGCTTTTTAGCGTAATAATATAATTAAATTTCAAGCTATATTAATCAAACCTGTTAAAATAATATTTTAAAGCACTCTATATTTACATATTTTATATATTGTATTTTAATTAATATTCGTATAATTTTATTAAATTGATATAGTTAATAATATATTTATTTGATTAGTTGCATGTAGTTTTATTACATTACATTTAAATAATTTCGTTCATGATGTTTGAAAAGCATTTAAGAAAGATAATATATTGAGATATTGTTAAGTTCAGAACAATATAAATTTGTACGGCGGATTAGTAAACCAAAATTGAATAATTGTAGCATTTACCATAACTGTGTTCTAAAATGAGATTCTCATAATGAAAGTCTCGAGAGCATGGGTATACCAATTATATATAACAGACATGCAATAAACTATTTACTCCGTTTCTCTCAATAAAATCCAACAAAAGCAAATAATAAGAGCACTTTGCTGAGTATACTATTGTGTTGAATGTTGGAAGGTAACCGGCCAATTTCGTTGTCGAGAAATGAACGAACGTTGTTCTCTAGCGAGTCGAACGGATGCAGAACTGGGATCAGGGGTACCAACTAAGAAGCGTGTAAAGCTCAAGGAGCTTAGCAGCAAGCTCCGAGATGAGACTTGTAACAAAATAAACCGTGTATACAGTTACAAATGATTTTGGTGCTGAAACTAGTTTCATAATACTCGCAAGACCCTTTCTTAATCCCGACATTTTACGGACGGATGATGCATTTGTTTCAGTTTGTTTACTAGAATATTAACTGCACTGCTTTTGTTTCTTCCGCTAGTTTTAAGCGACGTTGCTTTATTTTCTAATATTTTATTTATACATTTACTAAGAACTTCA
This sequence comes from Pogonus chalceus, assembly GCA_002278615.1. Classification (NCBI taxonomy): domain Eukaryota; kingdom Metazoa; phylum Arthropoda; class Insecta; order Coleoptera; family Carabidae; genus Pogonus; species Pogonus chalceus. Next base: position 1,662,457 of record CM008234.1, on the reverse strand, counting down.
TTGTTTTCTAAGATCTTTCATAGTTATTTAATTAAATATTATTTACGTTAAATACAGTTTCTTCAAGACTAATTTTATTGGAAAATTAAAAATATATTTAAGTATAATAAATTATTGAAATTTATTTGTGATTACGGACCTGAAAGAGCAGTGGCAAGGAATAGTGAGGCAACGCTAAGAATGAGCAGAGGCAATCTTTTGTATGGGTGCACAATGACGTTTCGACGTTGTTAAGAACAAGAGTAGAGAAGAGAAGAGAAAGTGAAGGGATCAGCTTCTATTCCATTTCGTGGAACAAAGTCAAGGATTTGCAATTAACCCATGCGAGTCTGCCGTAACAACTACGTCAATATTCAGTTTGACGCTTCGGTGATGTACGCACAAATGCAACCGATTTCTCCATTTCCTGCTAGTTAATCAATCTGTGATGTTAGCTTAGGTGTAAAATGATATTTCCACGTTCAAGGTTAATATCGATTTCAAATCGTTTTCATTAAAAGCGGTTTCCCATAAGTACTTTTCATAACAGAATTTTGTTATTATATGGAAGGGGATTCAATTATAAAATAATTGAAATCGTTTTCAATTGTTATTTGTAAATTAATCGGTGGTTAAACATAACAAATAAAATTTACTTGCTAACCAAATTAAATTTAATTCATATAAAAAAACGTTTTTCTAGAATGAATACATTTAAAAAAAATATCATTATTATAAATAAAATAATTTATTTTTTAA
>CM008234.1:1632536-1644205 GCA_002278615.1 Pogonus chalceus | reverse complement strand
TAAATACACACGCAATAACTTCATTATATATTGAATAAAATATATTTAAAACTGATAAAAGAAATGCTATTATGTTTATAGGTTGTTTTGAATTAAATATTAATTAAAATTGATTAAGAAAAAATTTGTAAAAAAACTTTCGCTAAACCGATGCAAACATCTTCGTCAGAATTGAAACTTGAGGCAATAAAATCAAAATAATAAAATAGCTGATTGAAGTTTGAAGGATAGTACTTTTCCTTAAACTTTCCTGCACTCAACTTTTCCATTTAAAGTGAATCGAGAAAAAATTTTATGAGAAAATATAAAGAAAACTGCAAGAGTCGCACCATTATACAGTGATGACCTGAAGCGAAACACATCCTGTACTTTATTAGTTTGAAGAAGATAATGAATCTTCTCTGAATATAAAATACGTTGTAAAAAGTTATAGTAGCCCGCACTCAAAAAAAAAAAAAAAAAACTTTATTATCAATACATGAAACTTATGTCGTCGTAGTAAATAAAAATGTTCATTTCTTAACCATTTTATATCTAGTTATTATTATGAATATTGCCTGTAATACTTCCAACCATTTCCATGATTTCACATAATAGTACAAAACTTTATAACTTAAATTTACAGCTTTTTTATTCGTCACTTTTACAAGTTCTTTTATTTACGTAAACTTTTCTTTACATCAATTTAATGAGTTCATTCAGTTATGCTCAAAAATGGAATTTCTGTATCATTTTATCTGGATTCAGCGAATGTTTTCTAGAGGTGTCTTTGTTTCCGCAACATAAGACGCTCGTTTTCCAATAATCGTTTTGGCTATATTGCAGACACTACAAGCCATTTTCACGTTCTATACAGAAAACAATTGCCTTAATAACAATTTTAGAAATGACATTGCATTAAAGGCTTACTTTTAGGCTTGTCTTATATCGTCAAATGATCCTAAATACACATTATACCTATCTAATGAAAATAATTACAAAATAATGAAAAAAAGAAAAACAATTATTTGAAAACTTATTTTTACGTTATATTATTCAACTTATATTTGTATATAATTGAATTTATTTTTAAATTCTAAACAACTTTTGTATTTAACTATTTGTTCTAATATTAATAGCGTAATGAAAATATATTTTGCTGAAGGGTTAGTTTATGTATAAAATCTTGTTATAAGTTAATTAAAAACTTACAAGTCATGAATTGTGTTTAAATAAAAAATATAATTTAGAAATTTTAAAAGAAATATCTTAAGTCATCTTGTGATTAAAGTTTTAAGATATTTAGTTAATTTCGTACAATTATTCGGAATTAGTATTGAAATATTTAGTATAAACCATTAGTGAATAATTAATCGATTAACTGGGATTTTCATTGATTTTAAATCATTTATTGGAATATAAAATAAAAATATACTTATTGCCAAATAGTATATGATTGCGAATTATTAAATAAAATGAAGATATAACTTAAATGGAAAAGCAGTGAATATATAAATTTGTGTTCAATGAATCTCATAATATAATTTGAAATTGGTATAAATATTTTGGCATAAAGGAATCTTAAACGAGTTCAATTCACATGTTTGTGACAAACTGGTGTTCGCCAAAGAATTAATTAAATCAGTGAAAATCCATGCGGTAGCGGACTCGTTCACGCACGACATTAAGCGTATTTAATTGACAATATTTCCGCGGTACTCTACACTTATACATATACGGTATAGTATGCCTGTTTGTATGTTCACATTTCGCTAGGCAGTCTGAACGTAATTTCCTGCTTAATTAATAACTTTCATATCTACGTCAGGACCCCCTGTATATAATTATTTTACCCTACTTGGTAATTTATGAAACTTCTGGAGATATTTATACACCTGCAGAAGATTTTTTGAGAAATTGTCTATTAATTAATAACAAAAATTTAACCGCAATATATTCAAACGTAAAACGAAGTTAAATGTTAATAGTTAAAACAATTGTTTGAATGTAATTATTAAACTATAATTACATTACCCTTTAGCAATACTACAGCAATCATTTATAGGACGTGGATGAAAACACTAACACACCTGGTTTGACGTGTTGCTCGAGGCATCCTAATCGTGCGTACTATTGCCGTTGAGGAAGCTTTGAACACAGAACACATATATTTTCTGAAGAGAAGTAAAATTGTTTGTTCAAGAGTATGGAATCTAATGAAAAAACAGCAGATGTAAAGATCATCTTATAAAAATATTTATTTATTATCGGATAAAGGAGACAGTTTTTTTTATTTCCTTCCACCGTTTTTCGATGCATTTTTTCCTTTAATAGCTTCCTATATTTATTAGTTCCATAAAAACTATTTTATTATTGAAGTTTGGTTGTAAAATCTAGATTGGATATATTTCATAATTCATGTTTTAAGTATATAACTTTGACGAAAAATTGTTTTCAAAACAAAACATCCTAAGAGCATAGATTCTAATGTTTCTCAAAATTTGGAAATTTGAAACATTTTCAAGATCTTTTTTTAATATATAAATATAAATTTCAGAGCGATAGATATTTCAAAATCAAACTTTATATATTTTTATTTATTTCAAAAGCTTCATCCTTTAAGAACTAAATATATTATTAGGAGTTTTAATTTTAAATGAAAAAATTACAGTTATTTTAGCTATGTTTTTGCTAATAATTATTATTTAATATAAATGATGTATTATATAGTGGGTTCCGCCTGTGCTTAAGAGGATAAGAAAATCTATGGAATCGGTAGTAAGTTTCAAGAAGAACAGAAGGATGAAACTCTACTCACGAACAGAGCTCACGAACCTGCGAAAGTTGCGATGAACGCACGCAGACATAGGACGGCGGGGCTGGCGGTTGATTTATCAGCAACAGCGTAAGAGCGGGGGCGTTATGGGAGTACGCAGGTGTGTGCCGACGTGGAATTGTGTGTCGACACTTGACAAATAGAGGGAACTGTCAGGAAGACCGCAATGCTGAACGCCCGTTCTGCTACACCCACAACCATGGATACACGGTCGACGTCGCTCTGCGCTAACGCTGAAACGGCTGAAACGGCCCTACACTTGCCTCTTCAATTCGAATACAATCGAGGTAGTTTTGTAAATGCACACTGCCACTGCCGCTGCCACTGCGGTATGGAATACGAAATAATGATCATGATAAATGGCATAAGAATGTGAAAATATTGCAATGAAATTGAAATATATAGTAGTTGAATTTCTTACATTTTATCACTTCTTTTCTACCCATTCTCAAAGCAATCAATTATCATAAAACTAAACATAAATATATCTTAAGTTATTATTAAATTTAAATGTTCAATTTTCTTTCTGTAAAACTTTCAAAATGCGTGTTGCACATCAATCCGTTATCTCAGTGCTCTGGAAATGACGTAAGCCTTTATAGAAGGAACAACGTTATTTCGTTGTAACACGTGCATATTGTTTATTAAATGTCATGTCAAACGAAACGATTTTCCAAGTACAGTTCGTTTAAGTTCATATTTATACTAACATTTTTATAAAACAAAAGCATTTACAAAGTATAATGATAAAGCACTAGAAAATTAAGTCATTAGTAAATATAGTCGTCAGCAACAAACTACGTTTCAGTATTGTAAAAAGTATGTGGTAAACGACTTCTTGTACGTTAGTCCGGAAACAAGCACACAAAGACGACGACAAAACAAAACACATCGTAAGTTAATTTTTTAAACGTCCTGTCATTTTTTCGACAATCTCTACAGTGAAAAGTTACTAACTACTGAACTTTAGCCGCACGATAGTGGACAGTAATTGATGAGCACTTACGTAAACAAAATAAAATAATAAAAAACATGCCATGGCAACACGACTCGGCAGGCCAGTTAAAGAAACGTATGTGATAGTGATAAATTATCCCAGAAAAGGAAACGTTGCAAAAGGAATGCTCCAGGGTTGGCGTAATATCGAAAAGGAATACTACAGGTACGAAATTAGTAATCAAAAAACGCCATCTCCATCTCATGACTATTATTTTTGAAATAATTTAAGAATATTGTTTCTTCTTTATGGTACAAGTCCAAAGAATGCATGGCTAGAATTAGTGAACTCATTATCAGTGTAATAATTAAAATGCTCCAAAACTGATGTTTCTTTTGTTAAAAACAAAACTGAGTGTTTTTCATTTCAATTTTACATATTTATCCCTTGATTTTATTTAAATTTCAATAAATTATATATTGGTCGAACTATTTTTTAAATCTTAAGGGATGAATTTTATTATTTAATATAAAATAATCTAATAAGATAAGAGAATATCAATTGAAGATGCGATATTGAATTAATAGGGTATAATAAGAATTAAAATAAAATTCTAAATCCAATACTGTTCCCCCATATAGTGAAAAAGAATCGAGGGAACGATACACTAGACGAAATAATGGAGTAATCAGTGCGATTCCTTCCACACGCACGCAACTCTCACCAGCCACTTTAGCTGTGCGTTGTACGTCCGCCCAAAAGCTTGAATATCAAAAACCACATCATTCCAACTGGTCCAAAAATAAAAGAAACCTATATTAAATACGTATACGAATCTTTTTAAGAATCTAACACCGAAACAAGCTGGCCGCTCGTTAATTTTCCAGTCGTCGGGAATTCGGGATCGAAGCGGCGACTTAACGGAAACACCCTGCGGCGCCGAAATCACCCTTAGCCAAATGAACGCCCATTTGTACCATCAGTAATGCTGTTGGGCCGTCCATTGCGTCTTCTTGAATATTTAAGACTGCCGAACGCCCTCTTATGTCAGCCTTCAATGGATGTAGAAAGATTAATTACTAATGCGATAAATAAATATTGCGATAATAAAACACACTACAGATGGATAATTTAATTTAAGTCACAACGGCTTGATATATTAGATACAATATAACAAAACAATTATCATTAATTTTGTCTGAAATATCATAAATATTACCTGTATTAAAATAATATTATCTAGATAACATTGAAAAACAAAACAACATCATTATGTTTATTATCTTTTGCTCAATCATTGCAATAAATATGGAAGTAAAGTGCGGCGCAGTAACCGCTTTGTGCTATCTTTAAAGCCATATGGTTAGGGAAGGCACCAGATATTGTGAAATTTCTACATTAGTCAGGATTTAAACCAGAACTGTTCCTATCACAAAGATAACACTAAAACTTGGCGATAAGTAGCATCAAAAATATGACTTTCAACACTTGAATTCGTGTAGATTTGTGTAAAAGTTTCCAAAGAGAAATGAGATTTTGCATGCAAGTACACAAGCTTTGAAAGTATTGTCGTGTTCAGAGCTTTACTGAAAATACTTGCCATCAGTCAAGATTTAGAACTATTGCGAAAATCGTATAACTTTTGGTTAATACAATTGTTGAAGTTTTGGTTTTTGTTAGTCTTTAAATTAATCATTTAAGATTAATATAGTCATTCCGGCAGTTCAAAAAAACTTTTAGTTTTACTACCAGCAAACAATTTATTATTTTCCTTAATTACTGTTTTATATTATAAAGTACCTTAAGGCTACGAATTATATTTATAAGTTAAAGTTAAAGAAAAGAACAATTAAAAAGTTTTCTAATAATATTTAAATTAATAAATGTCATCGTAATATTTTATTAGTGTCATAAATTGAAACTAAAGTTTTATTGTCTATAAATAATGTTTAATATTTTATTCAAAGTTGGAAAATAAATGTATTGGTGATATATTAGTAAAGGTATGTATATTGTACTCAAATTAATGGAGTAATAACAATTAAATTGAGCATAGTAAACGTATATTTATAGCTAGAATATATACTAAATTTGACTGGTTAATTTTAGCAGAACATTTTAGATAAGAGCGAGGTATATTTAAAGCTATCAAATATACAACCCTGGGGTCACATCTGGGCTGTAAATGAGTTCAATTTCCCTGTCTATTGCAGTATTTCAACAAGTTTAATCATTATTGCGTAAGTTGCTTATTTTACAATTATATTGTGATTTTAAGCGATAAAAGCTCAAAATTTTTTTCCATGTTAATGTAGATATACGCGTCAGTGGCGAAACGGGTAATTTTTCGCGGTTAATACGTACAAGTAATTAAAGGTGTGCACCAGCGGGACGTGCATGTCGCGTAATATAGAAGGCAGAGTAATGCGGGCAGTCATCTCAGCAGGCCGACCTGCTGTTTCTGCCCATGAGCTCCACCGCTTTTTAATTAATTGCAGCACGCGATGGCACGACATTGCTCTTCAGCTACCCCCAACGCAAGGGTGATTTTAAACCTACTACTACTGTATTCACTGATTCGTATGATGCTTAACATAGCTATATCTAACACCGGAAGAGTATTTTTTTTTAATATTTAATTGAAAATTATTATAATAGTCCTTTTTTAAATGTATTTGTTTCATTTTTAACAAAAATGTATCTATTTTAAAAATAATAAAAACATTTGCCTATTTGGTATTTAGTTATTATTTTCTTAATTCATAATCTTACATCTTTATATTTACCTTTTTAAAGACAGAGAAAGAGCTATTATCAAAAAACTACTTTCATCTTTATCAATATAATAAATCTAAATTATTATAAATTTAAATTCGAAAAAGGCAACTCACATTTAAAAATATTGTATCTATGTATTTAACTTTTAATGAATAAAAACTGAATTTTCTATTTTAATAGTTTATCTGGTAAATTAAAATAGTTACGGAAGTCATGTGGTTACTATATTATAGTTTTTATTTGTGGAAAAAATTAATTAAAATTAAAAATTTGTTTGAAAAGAAAATATTTATGATTAAAGATAAAGGTAAATAGTTATAAACAAATTGAAGTAATTCCAGGATCCATATTCCAAGTTGTTATAACGCAATTCCCTAGTAAGCATGAATGTTCAGGAGCATAACACTACATTGTGCAATAACTAGTACCACCAACCGGGAACACTTGCCGCAATATCAGTAATCACATGTTCAGCACTGTACCGAGATCGAGTTTGCTGGTTGCTAGTTACAGGTACATAGTACTTGCATACCTGTACGTAGTACCTACTGTGTTTTAGTTCTTAGTTGTTGAATTACACATCAGGAAATCAAGAACAATGCAGTAGCATTTCAGCATTGTACACATATTTGTATTAGGCTAATGTAAATACTCCGGAATGGATTAGTTCATATACTGGAATGAGTTTATTATAAAGGGTTAGAAATGTCGTTATTTCGAATATGTACTCGATTATTTCAGATTGTCTATTAAAATTATTCATAATATGTTGGTTTATGTAAAGGACTCATTCAATACTGATAAACTTTGCTTGTTATAACGAGTAAGTATTTAATTCGATTTCAAATTGTAAACAAATTTTCAATTCAAATATAGTTTATATCAGTTTGTAATTTTAAACTGAATAGATTTAGCTTTGCTACGCATAGACTAATTTAATATACAATATTTTGATTCAAAAACAATCAAATTTATCAAATATGCAACTTTTAAAATATATAATAAAAAAATTGCCTATAAAATAAATTGTAAATAGCTATTTTAAATTTTTTCAACAATGGTTTGGCTTTTTTATATGAGCTAAAAGTCAACTATTAAAAAATAAAATGGCTGCATGCAGCAATTTTATATTCTAAAGTTTATAATATAATTTTTTGAGCATTCAAAACTACATAAAAACATTTTTAATAAGAATTAAAGTCTACCAGATCTTATTTAAAAATAATGAAATGTTAACGATATAATTTAATAGATTTTTACATAATTTTTTTTTGTTAAGCAGATAATATGCAGAAAAGATGTAGCTGTGAGAGAAGAATACAAGTTTTTTTGCGATTTTGAAGGTAAAATTTATTCTTTTTATTATTTTAATAAACTGAAAAGTGTAAAACATGTTATTTATAATTTCTTATGTATTTGATTGTCGATAATTAAATAATAATTCATTAATAAGAATTGTTATATTATAATAAAAGATAATATATGTATAAATGTATTTTAAAAAAATGCTGTAAAATGAATTTAACTTCACGGGTCTCGCAAATTAGTTTAATAATTAAAAAAATAATGAATCTATCTAGAATTGAGGTAAAAATGAATAGATAAACAAAGACAGATGATAAAACTGCTGTATTTATTATTACTTGGCCTTGCCAAATTTTGACAATATAATTTCGATTATATTTTAGAATCAAGTACAATTTCTATCATCAAATAAGGCATAAGAAATAAATATAGTTTTATATAGGCCCTTAAAGTTTAAATATTCTTTAATTTAATTAAGATAAAATATTTAGTTGTTCAAAGAATTTACGGAAGAAAATATATATGTTGTAATTTCAAGTTGAATAGATAAATACATTCTACTGACTTGTACCACCTGAATATATAAATATATACATACATACCGAACAAAATACGATCAAACAGAGTAAAAGAAAATAAATATAGAGAATTTATGTTGGCTGTCTATCTATTAATTAAAGTTCTGTCGCCAGGTCTCGATGAATTACCTGTCGGTGTCGTTGAGAGTTTACATAAGGTAAGGTACGCTATTCATTTACAACCCGTACACATTTGTGTACCTACTGAGGCTTTTTTGTACTCGTGCTCACTACACCCAAGCCCGCTCGATGCTACTCCTGCTTTGCTAAGTAAATGCATTTGCAAATGTTGTTTTGTACTTATTTCAATGTAAATAAAACGTAATGCACTTTTTGAGTAATGAATATGCTTATTGTTTTCAATTTATTTATGAAGATTAAAATTTTCTACAATGTTACGATGAATTGCTTTTGTTATCTCTCTCAACTAACTTAGAATCGTAGAATTAATATAAATTTTAATGTCATTTTAGAGAACAACATTTTATTTCGTTTCGTAGCTATACAAACCGAAATGTCATTTTGTTGTTTCCATTATATTTCTTAATGAATATAAACTGTAATAAGTAATATAAAAGTAAAAAAATAAAAACTTATTATAGAAATAAATTTAAACTTGATGACAGTTATTTAATTATTACCCTATACAATTAATTTATTTTGTTTCTTAGCGTTATTACTGTATATAATATAAAAATGTAAAATGCATGTAAAAACGTATTCAAGTTTTATGAAAAGCATACCAAAAATTCTTTTGCATATTCATATCTACATGGACAGATATGAAAATGAAAAATGGTTGATATATATATTTGTCTACATAACATGTCTGAATATGCATGCGAAAATATGAAAAGCTTTTAGAAAAAATAAAATTAAGTTTGTTAAAAAATTAATAATGCAACTTCTTCATGCAACTAAATGCAAATTTGTTAAATTTCTGCAAGCAGAAATTTCTCATATTTTATTAATAGTCACCTCATCTCGCTACATGTTTTTATATTTTCTATTTACATATTTTAATTTTCATGCTTTTGTTTTAATATTCAGATATTCTTAGATGTCTTACGAGAAAATATTTCTTTATAAAACATTTGTTTTATTCTAAATTAGAGCCAATAATTCTTCATCAACTTTAAACTTATCATGTGTAAATAATAAAGAATTAGTTAAAGAATGCTTTGTGGCAGAAATTTCATACATGAAAAATAGTATTGTTGCAAAATTACATCGGGGTTTCGTAAGACAAGGAACGCACTTATCCCCGGAAGCGACAGGCGTTTCGTTGCACTGTGCACTCAGCTCAAACATTCACATTTTGTACTCAAGAGAGTTGCCAGTTTCACTCGAATGCAAGCGTAGGGGTTGCCAGTTAGGACTTGCGTTATATGTCCCCTTTTAGCCTCTAGCTAACTAGATTGTCTAACTGTCTGATTGTATCTTTTTGAGTTTAGCACTCCACCAAATGTGAAATTTGTGTGGACAAAGCGATGATAGTTGCGGTTATTGCTCGGAGTTTGTTGATGTTAGTGAGAATTGACAACCCTAGTTATATATTTCACTTAAATAGACTTTAATATTCATAAAAGATTTTTCATAATAAATACTAAATAATCTAGAAATCATTTTGAAGGAAATTAGGTCCGTATAAGAGCACAACGCGTTGACGGCTCTATCCGGAGGCTGTAATACAAGACCGGGAGCGGAACGCAATCCCATCACGTTACCGGACAATACCGTTGAATGTTGCACGACGGCGCAGGACGTACACAAAGCTTTTGGCCACAATGTCACATCGTGTAGATCTATCGGTCACAGCATGCTTGGATAATCAAGGCTTGCGGACTTTGTGGCGGATAGTTGGGGATAATAATTTAACAGGGTAGTTTGTAAGTAATTAAAGTTCAGTGTAGATTTTATTTTGTTTACTTTTTAACGAATCTTTTTTTCTTTCTATCTTTCATACGAAAAAATAGTCTCTTTCTTTACTTATCATAAGTAATAATATATTTTAAAATAAGATTGGAGTGAGGCATAATTCAGAATAGCCATTCCAAATATGTTGTAAACTGTATTTTCTTTTACACTTAAAATTTAGTTGATTAAAAAAAAAAAACTTAACCAAAAAAACTCTGAATAAAGTTTAATAGATATGTATTTTAATAATTAAAAAATAGCAACACGTTATAAAGTGATAAAAACTTTATTAAATCTTATTACATCACTAGTGAAATAATAATACCACACAGTTGCGTAAAATATAGCCTGTCTATGATGAGAAAAAGTATTTATGTCCACCGTAAAGTTTTTGAATAGTTTAATTTAATTACATGAAGTTAATTTAATTTAAACAAACAATCTAGTAAGTGAAAACATGATGTTGTGTACCTATATAATAATAATAGTATATACGAAATTAATTTAAAACAAATAATTGTGAAAGACTTTTCAAATATTAGATAATTTATTCTAAACAGTGTGCCACGTACACAATTATCCACAAGCCCGCTACTGTAGCCAGCACAATATGCACAATAGGTGTTTGTTCTGGCACGAACCACCGACTATCAACCGTACCAATACCAACTATACCATATCAAATACATACCTTTGTGCTGGCTACCCTGATGATGATGATGATATGTTTACACTAGTAATTTAATGTCATCATAATGCAGGTTTGTATTATTTTGGTGGGTGTGCAATGCATGTAAAATAAACGTTATACAATTGAATACACAGTCCATTTTGTAACGTGTTTTCGTTGAGGATATGAATCTATTAAATGATATGCTTCATGTTATTATATAATTGTATTAATATGAAAAGAGATGCAGGAAAGCATTAGTGATTTATATCGTTCATATCATTGTTGAAATCAAATATATTATACATGTGAAATGGAGCGGTTTATTCAAATTTCTATGACATACATACGTCGATGTTAACAATTTATTTAAAAATGTATTAGTTGTAATACAATGGTATTTGATTAATATTATATTATAATTATAGATTTAACCATCAATTGCAGGATTATTAAATTATTTGGTTAATTTATAAAGAAATATTTTAATTAAAACCATATTGACATCTAATTAATATTATGAAATGCGCAAAACTGGTAAAATTATATTCATGTATTTTGCTCTATATTTTAGAGCATGTTTTAAAATAAGTTTATGATTTATACATAATAAAATATGCAGTGGCGGCCTTAGGGGGTGGCGAGCGAAGCAATCGCCCGGGGCCTCGC
>CM008234.1:1619095-1629772 GCA_002278615.1 Pogonus chalceus | reverse complement strand
ATTTTTGAATTGCAAATCTAGACAGAGAAATAGGAAAATTAATGTGTATCTATAATTTATTTATCAATAATACCAATATATGTTTTATTAAGTGCGAGCTATACAATCTCTTTTTTTAAATTAAATTAATAAATGTTGAGTAAATAAAAGATATTTTTAAGATAAATTCTATAAGAGAAGTTGCAGTTTTTAAAATAAAATCCAAGTTATTGTCTGCGCAAGTTTCGTGCAATAGTTGGTCTTGTGAGTGAATTGAAATGATACCATAAATCGCGGCATACAAAAATATTGAACATAATAGAAATTCCAACAATAGAAAATGTATGTAATCTAGGATGTATATGCTCTAAGAATCACCATACACGTTCATGGTTTCACCACTACGTGATTCAATGTTTTTCTAGACAGCGAACATTGTGATATAAAGCACGCTGTCTGCGTTTTATTATTTCGTCTCTGTTTTTTCGGTTTTTGTATTACGCGATACAAATCGGTGCCATATATATTGTTACCTGAATGTTTGTTTTGTTTCTTTATTGTATTTGACAAATGCACCAAAAGCAATGCACATTTTCTTGATATTGTATTTTTTGTAACATAACGGAAACATTGAAGAATTCTATCTATGAATAAATAAAAAAATAACTAAGTTTTACTTTAGATATCTTTCTTACGTGCATGAATGAATATCAACTATAGTTTAATGATGAAAAAGTATACAATCTATAAATATTTATTATCAAAACAAAAACCGATTGATGTAATTTACTATATAAATTATTTTCACGTAATTAAATATACTTTTGAAATCTCTCGTATAAGGATCAAACATATAAAAAATTAATAAATTTGCTTACGTATTCAAGTAAGCTTTAACAAGGGGTAATATCTTCCCCTAAATTTAAAATATAAACCACGGTAAATATTCCTCCATCTAAATAACTTACACTGGAAATTACAAATTCATATAGCTCCAGTTAATTCAGATTCTTCCCTGCTGAACACACTTCATTTCGATAGTTATTTTTATCTACATTACGATAGAATTCCATTCAATCAGTTTGGGATTACATGAAACGACACGATAGAACATATTTAAACAGATCTGATTAAATATTAATCTTATGGTTTATTATATTGATTTATTTAAAATCTCGTTTAAGAAGAAAATACTGTGTTAGTATTTAAGTATAATATTACTTATTCATTTTAATTAACCACACTTGCGATTTTTCTTCATTATTGTTAGCCGTAAAACAAATCAGAATAGAAGGTGTATCATTTTTCATATATTAAAAAAAGTCTTTCCCTAGCGGTTCCCGTAATAAGGGGTTAAATTCATTCCCATACAATGTGTGACCCCCGACACAACTTCCCCTATTCATATTCGTCATGCATTACGCGCGAAACTGTACAAAAATATTTTTATGCACTTTTCTACCTGTTTCATTTTATTTATTTGTAACAAAAAAATTTTATATATACTAGCCTGTTATTATGCTTATGAATGGAAGCATATTATCTGAAAAGTATGCATATTAAATGTGTTTACCGATTTGAAAAGCCATAACAATTTTTGAAAATATTTCAGTGTAAGCAATATTTTAATCCTAAAACTGTTACAGATATACATGAAGCTAAAAGCGTTTATATTTATTTCAGGAGAACAAGATTATTAGAAGTGTAATAGTAAAAGCGACTGTTTTACAAGAAAAAAATGATAATAACATTATAGCCAATAATTTAGTGTCAATATATAAAGCATATATTTTATGTTTAATAAATAACTTTGAACTGAAAGACTGTTTATATTTATTTTGTTTTTTTTTTAATACAGATAATGGTTATAAATATTATAGTTTTGAAATAAAATTGTAATTTATAAGAATTATTCAAGGCCTACTGTTAAATACTACAAATGAAAACAATTGAGTGTTGATTTTAATAAATTTGAAGTAATAAAAATGGAGAACTTTAATAGATATATAAAATAACATTTATAAATGAAATTTAAAATGAATTGNAATAAGGGGTTAAATTCATTCCCATACAATGTGTGACCCCCGACACAAGCTCCCCTGTTCATATTCGTCATGCATTACGCGCGAAACTGTACAAAAATATTTTTATGCACTTTTCTACCTGTTTCATTTTATTTATTTGAAACATAAAATTAAATATATACTAGCCTGCTATTATTCTCATGAAATGTAAGCGTATTATCTGAAAAGTATGCGTGTTAGTTGTGTTTACTGATTTGAAAAGCTATAGAAATTTTAGAAATCTTTTCAGTTTAAAGCAATATTTTATTCCTAAAACTGTTACAGATAAATATATTANATTATCTGAAAAGTATGCATATTAAATGTGTTTACCGATTTGAAAAGCCATAACAATTTTTGAAAATATTTCAGTGTAAGCAATATTTTAATCCTAAAACTGTTACAGATATACATGAAGCTAAAAGCGTTTATATTTATTTCAGGAGAACAAGATTATTAGAAGTGTAATAGTAAAAGCGACTGTTTTACAAGAAAAAAATGATAATAACATTATAGCCAATAATTTAGTGTCAATATATAAAGCATATATTTTATGTTTAATAAATAACTTTGAACTGAAAGACTGTTTATATTTATTTTGTTTTTTTTTTAATACAGATAATGGTTATAAATATTATAGTTTTGAAATAAAATTGTAATTTATAAGAATTATTCAAGGCCTACTGTTAAATACTACAAATGAAAACAATTGAGTGTTGATTTTAATAAATTTGAAGTAATAAAAATGGAGAACTTTAATAGATATATAAAATAACATTTATAAATGAAATTTAAAATGAATTGTATTTGCAACATGATAATAAAATCAAATAATAAAAATTTAGAATTATTTATTGCATAAATTTATAAATCCATTAAGGGTTGACGGAAAATGAATATTTAAAATATGAAATATATTAAAATATCATATAACTGTCAACAGATAAAAAATATAAACTTTGCCGAATGAAAAATGTACGTAATAATAAAATAAATATGCGTAAAATTTAAATTGTTAATGAAATATACAGAGTATTTAGTTACAAATGAAAATATCAAGTGAAACTTTATGCAAATAGTTGCAATTGTTTAAATTATAGTGCGGGAAACGTTAGTTTTAATTATAAAAATCTAGTAGTCAATTTAAATGTCCACAGCTCGTATATTACATTGCAAATGAAGCTAATAGGTAAACGTACATACGTGACAATGATCTAGGAATGACTCAATTCTGTTGGTCGCGTGCAAATCCTAGTGCATAGGGTACTGTACACTGTACACTGTGTGCAATGTGCAACATGATGGTGTGACATCAATGATTCAGCAACGAGGAATATTTATGTGGTGTGTGCAGTGTTTGCATGCGCTTGGCTGCAACGTGCACTGCATACGACATTATCTTATAATCAGGTGCTCGTATTTATGCACTCATATAAATAATAACATTCATTTGCATAATTAATATTAGTGGAATAATGGTCGTGCCAGTGCTTTATGGTTTCACGATAAAGAACACATTGGCAAATGAGAAACGTTAAAATTACTTGTGAAATATGCACACTGGATCCGTTGCATTTAAATGATCCGTTTACTTAGTTGTTTGTGATCATTTTCTATTTTACTACATATATACTATACTTACTGGAATAAATACTGTTGTTTCTAGAATATTAACTTGCACCAGCTGAACTAGGCAGCCGTTCTAAAACTATTTACCTTCATTTACATTTGTTATTTTGTACCATATTAGGAAGACTTTCTAAATTTATTGATTCATTTACTATTTTGTTCATAAAAATAAATAAAATTAACGCTTATTGTACGTATATAACGACAAAATTATTATCAAGAGACATTGTCTATAGCAACAATTTTTTTATTGTTGTTAACTATATATAATTTTACATTTCTTAAATNTACATCATTCTGAATTTGCTGGCATTTTTTTATTTCCTATTTTTATTTATCTTCCTAATAAAAATAAGATATAATTTTAATTAAATAAATAAATGATTAAAGTTGTTTTAAATTTTACAATTGAACAGTTTCAATATAAATACAATGATTATCGGTTAATGCGACCGTTTTTTGCTATTTTCGTGCTTCGTCGCTCTAACCGGATTCTATTGTTATAATAATACCTATATATTGCAATATTCGGACTGTAAAAAAACTAATGCAACATATCATAATAATCAGGACCATAACTAGTTTTTTCTGGGCCCTGAGCAAGACTTTCAAATTGGCCCGCCCTTTAATTAAAAAAACCTTCCATGCATATACGATAGTTCTGAAGCTCCTGTTCTTTCAGTTTTTTAATGTTTGGTAACAGTCTTAATAAATAACCAAAAAATAATTTTTTTGAGAGGCCTTTCTGCCCCCCCCTCCATTTGGGCCCAGGGCAAGTGCCCCTGTTGCCACTGTCTAGTTACGGCTCTGATAATAATAATGAACTATTAAAACAAATCAAGCTAAAATCTGAAAACATTCATTTAATTTAAGCGATAAATGTATATATCTAATTCAAAATTTTTATAAAAATTAAATAGATAATAAAATATAGCTGGAGGAGAAATATTTGTTTAAAAAAAGTGGGATAAAAATAATATATGGCAGACTGTGCATAAATATATTAAGAGAAAGTAAATGAAATTTAAACGATGAAAAAATGATATTTAAGCCGAGAACATTTCTTATCAATGTACGATGATAAAACCTAATATTAATGTGACCTCACGAGCATCATAAACTTCAAGACGCGTAAGAGAACGTTGACGATACAAGAATTTCAAAGAGACTTGAAACTTTTTTTTCTTCCTGTGGAAAAGAAAAATACAAAAGAAAATTGTTCTTTCATGTCCTGTGATAAATTCTACGCAATTCAGCTTGCATGCCTGCGAATGAGAAGGGGTAAAAAACGAAAAATAAATGCGCTATGGAGTGCCGCCAACAAAAGGAAGAATTGGATGTAACACTAGCTGAGCCAGATTTTCAAATAACTCCATGGCTTCGTATTATGCATATCCATTCTTATATTCAAGTTAAATATATGGATTTATAAAGATTTACGTGTACGCAACTTTTTTAAGAATTCATATCCTGATGGTATAACATTGCCGTAGATCTGACAAAACTGTTGATGTGGAAATGATTAAATGAACTTGTAATAAATAAAGAAAAGACTTGCGTGCTGCGAAAATATAACGGATAACGCCAAATAAATGAGTGAAATAGTAAAAAACTTGTTCTGATTTATTAGTGAATATAAAAACTATTCCATGATTTATGATGCATATTCATCAAAACGTGTCTATATAAACTATTGTTATATTTCATAAAAATTTTCTAATAACTCACGTTTAAATGAACACCAAATAAAATAAATAATTTCGAAAATGTTTCTTTTTGCACTTTTACGTTCACTTAAGTTATAAAAACTTTTTAAGCTTATATTGATAAATAAATATACGAAGAAATTTACATTCCCTTCGTTACTAACTTTTCTTTATAATACTTATTATAAAGAAAACTTTCAAGGGTAAATAATAATAAAGTTTTAAAAATTAAAAAATATTTTCAAATATTTTGAAAAGAATTTCCATGGAATATTAATTTTCAAACAAATTCTTTAACATAAAATAATGAAAAGAATTTTCAGAAGGGCTCTACATAATTAATAATATAATGGAATATGATTTTAAGAAAAGTTATAAAGTAAAATATTGTATAGATAATCCATGTTTTAAAGTAAAGCTGCAAATTTACATATTTAAATGATATAATTTAATAATATCTAAGAATTTCTAGATAAACTTGTTCGTTAGACTAATTTACAGGAGCAGGAAGTTCTTGAACGGAGTATCTTTCTAAAAGTTAGACGTCCTAAAATTTATATCTATGCAAAGTAAAATATAAGTGAAGTGCTGCAGCACGTTAGTGACGTTGTAGAAGAAGGAAATATAAAGTAGAGATTTAAGAAATGTCATATTACATCTAGTTACATGCTATATTACAAGGGGAGCATGAGTCGTGACAATATTTTTTCTTGACAAGATATATTATGCGCAAAATATCTGTTTTTACATTATTATCATGTATATTTCTTCTAACACATTTAAAAAAATGTTATAATACATTTTTTTATAAATATTTTCAACCAAAATAATAAGATAATTTAAATTATACTTAAAATCTCTAATAAAACAAATAATATTTATTAGGTTAAAAGTGAACTTCTGTTTTATGATAAACATTTTTTAAATTAACAATAAGTTGCAAAATTACCGGAATTTAATAATTATTTATGTATCGAGAGAGTAAGTGATGGTTTCATTCCGGGAATGTAAGTTATAAATTTTCATTTCAGGGTGTAACGCATTTTACTCTCGAAGTAAATACAAAACTTTTCTTATGATCATCAGTTACAATTAAATAATCAATTTGATGAAAAAATTTGATTTAATATTATTTTCAAACAGAAACCAATTATTTATATTGGCGTATTCATCACATAAACAAATTTTATTTAACTGAGGGAATAAAGTATAAAAACTTTATCAGGGAATAAAGTGACACTATATTTTAACAAAAGATACATAAAATCGGTAGGCAATACTTGCAAAAGTAAAATATTAATATTAATTAATATAAATTTAAAATTATTGGAACATTTGATAAACAATTATAAAGAATAGAAAAGAAATATTCTATTCTAACATTGTTAGTTTTTAAAAGTATGTCATATGAAAGAAATTAAATATTTTTAAGTTGAATGTTACAGGAACAATAAACTGTATCTTATATTGTTTCTTTACAATAATTAAGTTATATTTTTCATTTAATAGGAAGTATAAACTTTATAAAAGGTCAAAACTGAATGGATGCAGCGTAAAAATATGTTAATAAGTTATAAACAGGAAAACAATAAGTAAAAACTACTTGTATAAAAAGTTGTAAAGTAAAAGTAAAAGTAAAATTGAGTTGTACATTTTGTAATAAAGTATAAAAGCAGCATTTGTACGATAAAATGATATAATAAGCCACTTAGCAGATACCATTTACCTAGTAGTATTGTTCGTAAACAAAAATATGAAAAACTTTTACACAATTGAGTATAATTCAAAACTTTATCCGTACAAAGTTTCTAGTATACAGAGTCATATTTTAACAATTCTTCTCCATTCATTCTCAACATGACACACTTTTTCACCTTAAATCCATAAATAATAAAATAAAATACGGAAAGTGATTTCTCAACTGGTGACGAGAACATGAGCGGAGATAAGATATAAAAAGATGCAACTTTGTGTCATTTGTCAACTAACTTCTTGAAACTTCCATATAGATATATTTGTCTTTTGTACAAATTCTAACTCTAACGGAACTTGGACGCCTCGGGAAAGAGGCGTATTGTCATTGTCATTATTATGACGTGCGAGAGAACAGAGGACAACGTCTTCATTATTAACATTGAATAACAAGCCGAAATTACAGACATCTTTATTTGTATATTTTAAATAAACATTGAACACTTTAACCTATAGCCTAGTTTGACTCTCAAAGTACTATTTCCATTTGTAGTTTAATAAGAAAAATCCTTAATAATATTTAGTCACAAAGAGATGTATATGTTTATCTTTCTGTATCAGTATTCTATGTTAGCAACAAATTAATTAATTAATAGAAAGGGAAAGCTTTGTTTTTTCGGATGCGTGAATATGCTGTTGACAGTTTTGTAACAGTACGTATTCTCTGATATTCGAAGCATTTCACTTTCGCCAAGAATCGTGGCACACTGAGATGATATGACACCCAATTAGCGAGCAACCGTTTCGTCTGCGTAATGAATAGAATTCTAACGACATAACTGAATCAAGCTGAAGCATCTTCTTGGTGTTATGTAATTATATTAGTATACATCAAGTTTATTTGTTTCAATACTGTCAACATTTTATTATAGATTTTGAACATTATACTTTTAATAAAATTTTAAAAAGAAATTATGTATTGTGGTTGAATGTAAAGAAAATTTAGTTTTCAAATAAAAACTGCAGTTTTGTCAACGTAAAAGGAATTAGCGGAAACCATATTTAATAAAGAACAATAAACAAAACCGCACAAAAGCGTTTAATTCCACCGAATCTTTTAGTATTGCAAAAGCGACATCTTTATCGTTGCATGAAAGAAAAAAACTGTAGCACTTTACATGGATACATAAAACAAATTGTACGCCGAGAAAAAACTCAAACAAGAACACTAATTTCAGTTGTTTACGAGTATCGCGACTAAAAACCTCGACCGTCCCAACTAAGCAAACATAAATAAAACAAAACAAAAGTGCATTTCGCAAACATAGGGAAAAAAGTCAAACTTTAAATAACTACTCATTACGCACCGGTTTCGCAAGAACAATTCCCCAAAATTCGCTATTGCGAAAAAGACAAGGTATCCGACCATGAAATTACTTGAGGCGAGTAGTTGAAGACCAAAACATTGATGTTGAAACAACCACGGAAGGGTCTTCTGAAAATGGCGGCATAGTCTTGAATTGCAGACGAGAGAGTCGGGTGTATTCCAGGGTGAAAACGGGAGGGTGACACGGCTCGATTCCCGAACTCAATCACGGAGCCACATAATTACAGTTCTTAAGAGTTATGTTAATTGTATTCATACGATCGCGCGGGTTGCGAATCGTGCACTGAATTCCAAATATTACGGACTTTTTGGTTGCACGCATGGCCTAACTGCAAACTAAAGAAACTCAAGTACCGCAAACACTAGCAAAAAGTATCTAGCTAAGGATCTGCCTAGAATTCATTTACTTTACATTCCCTTTTTTGTTTTTAACACAAACTATTATACATATAAATGGCTTTTAAGATATATACAAGACAATATACTATTTGTTTGTTGTTTTAATTGATTAAATGAAATGAAACATGAAATGCTTTCATTAAATTTATATCTACAAATCTAGGATTTACTTGTAAACTGAAAAGATAAAGTAAATTAAGAATTGAATGTCAATAATAAAGAGACATGTTGATTCCCAATAGGCTTATTTGAGACACGGGTAGATTTCTTATGTTTAGACATCATGCAATAGGAATGGGATGACATGGCAGGAATAAGCACTACTTCGATAGATAGGTAGGTAGGTAGGTAACTAAAAGCTCCAGTCTTTGGTTCCACTGAATGACTGGTGCCATGGGAGAAAGCCGGTGTGCGATACCTAGTTTGAACAGGCGCTTGGCGAACAGGTACAGCTCAAATCCGTTAAACTGAAGTTGTCAGGAAAGGCACAAGTTGTATTACTTTGCTACTCTTCCAATGGCCTGGCGTTGTTCACAGACTTGCCAGCCTTGTATCACGTCTGAAAGGATTCTAACTTCTTTAAAGGAGATATACCCGTAACGTTCTACTTGCAAATTGCATTTACACTTTGTATTCTTATTCTCTTTTATGAAACACATATGTGCATATATCCATAAAAATAAAAATTTACATACTGCAAATCGTCTCTAGACAGAAATAATTGATAAAACGTTCTTTGTATGAATAAATATTAAGCTATTTTGCATTTGGTGAATTTAAATTAGAAATAGAATAGTTTTGTGGAATGAAACCAGTGTAAGTGTGAAGTCAAACTACAAATGAAAACTAAACAGTTTGATTTCATTTCGTTGGTAAGTACAAAGCTGAATTAACCGGCCAAATTAGATATAACTAGGACTATGAAGATTATTATGCATAAGTGTTAGTATTATTGCAGTTGTAATAGTAAGAAGCGTATTCCTAGCCGTAACTTAATTACAATCAGCAAAACTATTTGCCGTAGCAGTGCACATCTCGCTTGTCGCCTAAGTAACTCATCTTATATCCCGTATGCAGTCAGCTCCAGTGCGAATGGTTCTTATTAGCATTCACCAGTGTTACGAGTCTTTATTAGCACCGTTCCGTATAACCAAACCAGAGATGCACTGTAGTGCGGTTCCACTTATATAACTCGCAATTAATACCCTCAGTGCCCTGGTGCCCAAATGACTGGGTAACCAAGCCAGGTGCTTTATTTAATTTATATTTGCGCCTCTCTTTTGTTCGTGAACACTACCGCCATCTTGATTATTATTTAAACTGTGTGGTCTTACGCAGAATTAACACATTTTCGTTCATGCATTTTAATTAACGTAAAATTAAGGAATTTCAAGTCTTGATGAACATCATGTCGTGATATTTATTAAATTGAAGTTAAGGTTGATATTCCAAAAAAATAATAATTAAATGAACAAAGCTAACAATTTAAAACCGCCATTTTCAAACTTAAATATTTATTGTTGTGCGTCATAAAATAATCGATAATGAATATTTTAAAATATGGTTGATATTCATAAATAAAAAATATATTTGACAATAAAAACAATATTCCTAAATTAATGAACAATAAATATGCGAATTAAAATTAAATGTAAATAAATTTGTTATTTTTTTAAATAATTTTTATATTACCCTATTTTTTAAATAATTTTATATTTGATTTATCGATTAAAATATTAACTGAAATTATGTTTTCATATAAATACTTTAAAAAAAGTGTTTTAATTAAATCATAATTTTAAAATATGTTTTTTTTTTTTTT
>CM008234.1:1588318-1610405 GCA_002278615.1 Pogonus chalceus | reverse complement strand
AATAAGTGGATGATGAAAAAGCATATAGAAAATATAAGAATAAACTCTTAGAAAACATTATTAAACTTCATCCGTTCGACGATAAAAATCTGCGCTTGTTATTAAAAAGAGGGAAAAAGTTGGAAATATTTGGAAAAACGTATCAGTCATGGAGGTAGAACATGACATTTTTGCGTGACATTTTTATGCACGGGAAGATTGAAATTACAATTAAGAAAATGTCAAAATGATAAGAATGTCATTTTTATATAGAATCCTGTCAAAACCGGATCATTGGTTCTTCAGGAAAATTTTGCTGCTTCTTATTTTTATGGCGTATCATCATCATTATTGTATATCCATTATAAATATGTTTGTATAGAATAAAAAAGAAAATGGTATTTCATTTTTGGTTTTCCTGACGTTAAAAGAGACAACATTTTTACTAATAAAACATAAACTTTGTTTTATTATAGTTAAAATAACTTTGATGTTATAATCTCTTTGTAAAATTCCAACCTAACATGCAACGGGGTTTGTTATGTAGTAAATGTGTAGGTACAGTGAAAATTTCACAACTATGGACTTATATACTTTGTAAACTTTCCAGTAGACTAGCATTATACGTCAAGTAATTAACAATAAAGTGAATTCTAAATTTGACAGTGTTGTCGTACTTACTGCCATGGAATATTTATGAAAGAACCTCTATTCCGCAAATGTAGGTGGAATATAACATGAAAAATTCATACCGAATTGTGCAAATTTTAATTACGTAACGTACTACCAACATTTCTCTACTATGTTTTCTTCTTTTTATTGCATAATATTATTAAAACTGTTTTGCAAATAATTCCATTCCACAAAACAATTTTTTTCCTTTATTTTCCATCTTTCTTATTATTATTATTAATATACCACAAAAATAGAATTCATTTTAATTTTAATTTAAAATAAAAATAAAATTCAACAATTTTTATTCATTTTTTTAAATCAATATTATTTGGTTTGTTACTAAACTACGGTAATTACTTTTTGCTTGATTACTGATAACATTGTATTACAGACAGCTGCTTATTCCAATTGGAACAAAAATTACCATCAGATAAAATACATATATTTACTGATTTTATATCAAATTTTAATTTTAATTCGAACAGATGTAATTTTCTATTTAATCAATCATAGAATTCATATTTTAATTACTGCGTTCATACAAAAAAATATTTTCAATTATTTTTACAGTTCTTTTCAATAAATATATATTTAAAAATTTGTAATATTTCAAATATTCCTCTACTATTTGTTTATATATAAAACAGTTATTTTGGAATATATAGAACTGATTATGTGGTTGGCATTATTATTATAATTTATTTTTTTATTTTCGAAGGAAAATCATTTTAAGGCTAAAAAGAAAGTCCAAAGCTTGCAAAAAATGCATTTCTTATATTTGTCTTAGTTTTTTTTTATGGAATTTTCATATTTTTCAATTCTTGTAAATAATCAGTTTTAACTTACTAGTTTAGTAAAAACAGCATTTAACCGTTTGGGTAGGCAGCAATTTTATTTTTTTAACATATAAAAGACTTACTCTTAAGCTTAAGTTTGAGTTTTCGGGGTGAGGGGCGATGCCTATTTGGTGCAATTTTGGAAATAAGGGTAAAATCATTTTTTTTTTTGAATATCTTGGAAACTATAAGTGTCACAAAAATTTTGTAGACAATAATATTATCTACAATTATGTATATAAATTCAATTGTAAACATTATAGTAAAAAGTTATAAACAAAAATAGATGTAAAATAAAGTTTTTGATACTATATGACAATTATTTTGCTGATATAAGTGATGTTTTATTAGTAATAATATTTTAAGTTAGTATGTGTGTGTATTACAATGAAATTGTCAATTCGTAAATAACCTTAGAATATGAATTCATTTGAATGATATGTGTTCCAAACTAATCGTTGACTACTAAAGAACAAAGCATGCAAACAGCGTGAAGCTAGTCAAGTTCGCGCGCGTCGAAAATGAAGTTTATGCTATTGAAATCCGTGAGCATTGTATCACAGCTGGCTGGCTTCACAGGGAAACAATACTTGCGTACGATGGCGGCACGCGTGGCGAATGCACACTGAAAAGAAACTGAAAGACTCATTCGTAACCCTTCGGGAGTGAAACGTGGGACGCACTCAGTAATTAACAACGGAACATGTGCAGAATATGGCTTTGTCTTTGTGCTTTGCACCCCATAAATCCTTCTATACCGTATCGTTTTTGCATGTTATGATGGAGGTCGTAAATAAAATTTTTACTCGTAAATTTGTCATTAACATGATGTGATTTCACTGTTATTGCCAGTTTATTTTATATTTAGAATTAATTTATTCTTGTTATACATTCATTTATCTTATTTCTAATTATAATTAAAATAAGTTAATAACTATTCATAATAAAAATATTAACTCCTTAATTCGAAAACACCATTTAATAATACAATTATTTTAATACGTATATATAAATCAACTATAATGACCATATCGTAAAGGGTCCATTCCCTTAACTTCTTAAAGAATATCATAATTAATATAAATGATATATCATTACCACTTCCATTACTGAAAGACATTAAGCAACAAAACAAAAGGGAACAAATAAATTATTTTTGAATATTTGCACATGTGCAAGTATCATTAACCATACTTCCATCCATTGTTTCGAGGGTAAAACATTAAGGCACTATGTTATTAAGAAAGGGTTGCATTTGCAAGTCAGCATCCCTTGCTATTTAGAAGTGTTCGACAAATATATCATGGTAATAAGACCTGAGATTTGAATAAAGCCATAACGTAATAGTCCGACTTGAAACCGGATAATTATTCCCTTGATGCTCTTTTGTCAACGTAGCCTGCCCGGATGTTGAGACGAGCTATATGAGTGATTTTTACGGAATAATTGCGCACTGCATCATTATAATCACATGTTTAAAGAGGTTCAGCTTTGCAAATAAAAAACAATAAAAGAAGCTATTTTTCATAAAATGTCATTTAAATGTAACATATTCAAACCTTTTAGGCAAAACGAGAATTTTAGCTTCATCATCACGAAAAGTAATATTAAGCTGACCGCCTCTTATTTAAATTTCAATGTGAAGAATTTACCATTGTCTTCAGTATGCTTTTCCTTACCTCCACCGTGGCCCACCGTAGGCGTTAAAGATTTATCCGTCTGTTTGGATTCATCAATCACTGGAACAGCTTCCGAGGGTTTATCTGACGCACACTGCGAGTATTAAAGAGATTTTAGGTGTTCAGATACGAAGCGGGGTGACCACACGTAAGCGGCGAAGAGGGACTACATAGTCGTGGTGCAATACTCCAGCTGTCGTTACCGTGTAATGGTGTGGAAATGTTCCAATCGTTTTTATTACAAGTAATTTATTTAACGATTGTGGTGCTGGTGTATCAAGGTTTTTGTGGAGAAGTGCTTAGGTTTTAATAATTAATTCATTTTAATGTGAATTGTCTTTTTATCTCAATTTAAATGCAATAAATTTACATATATACTCTGTTTAAAAATATATAGTTTCTAAGCTTAAATAATTATGAAAAATTGTTTTGAGTAATAAATAAATAAATAAATCTTAGATACTTCATAGTATTTTTAGATTGTGACCCAAAAAATGAATTTGTTTTAAGTAAGGTTTAGAAAACAATTTTTTTGTTGGTAAGGGTTAAGTGTAGGATTAAATTCTAAAAATATATTAACAAATTGATTTGTAAACATTACAGTTTATGCTAAGAAACTGGAAAGATTTGGTTTAAAAATAATATTTGTTTAGATTTAAAAGTTTAAATGAAAAATAAAAGCAAAAAAAGAGAGAAAAAAATTAAATTCATAATAATATCCATTAAAGCCGGGCAGTAAGTAATTTTAATTAAATTTGGTAAGTGGAGACAATCTTACATTTTAATGAAATATAAATAAAACAAAATTGAAAAAGTATGCAAGATTCGTTGACCTACATAATTTTAGCTTTAACGAGATTAAACATAAATCACTTCCTCCTCGGACATAAAATACGGTAAAATTTTTAATTCAGAGTGGCAAAGTTTACGACGGATCTAATCAAGTAATTGGATGAATATCTTCTGCAGCATCATCACCGTCTTGTCTTGTCTTGTTTCACTCGCCAAACCGAATTATCAGTTGTTATGATACACTTGAGTGCCTAGGCGATGGTAACTTTTTAATTAACGACATAAACAAGATTAAACACCTATACAATGGTGCTATGTCGTTTTGACGCATCCTCTATATATTGTTACTACTTCAGAATTAGTAATTAATACACAGCTATTGCCACGCCGCCATCACTTCAAAGGATGCACGGAATTAAATGTTTACACTTAGATCGTATCGCGAAGATCTAAACCAATTTCGACAGAAAATTCATTGATCTTGTTTAATATTAAATCTATAACCACTTTTGCTTCTTATCTTAGATATATTTTATTACATTTTACGCTGATGTGGTTATGATTTCAGGCAGATTTAATGTTTAATTAAATATATTAAACCAACATGGTTACAGTGTAATAATTGTTAATTAAGAATCTAAGAAATAAAGTGATGGTTTAATCCTGAGAATACAAATAATAATAATTTGTTTTGACGGACTAATGCATTTTACTCTGGAGCTGTATGACAAACTTCTCTTACAATTATCAAAATAATTTTTTAATCAATTTTATATTTTAATTTCAAACAGAAATCAATAATTTGTTATTTAGAAAATTGCTAAATATACTATTACTAAAAATTTGAATATTCTTACCAGTTAAAAAAAGAAAATATTCTGGCTTCATTAAAATATTGAAAATTGAATTTTTACCTGCAACAAACAAACAAACAAAAAATTAGTATACATATTTATATAAAAAGAATTATATCGAGTTAATTTAAATGAATAAATTTATAAATAGTTGGTATGGGATATCAATTAAACAGTAAGTGTTAATCCGTAAGTGCATTCCACTATTTTTCAACACCTACTGAAATTCCGTGAGTTTTATGTCCACCCTTAGAACACCATTTCCATTTGTGATTGGTTAGACATCATGTCTACGTCTCAACACCTCATCCCAAAGTCGTTCGTCACAGTCCGTGGCATTGGTATACGTGTCTGTCGATGTCCATGTTGATGTGTGCGTGCTACCCTTCATTAATCTCGACATCAGACTGCTTTCAACTAACGTGGGCTTCTGCTCCGTGTTAAGACATTACGAGGTGCTACCCCTGATATTTGTCAGTGCCAGAATCTTTAATTATTTGTTACTTTACGAGGGCTATGCCATTCGTTCACAAAGAAATTCTCAGTCTGATGGATATTGAGTAATCCAACTATAGGTACATATTTTAAATGTACGATGAATGGAGACTACTTTTTGATTGGTTGAAATGTCGTTTGCTGTACCTGCTGATGGCTATTCTATTGTTTAATTTATTACATGTTATTAACTTGACTAATGCCGGATGACTTGTTAGAAACTAATGTTTCTAGGTGTGAAACAATACAATAAAATATACTATAAATCTTTATTGAAATAGATTTTAAAATATTTTAGATTAAAATTGATAAACTTGATGATAGTTAGTTATAATACTGGCACAGTTTCATGAAAGGGTTGAAGACAATCAAAATATTATAATGATTAGACATTGACACGTCCATTACCCTAAACGACTAACCCATCAGATACGCGTTGAAATAATTTAGTAGATGATTTAACAGCGCGCTTGGTCAGTTTAGGGTCAGCCAAACGGACAGACAGAATGTCCATTCCCATCATTCAGAGCAGTGTTAGGCTGCTGTCAACCCTCGCTCTATAAACACTAATGCATACTTATCGTGTTACACTGTTACAATACCGAGCTGTGCCGCACTGAACAACCAGGTGTCACATTATTTATTAACTATGTGTCTAGCTCGTTTCCTGTGATTTGTGCAATTTTTACCGATAATGTTATCCGAAACAAGCATTTACGTGTCTGTTGTCAGAGGAAAACGGCACCGTCATTTTGGTACATCGTTTTGCTATCTCTATACGTATTTCCATTTGATGGATAACAAGTCAACTTTCATTATAGTTTTTAAAACTGTTTCTATCGAATGCTTTCAGTTATGACCAATCACTAACATTTAAATTTTATTTAGAATTACTTTGTTTTTTCAATATTATAATAATATTTCAATGACTTTACAAAATATTGTTTAAAAAGTTATAAATGCGCATATTTTATGCAACAAAATATCTTACTGACATAGTAATACACATGTGTCAGAAATATGATATTCTGCGACTAACTACCGTTTGTAAAATGTCGGAAATTCTTTCCTTTTATTTATGGCTTAGTACATTCACATTTTTAACCTCAAAATGTAAAGAATGCATGCTTTTAACTCATATTTACTACATTTACGACTTAATATAGATTATACTAGTTCATTAATATTTCTTTTAATAAAACATGTTTCAATTACTTAGAGTAGCATCTTGCGGATTATTGAGTCAATAAAAATAATAGTTGTAGGAATGAATTAAATATTTTTTTAACGTTTTTAAAAAAGGAAATTTATGAATGTAAAAAATCTCATTCACATCGCATTACTCAAAATGTTTGGAGCTGTAATATAACATTTTTGCGGATAATAAATCGAGAGCAATAATTTGTCGAGACTCTTAATTTTTTTCGTTTTTGCTTTTTTTTTTTGGGTTGATGCCTGTCTCGGTGTGCAGTTGACGTGGGTAATCGGTCGTTCCGTTTGTATTTTATGGGCGATTATAACGTCAAACTGGATGGTTGGTCTGCAGCTTATTATTTATGAAGAGGCCACTTGAAAAAATACAAGCGTTGCGGTTCTGCATGTGTTTTTGGTTGAGATGTTTCCGCCACACCCGCTAGTGAAATATGCGCTTTGTAATTTTGCTTTACATGTTTGTAGTATTGCCTCTGGTATATAAATATTCCCTTTTCCCCATTTAGAGCCTCTAATATTAAAGCCCGAATTACGTTACCATGAGAATATTTTTGTTTGCGCAAACAAAAATGAAATTTGACGTTTAAAATAAAAGTAATCAAAAATAATGTGACAAACGTAATAAAAAGAAAAGATGTCCTGATTAAAAGTTGCAAAATTAAGATTAACCTCAATTTAAGACATTCAAAAAGTAAAAAGATTTAGCAATTAGAATCTCCGCTTCTACTTCCTGATAATTTGGAGCCAGTTTAAAAATGCACCCCACAAAAATTATCATTAATTAAATCTTCTTCAGTGTCTCCTCACTTATGCATACAGTTTTGATTTATAATTTCGGAAAGTTAAATTATGCTCCCTTTTATAAATTTCCGTATATATCCGGTTGAATAATTTTAAATTTAACATTTATTCGAAAAATATTCGATTCAATGCATATTAACGTGGCCGATATTTGATACATTAAATGAAAAGTCTCCTATTACAAAATGATTTATAACAACAGAGAATAAAAACCTCTGCTTAAAAATAAAACCATGTCAACATTTTACATTTTGTTGTTATGCTAAACAAATCTACTCGTTCAAATAACTGCACATAAATGACGCGTTGTTAATATTTGATGTTTTCCATTCTGCACTATATATTTCATCAATATTTAATAATGCGGCAATGTTACCAAAATGACACTGGATATTTCCCTAGGATTATTGCAATATTTTCATATATCGGTTTGATTTACATGTGCTGCAAATCATAATAGTATTACTGTCACAGTTTTAATCTTCTTTACTATGATAATAGTTTTATAATTTTCAAATCTATATGTTTGCGTATTTTCCTAAACGATTTTTATTTGAAAATAAACAAATGAATAATATTTGAATTAATTAGGTGTTAAATACATGTAAATTAATTACTAATGAAGTATTTAAATATAATTCAAAATACAAATTAATTATTAATTGCCAAAAGTACAATATAATTTTCATAAATTAAATATTTCAGCATACTCAGAGGCAACGAATATAAATGATGAAAAATAATATTGTTTTATTTTGGAAAAAAATATAAATAATTTTTAAGTTATGTGCAAAAATTTAAATTCATAAATTTTTATTTGTAATTTTTAATATAACATATATTTACTGCTATTTCGAAAATAATATTTTATAAATTTTTCGTTATTATTAAAAGCAGTCGACAATTTATTATAATGATTCGAATTTACAATGTGCCCGGCTAAGATTGTTATTTTCTGGGCTTATTGCATCTTAAGACACATACTCGTGAAGAAGGTAAATGTTTCCCAGATGAAAATAAATAGTATTATTATTATTAAATCATTTTGATTTGCTAGTTTCTTCAGAAAGTCAATTTCAAACAATGTCTTAATTACTTTTATTATTAATATTTTCGATTAAAAAATTGTTTATGTGAAAAAAAAAATATTATAATAAATTATAATTTCTTTAACAAAAGGCATTGTAAGGCACTTTTTAAATAACTTTTTTCTTATCTAATTAACTGATAACTTATTCAACGGTACACCAACGTAAGTACTAAAAGAGTAATCTCTTTTTACCTGCATACTTTTTAATAAATCATCACTACCTTCCATTTTTTTTAATTCCTAGATAAAACCAAGCTTTATAAGCAAACAATTGGCCATTTTCTAATTAGCATAAAAATGCACAGGTTCATTAAAATAATTCAAGACTTTTTGAAATTAGTCAAATTTTTCAATAGGCCTAACACATAAAAATGAAAAATAGTGGTAATATACACAAAAAAAAAGAAATATGTAAATAAATAAATAGTAATAATAAAAAGAAGCCAAACTGCGCATGTGAAAGAAAGCTTTAAACGAATTGAGATTTAAGGGATAAAATTTATGTATGTAGTAAACACAAATAAGTGCATAGTATGCGTGAAACCAAAGCAGTATAAGAATGGTGACCGTAACTTGAGACAATACTCAGAATTTTGCATATCGCACTAAAATAGCATTTGCATTTTTATTTTATATTATACTCATGTTATTATTTTAGTAAATCTGCGAATTTCGGCCGTATAAAATATGAACGAGAAGCATTACTAGTAAATGTGTTTTGTGTTATCCACAATATGTACGAATATAAAAGTTGTGTAGAAAAATGGAGCAGTTGAGAAATAGGAAAAATAAAATAAGATTGTATGTATGATATGTATGTATATATGCAATGTACTTTACATAAAACTTGTGTGATCTCTATCTTCTGCTGTAATGCTCTACTTAGCGTTTTATATTTGAAGTGTAATTCAGTTTGTATGTCATTTAGGGTATACTTAGGTTTACTCTATCTAAATGACAGAGACCTGCCTACTAAATTTCAGCACATTTTTCAAATGATACATTAACGAAGGAGTTACCAAGTTAAATTTCTTCAAGCCGCGTCACCCAGAATAAATTTCGTTAGCAATCTACTTCTTTCTTCTTAATTTGAATGTAAAATTCGCATAATGAAGTGCATTTTGCATTGCAAACGACCTCTATTGTATTCTAATAGTTCTACACTATTCATATTTTTTGTCTACCAATGCATAAACATATACTTTATTATTTATACAATTAAATTCTACATTTCATAAACAGAATTTATGTTTACAAAAATTAAATCAAAAACAAGTCCTAACTTGAAAAATTTACCTATACATATTACATTGTTCATTGAAGCCTCTATCGTATTAACAAAAAGCAGAATAAAAAACTTTATCAGTCATTAAGACCATTTCTTGTACTAAAATGTTAATACATATCATATTATATTGCTGTATATATTATAAATAAACAAAAATATTTATTGTCATGTTTATGACAGACATTCAGTTGTTTTGTTGTTCTGGGTTATGTTAATATAAATAACCCTTGACACCATCAAAAGTTTGGAAGAAAACGAAAACAAATCAAGAACCTGTTTCCGAATTGGAACTTCCGTTTGGCCATTCGAAAATTCGCGCTGACGCGTTATCTCCGTTGCGTGTGCGTGTGATGCTTCTTCCGCCAACTTGGAGAGCCATTTCCTGTTATGTCATGTTAAACGAAAACAGCTTTAAAATAAATTCCCCCGTAAAATATTTGTTATGTGGTTAAAGTTTCTCCAAGTTGGCTTTATGGGTCATATATTCCACATGAACTGTGACCGCGTTGAGTGAAAATTGCAACTTTTGCGATTCACCGGAACGAACTGCGAAGCACATTGAACAAATTATTGCTTATACGAAAATACCCTCAAATGCGTGGAAGGCAGGAAAAAATAGAAAATTTTGCTTTAAATAAATAGTTTCCTTCAAGAAAATGAATAATATCCGAATAAACAGCTTTTTTCGGAAAAAAAATTGTGTCACGAATTTTATTTTCTCGAATACAAAACGATTCGTGTTATCCATGGAAATTGCATTTTTAACATTGTTTAGCGGAACATTTCAATAAAATGATTTTATCTACTTCGCATATTCTTTGTACAAAGCTTCCAAAATAACTATTATCTCAGTTTCCTAATACATTTTCAAATTTAATGGAAATAAAAATAACATATAAATGAGTGAAAATATTAATATATTTAAATAATTTAATATAAATGAAATAACAAAACTGTATATGCAATGAAAATAATCATATTGACCTTTTTAAATTTAATTTTCATATGTAGGGCTTGTATGGAATAAATAGCTTAACGAATTTTATTACGTTACTTGTTAAATATTAATTAGAATGTTACAAATTAATTGCATATGTGATAAAAATTTGCATAAATGGCAATTTAATCGTACTGATTATTGATTTGATTACATTACACGCGAATAATTTTTAAATAAAAAATGTTACAAAATGAAATATTTTCTCTGAAAAACACCAATTATTTTAAATTAAAAAAGTATACATCATTATTTTAAATTTATTTATTGCATTGTTAGCAAAATTATATATGTTTATTTCATTATATTTTATATTTTTTATGGATCAATTTATAAAATTAAAGTAAATGAATAAGATAGATCATAATAAAAAAGGTCCCATTGTTATCCATCTTGTAGACTTGAGAAAATAATTTGATTTAAGTGGTAAAACATCTAAGAAAATTCATTGTTTGCTGAAGAAACGCAATAACATTTTTACGCAATTCGCTTTGTATCTAGCACTATGTGGTGGGTAATGTTTTTACAGGGGTTGACTTATCGGTTAAAGTCGGTTCAATTCCACACTCGCATCAAAGCGAGAATGTTGTCCCGGGGTACTATGTTCTTTGTGTGGATGAGCCGTCGTCTTCGACCACAAGATCCTCGTGATCCTTATCTGGTCACGCGGTCAGTGGCGGCTCGTCAGCAGATCATATCAACAGGAATTTATTTACGCTCGTAAAAAATAAACACCCAACTAATAGACGTCATTACTATGGGAACAGTTTAGATAAACCCTGACTTATGATGGAAATGTACGCGTGGTTATTCAAATGTATGTAGAGATAATAAACTTTATGAATAGACTTTGTTTTATTAAAGATATAGAAAATATATTTAGTTAAAAATGATTTGAATAAATAAAACAACATATAAATAAAAAAAATGCCAAAAATAATAAGTTAATGGATAATATTCCAGTTAATGAAATAAAAATAAACCGATAAAATATAAAAATATTTGAAGTAACACTTCAGTATTTATATTAAATTATAAATTCAATTATTTGGTTGAGAGAAAAAATTCCATTACTTTTTAAGGCGGTAATTGGAATTCTAAATACAATTTTCTCATAACGTCAATACATGGTAGCAAATATTTAAAATCCCTGGTCGTACGAGTCACCGCTGCTGATAGAGCGCTCGCGAAGGGGTCCAGATTGTAAGAGATCAATGTACCAGCAGAGCCTATTTGCTTTGCCCGAGGACAGAATACGAAGGAACACTGCAGCAAAGAGAACCAAGATTAAGGGGAAGAAATTGGATAAAGAAGGAATGCTAGCGAGTCAAGACTTTGTGGCCGAACAGGGAGACCTTTGACGTTCGAAAGCATTTCAACTAACCGGTTGCGAAATACTTCTTGTATTTCATTTCGACTCAATTAACAAGGAGGCCAATCTCTTGGATATATTGACCGTGAAATATTTCCACTTTTCTATTGAAACTTCAAAGATATTCAAATCGTCAATGGAATTTTACATCAATCCCTTATAATCATATCAACATCTAATAAGCAAAAAATTCTCTTTAAAATACTTTCAAATACAAAATACTCCATTTTTTTCATGAAGTATTATTCAAAATTACAGTTAAATAAACAATAAACAACTGTTGTTCTTTCCTTGACTAAATTTATTTTTAAATCATAATAATTATCATTTTTCTGCATATCTTAACTTTATACAATAAATTTATTTCCACTAGAAAAAACTAACATAAGAAAGGCATAAACTTAGCGACTTCATTTAAGATAAGAAGATTAAAAATATATGACAAAAACTAAATAGATTGTAGCAATTATAGTTACAGTCTGAAATACGATTTGACATTTTTAAATTATAAAAGCTTAAATATTTATATTAAAGTTGTGACAGATAAAATGAAACCAAATATAGTTGCGCAGTTAAAGGTAGTCAGGTAACGATGCTCTGAAAAGATTATCGTCTGACAGAAGAGCAAAAAATGCACTAAGTAGATGTCATCTTATACGGCTCGTGCTGTTTTCGAGTTTCAATTTAACAAAACATACAGGGACAAATTTAGGAATTTATAGCATCAGTAAAATTTTATACTTAAACGAAATTTATTGTTTCATCAAAAAGTAGTAAAAGCGCATAAATATGAAATTAATACAAGTAGGAATCATAATATTGATAATAAAATAGGAATAATTTTATGACCACTATAAAGTTATTTGTTTGATATTGGAATGGAAAGGGTGTTAATAATAATTACATAATAACAGCAGTAATCCTAAACTCCGTTTAATTAAGTTAGCAACATGTGTCCTTTTATTGTACATTATGTTCAAATATTGATCGTTTACAACAACCCAGGGAACCATAAACATGGTATTTAATTAAAATTGTTCCAAATAAATAGAAAAGTTTCTTTGAAGAAACATTTTTCATATAAAATATAGTATCGTCAAAAAGCACATATTTTTATAATAAATTTATATTTCAACCTTAGTCCGTCCTCGTTCTCGATATAAGAAAGAATCAGCCAAGAAAGACATAAGCTCGACCGCTGTCGCTAGGGCGGCCGCCAGAGATCTAAGAAAAGAGTCTTTGATGAAATTGCCCACGAGCCAATGTAAAAAGCCACTCTGAAAGGATTAAGGAAAACTTAAAAAGTTAAATGTACCACATTGAAATACATAACAGTTGATCTAAACTCGAGTTCAAAGCAATTCTAAATTTCATGTTTCGTGTATGATGTTTCGCCAGCGGCAAATACTATGCAAAATGATGCAGAAACGTGAAATCGTTTTCAAACTTTTGAAGTTCTACGCTTACAGTTCATTTCTAAATGCGCTTCTTGACCTTTTCAATAACCCAATATTATATTACATTCCTTATACACATCATACGACATCAAAATACTATAAATTATTTATCTTATGCCAAAAATAACCAATCAAATTCAACTCAAATTTGAACAAGTTATTTAATATTTTCATTGCCATAAAATGCGCTAATCTTATAAATTCATCGTGTAAAGGTTCGAAATAGCTATACAAAATAATAATATTCTACTTGCAGGGTTGACTGAATCTGAGGAACATGATAAAAATAAAAATAACAATAACAGTAACTATCACATTTCGGAAATTCAAAAATAAAGCCTAAAAAGAAACGAGAACCAAAACAACTCAAGTTTAGCCAACAATCTTTTATTAACTTTATAGTTGCAATTTTCCTAAAAATTTATCGTTAAAATTGTGATAATAAATCTTTATATTTGTTCAGATTTTACTGTAGGAAAACATTTTCCAGATTTGTTCAACATTGGCTACCAACTCACGCCTGCTCTGAAGTAACCAGCAACGATTACGAACAATGATCAAGTACTGGAATTCCGGAAGTCACGTGACAAATAAGACGCCCGACAGTTCGTTCCGTCGTAATGACATGAGCAACAAGAGATATCGCATAACTGTCTCCGCTTGGGTTTCGGCACAGATACCGCAAGTTTGAAATTGTCATTATGCGGCAGCAGTCGGAGCATTGTTCTTACATGCAAAGGAAGAGGTCGCCCATTTTACCACTAAAGGATAGAAGATGGAGGTGGACCTCTTTTCAAGATTCTATATTACCTCTCTTTCTTATAATTCTCCATCAAATCTGTTTTCTGTTCGGCTCAAAACTTAAGATTTCAACTAATAAAAACTTAGATTGTAATCATTTAATATGCAAGGAAGAAAATAAACTTTATCAATTTATATAAAAATATGAATTGTAAGATCAATATATCAAAACTTAAAAGAATTGTTTGTTTGTAGTTAAAATTTAATCAGAAATCCAGAGTTAGAATTGATTCAACCTTGTAAAGTTTTAAATAGTTAAGTAAAACAGAGAGCAAGTGTTTCGTCAATACGATGTTGTTAGGGACGCTTGCGTTCTCAATAGCGCGTTTTCCATGGTATACCACATTACCCTTGCTTAATGAGCGACATTTGGTGACGACGGAACTACGTTGGATTTTCATTAAGCGACAAGATGGCCGCCCTATCATTGCTATAGACACATTTTCTCAGGCTTTCTAAATGCAGATGTGTTAATAAAAAAGTTTTCAAACTATAAAACGTTTAATCTATTTTTTTTTTTTTTTATATTGAAACAATTCGGAACGAAAAAATAATATTTTGTAGAAACAAGAGTTTCAATATAAAATTTCCGTCAATAGCAAAGCTATACAATATGTTCACGAATCCCGATTAAGCCACCAATTTCTCTGGCAGCAAACTTCATCATCTCGATTCCTTCGTTCCACGCTGAAAATCACGCTAGCGCTATTCGCCGAAGACATACATCATTAAAAGAGAAAATGTTCTAAAATTTCCGAAGTGCCGTGACAAACAATCTTGGCCACGCGAATGTTGATTTATGAACAATGAAGTGAGTGAGGCTGGTGACGAACGCAACTGATGGTGTCACTGATGCGGAAAATTTTGGTTTGTTTTCAGTTTGACTATTCAGACGTCGAACGCAGCGTCTTCGTTCGTTGTTATCTAAAAGTCTTTATTATCGTATCTTGTATTTTTTATTGTATGAGGGTGAAGTTTTTTCATCTTATATAGTTATTCATGCATTTTGTAAATGCTTTAAGCACTGAATAGTCAATAATTATGGTTATTTCTGTTTTATTTCTCTAACAGAGGGTAGAAGTAAAATCAGTCACTGTATTAAAATAATTACGTAATATAAAAGTACTTCAAAATTACCTCTTACGACTAGACTATACATAATAATTGATAGTTTCGAATTAAAAGTACATCTTCAACGAAATTCTTTTGAAAGAATATTTTAATATTGGTTAGAAAACATAAGAAAGTAAATATATACTCGCAGGAAAGAAAAATGTCTAACAATAAATAGTAAAATAATTCGCATGACTTGTGGTGTACAAATACGCACAAAACAGGAACAAATTAAACTATGTGCTCAAAGTTGTATACCTTTGTTAAACAAGGATATATTTCAACTTTGCACGGCAAATATATGTAAAAGAAAACAAACGAATGAAAACAGCAACTATTATTCCAAGTAAAGTCAAGAATAAAACTATTCATTTGTCTTGCTGGCATGGCAAGTATAGCGCACCATTTACATTTCTGTTCGCGTACTGTTGGCAAGGGAACTAACTAAATAAATGCCCAATGCAAGACACGATTCACGCGTACGACAGCCGTAAAATCGTCACGGGATATGTTATTTCACACAACTTTAGACTACACAGATTTTCGATGCTATATAACCACACTTTTTTTTCTGAATTTATAACATTTTAATATTTAAATTCGTTCAATACTGATATGAAATCTTAGCAATCAAATAATCATATATTTTTGGAATCATTTTACCAGAGTCAGTTAACTAACTTTGAAGCTTAGGAACTAAAATTTTAATTTATTATAATCATTGTCTGTTTGCTTTTCGGGTCTCTCAACAATGGCTTTAGTTATGTTATTTGTGATATTTTTGTTTTTAGATTTAGAAAATGTTCTAAATTAATACCAGTATATTTTTCATGCCATTTTATATAAATGATGAAAACATGAAAACTATCAATTTCACAGGAAAATTTCGAAAATTATTATTTTAGTAAAGGGTACTTTAGAAAACTTTAATTTATGTTTCCAAAATTGAAGTTTTATAAATAAATCTGATTTGTTTTTATAAGAAATTTCGAAATATTGTGGATAGCGAATTTTTCAACGCCAATAATTAAAAAAAAGAGTAAAAATAATTAAATTTGTATAATGCCAGAGTGTTTTGCATCGCATTTCCCAACTTTACCGGCCCCGCTTTTTACTTAATAGCTTATGGTTGTTGATTAACAGTGAATACTCAGTAAAAACAAACTTTTTTGTTTATTAAATTAAGTTCTGTGATGAGTAATGTAATATCAAGGAGAGTAAATAATCAAAAAACCTTGTCACGCGGAAGATGTCACGGAAGATGACCGTCTCGTAATCACGATGCGTAGTAAACGTGTTCAGTTACACCCCTTCTGACCGTATACAGTACACTTGGTGATATAGACCAGCCGCCCGCTCGCTAGTCGTAAAGAGTATCGCACGTGGTAATTGGACAAAGAAAAAACTCTCCAGTTTTATTTTTTGTTGTGTGCAAAACTGAAGATGGAACAAAGGTCGGATTACAGAGGGTAGTTTTTGTGACGTTCAGCACCCTTAAAGGAGGGAAGTTCAAGTGTAAGGTCTCGCTGACTAGGAGAGGGTTATTGTGTTTTTTGATTCTAGAAAAAATTACGTAGATTTCACGTTTTTGTCAATGTGAAAATTATTTTATGTTTTATTTATGATTTATATGAACTGTCACATATTTTAACTATTTAGTATTATAAATTTAATTAGTAATTTCAGCAACAATAATAATAAATATACAGATCTGAAGGGCTGTAGGATTCCAATTTGAATTTAGGCTAAAATAATTGATGTATTGTAGCTAAGATATTTATATAAACTGTGATATACCTCAAAACGGGAAACATTTATTTGTAATTCCGTTTTCATTAAACAGTAGGTAATCGCTAAAGTATTAATGTAACATTAGAAACTTCAATCATACAGCCTGCTCGATGTCTCGAAGGGTAAATACCACCAACAAACAAATGAATATTGAAACTCTGTTGGAATAAATTACAAATCTAGGCCCTTTACATACACACCAAGAGGATTTAGAATAGGAAGGGCAATACAAAAACATAACCACGCAGGTAACTACT
Organism: Pogonus chalceus; assembly: GCA_002278615.1. NCBI lineage: Eukaryota > Metazoa > Arthropoda > Insecta > Coleoptera > Carabidae > Pogonus > Pogonus chalceus. The sequence goes on along the minus strand of CM008234.1, from coordinate 1,592,916 downwards.
TGTCTCAATTATTGATGTTTTCCTACAGCCTCCAGGACATTTCCTGTATGTATATATTGAACTTATGAAATTTCAATGGGATTTGTCAAACTTTGTACTTATATATTTATCCAATGTCAAAGCAAATTATAAATATGAAATCAGTTTGATTCAATATTTAAAAGTATAATGCTTTTATTGTTGATAAGAAATATTAATGTAGTTATTTATTCATTATTTCGTGTAAAAAAAGAACATTTTTCAGTATTTACTTTTGTTTATGTAAAATTGAATATAAAAATTAAATGAACTATTAAAAGTGAAACATTTACAATATCTAAGTATAAATATAAATTAATGATTACTTCTTGTATGTGTGATATACTTTAGAAAATCATAGTAAAATAAATGCTTTTGTGTGTGGAATAAATAACAAAATGATTAGATAAAAAGTAGGCAAAAATTTTACCGAATCCGGCAAAGGTAATGTGTATTTGTGTGCGCAACCGAATCGAACCACAGGCACAGCCAACTGATATTAATTATTACTTGGCAAGCATAACCGGTGCTGCGGCTCTCCGCGGACCTCCAGTGGTCGAACGCGTAATTAAAAGTTTTCAGTGTGGCTAATCACGGTAACGAATAAATAAAATAATTGCAAATAGAAAATTTATATGTGAAAACAAACTCAAATCTCCATGGATATACATTTGTTCCCGATATTATGATAAATTTATTGCTTTATTTGAGGAAATATGAAAATGAATTATTAATTATATTTTACTAGCAGCGTTAAAATATATTTTGAAGTCATGACCTTCTAAATTTGATATAATCATGATTTATTTTATATTAGAATTTTTATTAATGTGCAAATTTTTTTGTTAATGGCAAAGTTGATTGCAGATAGCGAAATATAAACGAATTTGAGTTTTTTTGGAGTTACTGCACACTTTCTGTGGAACCACGATAATAAATTCATGTATGTGATATGGTTGTAAATGTTCCCAGAGTAATATTTACACAGCAAACAGTAGTCCACGGTTTTCAATTAAAAAAAGAAACATGAGTGTACAAATTTGCTTTTTGATAAATATGTATTTAGGCTTTTTTTATATCTGACGCGAATTATATAAAAAAAGGAAGAATTAATTTACTAAATACATATGAAAAATTCAATTGCAACTTCAACACAGAAACATTATTCATTGTAGTAATTAATAATGAACAAACCAATTTAGAAAGTATTACAAACATTTTATAATATATAAAACTAAAAGTGAAATAATAAATTCATAACTGTCAACGTTCATGTACTCAAATAATTTTGAAACATTTTAATTTAGTAAACACGGACATGAAATTTCACTTCTACAAAAGTTACACTAGATAATTTCTGAAATAAAGTGGTAAAACTCGTTTAAACTGCAACTAGAAAACTGCAACTCACTTGAGAAAAATAATTACACCGAGTTAATAATTTACAGAGGGCAAAGTGGTTAAGGAGGAAACTTAAAAGTTTTAAATCACTAAGCAAGTCCGGACAAGAAACTTTTTATGGAGTAATTTTGAAGTCGTTTTCTTAAGCACTCATAGACAAATGCTAATTTATGTAATTATATTTTATATCTATGATTAATAATTATTTAGTTTGAAATAAAATTTCAGTTGGTTTGAAAGTATTGCTTTATCAAATCTATTGGGGAAATATTTGTTAAAAAATGTATGTTTAAAGAATTCCTATATTGTTATAAAATTTATAAAATCGACAATATTGAGAGCTTTTCTATATAGGTCTGATCTTTTATTTATCAATTTTGTGAAAAAATATATACGTGTATATTATGTCGAAAGAAATATATTATTTTATAAAGGTATATATGTACATATGTATGTATGTATATTGTATCCATTTGTGCTTTTGAATATCATTTCATCAGAATTGAGTTTTATTGTATTGCTCTGGCAAAACAAATGCTCTTTGTTCATAAAATTAAAATTAATATCGTACATGTCAGGATTCCATTTCACATATCAAACGAGTACGAATTTTGAAGAACGCTCAATAAATATGCCCCATACAACAGTGGTATTCACTTTGAAATGTTCCGAAGCAAAAGTTTCAGCCGTCACATCGTCTGTCTTAAAAGCAAACTGTTTTCCAAAACTGTTGCTCGTATATTTCATATTCACAAAGATAACTTTGATCATCTTGTATAATGTATATGTAGAGCCCCTTCATATTGCTGTGTCTTTTCCCTGTTTTCGTCTCTAAGAAACGCTCAAGAAGCGCATTACTTTGTGATTTTCAGTCTCTACAAAGACATCTGCGTCTACTTGGAGCATTTGCCAAAGTTACATTTAATTACAACACTAAACGTGCATGTTATTCATGACTCACTGTTTTTGTTTCTATATAATGTTGTATTTAATGTTTACTACCTAATAAACTAAAAACCTAAGCTATAAGTACTTCATGAAAAGAAATTTTAATGTACGTATGTACTTTGTTTGAGAATTAAAGAGCAAAGGTTCAACTTATTTCAAATCTGCATATATTTCATTTATTTATATTGCCATTTACTGCAGTAAATTATAAGTTTTATTGAAAATCTGTACACATAAAACGATATATTAAGTTTAATAGCTTTAACTCTTTAGAAAAAGTAAAATAAGAATGATATAATGATTTTTATTGCATTTAATTAAGCAGAAGCTTCTATATGTCAAAGCAGAACACAAATATAAGCGGTAATATCGACAATTAATCATACATTCTCGTATAAACAAGATGAATGAGTCCCGGTTGCCGAATTGGCTTTAGAATTAATGGTTGGATGAGGTAACATCGCCACGCTTGTCAAAACTGAAATTACACCACGTTCGGCCTGCCACCTGGTGTACTTGTCGTGTACTACTTTTATCTAGTAGCCTCATGTGTTGAACAATGCACTCTAGTCTAGATCTGTTCTAGAAAGTGAAAAATCGCTTACATTACCGTTAAATTGAATTTGGCACATGCGACAATTGTTCTATTTTTACTATTTATTCAATTAAATTTGAATTTCTAATATAATAAAACCGCAAGGCAATATTTATTTTAATGATTGTGACATTTATTTAATTAAAAATATTTCGCATTTCGTGGTGTATATTAATTGAATATAATTCAATCACATGAAATGTTATAATAAAGACTGATATGTTTATATATGGAAAGAACAGTATATAGTGTTATTTGAAGCTAGTCATTTATTTATCCATTTCATTTTCCAAGTCAATTAATTTTTCAATTTATTTCGCTGATTGAACTCTTTACAGCTTATAGACTATATTGAAATATTTGCATAACTTTTTTTGCTAAATTGATTAGTTGTGTATATAAATGAATTCTTTATAATATTCATCACTCAAAATAGAATTAAAATGATTGATTTTTTTCGTTGAGTATTTTAATGAAATAAAAGAAAATAATTCTCCTATCATAATCCAATTTGTCTTCTGACATAAATATAATTTAATAACGCACCTTTAATATATCAAAAAAGAAATGAAATTTTCCGCTCGTAAATAACTGCAGATGCATTTAATCAATACGTGATAAAGCAGCAATTTGGAAACACGAGATGCAAGACAATATGGCTATACATCATAATATATAAAAAAATTATATAGAAATGAAACTTTTTTAAATGTTTCTAGTCGATTTTTATTTGTATATTATTTGAATTTAAATAAAATGAAGAAATATGTAAATTTTAAATGATTAATTTTTGAGTTTAATTAAAACAAGTTTGTGAAAAAAATGTAAGTTTCGCCTTCGAATTTCTATCTTAACCATGGTATATACGCAGTGTGGTTAGACAGGCACAGGGGTTCCAGGCACGTATTAACAATTATGTTCCCGTCGAGCCGCACGGGAACGCACACGTGCCGCGCATATGCAACGACGCTACCGGGGCGCCGATTAACAACGCACGCACTGCGCCTTTCTACCGTTACCGTTCCGGATTTATACACCCGGTATAAAATCCCTCGAACACAATTATTGCTATGGTGCACATTAGTCCGATGCCCATAGCGTTGCGTTATTCGTTCTGATCAATCGATTCGATTGCAGAAAAGAAATAATGAAATCCGTGAGATATTTCCCAGGAAAGGGACTCTATGATCCGTTGCTCCAGTCAGAATTAAATTAATTGTATAGTTAGGAGTGATAAAGGAAAATTCTATTATGTACTTTATAGCAATTGCAATATGCTCTTCAAGGTTACCACATAAATTGCTTATAATGTTCATTGATTCGAACTTATATACAATATTGCAATTTTGCTTTATAATAGAATGCCAATGACTATCAGAAATTTAATAAGTATTCGAGAATTATATTACTATGATCATAGATATATGAAACTAATGATACTGCAATAAATTAAACAAATGAATATACATAAGACTTAATTATAATAAAATTATAGTTAAAATGAGAATATGAAACTTTCAAACTGTTTAAAGGACCTTGAGCAGCAGTGGTGGTATCAATTCTAGTTGAGTTAAAAATTAGAAGCAGGCTGTCAATAATTATAAATCGATAAATATATAATTTAGACAGCCCGCTT
>CM008234.1:1555607-1578557 GCA_002278615.1 Pogonus chalceus | reverse complement strand
AATTCTAGTAATAAAATATCAGTTTATTGAGGGAATAAAATACATTTCCCTCAAGAATAAAGTGACAGTTATATCAAAAACTAGGTAGATAAAGTCACAAAGTTTTATACTCGGTATATAGTATATAAATTAATTAAAAGTAGCTCTTTTCCTAATTTCATTTGCAATTTAAAAAAAATTGTAAGTACAAAATAAATTTTAGAAAATAACAATATTAAATAATTAGTCTAACAACAAAAATAGTTGAAACTTTAATGAGAAATAGTAAAACTTGCATTATATGCATGAAAGTATCTAAGTAAGTTAATTAGAGTTGGCGAAAATTCCAGAATTAAAAGCATTCAAAGACGGATTAAAATATAAGCATGGCTGGAAATTCATCGTGTTTCTTCTCAGCATCAATTATAAACGGTTGACATGTCCTTAGTGTACCAATTAGAATAAATGTCAAACAATACCTTATACATTCGTTGAGAATTTAAACGAATTTGTGTGCAAATCGTTAAGCGGGCAGGCGGCTCGCCGTTGGATCGTTTGTCACAAGTAGATACAAAATAAACAGAAACGAGTACGGCGCCGCTAAAAATGAGCGCACCAAAATAGTCGCCCGTAAAACATAGAACAAACGATGTTTTCTACTCCCTTCCGCTGTAGACAAACCACGACGATCGTATTGTAACCAAGTGTACAATTGGAGAATCCAATAAGACAACGCAATACATTTGTACATTTTATTTTAAACGACGACCGGAATACGTTATCTATGAAACTTCAAGGCTAAAAGAAATTCCCATCATCACAAACATCTAGGTAATTACACTACTTTTGATTTATGGAAACATTTATAAATAAAAATTAAATATATAATTAGAACTTGATTTAAAATAAACAAAAAAACTTCAGTAATTGGACAGAGAGGTTTACAAAAATAGCCGTCGCTTTAAATCGGATTTAATAGATGAAGTAAGGACAGATATACAAATACAAATCTTGTCTCATTTATTTCTTGGACTGTATGTTGAGCCTTACATGCATGGAACACGCGGCAGCTTTGTTATTTAAGGGTCCACGCGTCCTAAGCAAATACCAGTCATTTGTGTAGTGTTTGCAGGCAGCAGTGATCAAGTGACATTGTCAAAGGGATTGTAAGGGTGACAGACTGATGTCAGCTATATATACTTCTTTATTTTATTTATATTATCTATATAAATTTATCAATAGCATCTATTTTAATTGATGCCTCATTAACAATAATATTTAAAAATTTGAAAGAGAAATGTCATTTTAAACTACGTAAAATAGTAATGCCTTGAGCACTAGAATCTCTTTTCATAGGCATTGGTGCGTGTGCAATCCGACCTTGGCGTCCAATTTAAAACGTCCACGACGCGACACATTCAACGTTACGCGTCGTCGTCCTCTACACCACACCGAGAAAACGACGTCAACGATGCCTGAAGAAGTCATGCATTGCACGACGGACGCTGAACAGTTTCTGCATTCAAAACGTGAATACCGTGTGAACATATCAATGCAGAGTAGCATCGTTCCAAGCGCCTTTTGTAAATGGACTCTGCAAAATATTCGCAGATATTTTCCACAGGAAATTGTCAAATCGCAGATTCGTAATTTTAAAGAATCTGATCTTGACTCTGGCTTTGGGAAGTGATTCGAATTTACAGCGACTGTCTTGGTGTGTTGGCTGGTGAATTTCTGACTTGACATCTCTGTGTGTTTTCTTTTCTTTCGTCGATTTTCGCAGTAGCTCGGGTTCATTTGATGGAATAAAATATGTTTTTCTGTCGATTAAACTTGTGACACTGATTCAGCCAAACATTATGCTTCAGTGAACTAGATCTTGATACACGTATCGAAATGTCATGATAAAAAAACCGCAAAGTGAATTTATTTTATTATCGGTTACAAATATTCATTATCCTAGGAAATCATGGTTTCAGAAACCTGTTTACACTTCATGTTTACAATAAAATATGATGATCCCAGTTCCGCAAATTATGAATTGTCATTATTGCGGTCGTTGAATGTACATTTATGTTTCAATTAACATCATGTTAACACAATTAAACAATTTATAACGATATATAGCATGCCGCAGGGAACATCTGTTTTAAACTTACACAATTATTTCATCAAAACTGGAAACGAAGATATATTATTCTTTGTGTTATAGTTCATTTATTAACGCATTCTAATTGTGTCACACTAAAATGAAAGATCGTACTGCAATAGTGAGATATTATAGAATGTATAAATAAAATGAAATAAATTGGAATGAATGCCAGGAATTTTAATGATGTTCACATTTTGCTTCATTGTTTTAGAAATGTTAAAAGCGAACATTAAAATCAATTCTACTAGAAATGTTAAATATTCTGTTTATAAATAAATTTATTTCGAAATTATATGTTCTTTCTATTATTATAAATATATAAACAATTCAATTAGATGATTCGAATGTTTTTTCATGACATGCTATTGTTTAATTATATTTTTTGATATAATACATATAGTTAATTTTTAACCTATATATTATCTTGTTATATAATATATAATAAACAAATATAATACAACCTATTAATGTATTATTATTATAAGTGCGGTTAAAAATATCTAAAACATAAATTTTTGATAGAAATAAACTATTTATAGCCGTGGCCACGGACCAATGTAATTGTGTAATCGTAGAAAAAGCTTTGTAAAGGAGTAAGTATTATAAATAAAAACTGCATACACTACATAAATAATTTTTCGAATAAAGTTGCAACGTACTTCAAATAATTGAGAAAAATGATAGTTAAGCTTTAATAGGATTAAAAAGATAATAACGTATGTCGAAGTAAAATATGTATTATGTAATTACACTGATTCATGGCGACGAGTATATATTTTGAATATTAAAATGTTTGCNATTATTATTATTATAAGTGCGGTTAAAAATATCTAAAACATAAATTTTTGATAGAAATAAACTATTTATAGCCGTGGCCACGGAGCAATGTAATTGTGTAATCGTAGAAAAAGCTATGGTTACCATACACACAAAAGCTTTGTAAAGGAGTAAGTATTATAAATAAAAACTGCATACACTACATAAATAATTTTTCGAATAAAGTTGCAACGTACTTCAAACGATTGAGAAAAATGTAGTTAAGCTTTAAGAGAATTAAAAAGATAATAACGTATGTCGAAGTAAAATATGTATTATGTAATTCCGCTGATTCGTGGCGACGAGTATATATTTTGAATATTAAAATGTTTGCATTATTTTAATGTATAAAAGTAGGAGAATGTAAATAATAATTGAAAAATGAATAAAATTGTATTTGAACAAATATATAGGGAAATGCAACATTGCAAAAATAAATAAAGGTATTAGGTTAACCGCAGCGAAAAACTTGAAACGTAACTTATTTAATGAAAACCAACGAACCATAGAACCTTTAATTGCAAATTTATGTATGCCCATCGGAGTTCATCAGTTGCAGAACTTTCAGTATTGTGTACTTGTTCAGCAATCAATCGCATTTGGGGATAGTGGGCGATTCCAGCCCACCAATTGTTATTTATATACCTTTGGAAGCGATTTCGAATGCAACGCGTATTACTATTCGACAGATTTACTAAATGCTAGATGCTATTGGAAACATATAAACAATTAGGATACGTGATTTAGGAATAAATTATACCTATATGATATTCATTGTGAATTTACATTACAATAGGAGAATGCATTTGTACTTTGTAAATTTAGATTGTGATCAGGTTTCTAAATTCTACACGTAATAAATATCTTTCTACAATCTTTGCATTGAAATATTACAATAAACAATCCGAATAAATTATATTCCTATTATGATAAAATTCCAAAAATATTCACTGTTTTTAAATGTCTTATTAAATAAATAAATGAATACTTGGTTCAGTTTTATCTTTACAGAAATACAAATCTTTAAATCTAAAGTACTTTTAAAATACTTAAATTAATGACCGCTAACAGAGAGAAGAGAGAAATCTACCTGTTCATTATCTATAGTATTTTTGGGGTTTATCTTTCCAAATTATTAGATTTTTTAGGATATTTAATTTTAAACTTTTTGGTGTATCCTCAACATGGAAAGAATCTTAATTTTATATTAAAACTTTGGTATAAATATATATTTATGTAATAAAAGTACAATATTTTTTTTTTTAAATAAACGTTAAAAAAATTAAAATACATTGGTAGCAACTTAAAACAATGTTCAATACTCAAGTGTTGGTTTGTTTGTTGACGCGTACCTCCCCTTATTTTCTGCATTCTTTCAACGTCACCAGACAAATCAAAAACATAATTTCTAAAGCAGTTATGGTTATTTCACGTAGCGTTTGAATACAAAATCAAATGCAGTAAAATTTGTGGTATTAAAGAATCCAATCTAGAAGTAACGAATTCCCTTGCGACGTCTATTTGTTCAGGGATTATAAATCGACACTAATTAAAGAACTTGCAATGTTCGAAAGACTCCTGCGACACAAAGCTATCAAACTTGTTTTTCTTCATCTTTTTTCGTACTAAGTGCTGGGTGTGCTATGATTACATGCCTCAAGACAGACGACACACCTTTGTTTTGTTTCAGTAGCGGTTTCAGTAAACTAGGTTTATGATCAGCACTTTGGAAATTGATTGGACATTCAATGAAACTGATAGTCATTCCAAGAAGGCAATTATGATCGATTTCAACCCGATTCAATAATAATAATCCTTTAAGTTTTCGGGAAACTATACCTCGAAAACAGTAATATTAGATAAAATATGTAAACATAAATATAAAATTAGTAATTTACTTTCTCACAGTCAAGGTGAATTTTGCATGCAGTTTTATATATTTTTCCAAGAAAAATATATGTATAAAAACATATTATAATAATTTATGATGAAGTAAAATTTTACGGTATAATTTCCGAACATATTCTCAATACATGTGTGTCGAAATAAATATGTATATGTTTTGAAATAATGAAGCTAAACCTCAAAAGTTGTAAATACTATAATTTATGAATATAATAGGCACTTCCATTACCAACACTGTTACGGTAATTTAAAATATATATTATTTTTAAATTCAATGAAACAAATATACTTTCTTAAACTAAATGAATTCTTCGAAATCTTATATACAGACGCTAATTATATTTTTTTACAACATTCAATATACAGTTTAATTTATAATTGTTTTAACTTGTTTATTTAAAATAATTGGAACGATCAAAAAATCTTATAATGAGAAGAATCTAACAAAAAATTATATGATAATTATATTTTTTGAAATAAAAGATAAATAATGAGAATTATAAAAACTAGCTTTGATTTTATGTATTAGTAATAAGTCAAATTTAATTGATCGTTGAAAATATTACAAATTAAAGAAAAAACAACCATTTAATTATTTCTGGAGTCAAATTTCTTAATAATAATTAATAAGAGGCATTGAGCTTTATATATGGTGAAATATAAAGTATTGAAAAGTTGTTTAGTTTTGAAAAGGTAACAGTTTATAAACTAAGAATGTAATAATAGAAAATATCAAACACTATTCCTCGCTGAAAGCTGTGTTTTCGATAGTTCAATAATAGTTGGTCAATTCGTACGAGAACTTTGGCTTTACAACTGCTTTCTTGTCCTGTTTATGCAAACTACCTCATGTACCTGAACAAGAGCAGAGCATGTATCAAGTGAAAACACTAGCTTGCAAATGTTTTGTATTGAAACTATTCAATTACAATAACAGGAAGCTTGCGGAAACTACAGACTGAATTTAATGTTTGTATATACTTGTCTTTTATGTCTATAACTTGTATTTAACAGCTTTGTATTATATAAACTTGCAGAAATTTATAAAATACATTTTATATACACTTCCTGCTCTTTAATTATTTGATAAATGATTCAATTAGTTTATTTCTAGAATAGTATATATACAGAACTCATATTAATAGATTTCAATATACGGAATATAAATATTTAACTATCATTTTTAAAATAAATAACGGTAATGAATAATGGTTATTAGAATTTAGAACAATATTTTTGCATAAATTTTAGTAGAATTTAATACAAATATATTTTTTAATATAAATAAAGTTGAATTACATTGAAAAATAATATTTTTAACGAGTACAAAAATATCCTTTCATTATTTTTAATATGAAACATATAAATAATAAACCCTATTTCAAATGTATTTCCATTTCAAAGAAACATTATTTTATAATTAATAGGAAATAGTAAATGATTAAGGATATTAAAATTGTGTTTTAAATTTTTAACATTTTCAGTTTCATTTTAGTAAGTTATAATAATTTCTTGAATATTATATTCAATGAATTTTTATCGGTAAGAAATGAATAAAGAGAAATATAAAAATAATTTGTGAAAAAAGTGGAAAATCGATAGAGGACAATTTTTATTTAAAACAATTTCGCAAATACTTTTCGCATTCATCTCACGTTATTTTCCGTACGCAAACTTTATAAATTGAGGGGAATGCGTGTGGTATGTACGGTTCTTCGTAAACTCAGATCTAATTTATTGTGCAACCATCAACGTCGGCGGCGGTTCGGTATACCACGGATACGAATAGTGGATCAACGCGGGCTGAGCGCCGTCAAGAGGGTATCTTTTGCGGGGTAATCGGGGTAAGTTCTGCGTGATCCAGGGTATATCTGCTCCGCAACGGCAACGGCAACGGCAACAACGAAGTGCAGCACGACTAATCAAAGAGAATGCCGTGCCTACGGTTTTACAGAGCAGGATAAGGAATCAGCTGGAGAGTTTTGGTAATCAATAGTGCGCTTGTTGCCGGAATTGTTAAGGATAATGCTACTGCTTCTCATTTTAATCCATACGCATTATGCATTTACTTTATAAAGGAATTTTAATTGTTCTATCCATATCAATATCCATCGTTATACAAATTTGCCTGCATTTACTTCTATTACAAAGCTTCCACTACCGATATTACACGTATCAGTAATAACAAAAATAAACTACTTTTATATTCAATAAATTCTTTTTATTTTTCTTTTAATCTATAAATTTTTTATCTCCTATAAGTACTAAAATTTAAAAAATATATATGCATAACTATAAATTGTTTATTTTTTATTATTTGTTAATTAATATAAAAATATACTATAATATTTCTTAAAAAATATTTTTTATTAAAAATTTTAGCACTGAACGTTTATCGGTTATTACGACTGCTGATGTTGTTTCCCTGCTTCATTGTTTAAAGCAATTTCTACTGCAGTTATGATTTCATAGTGTTGATTTATAATTTTATTTGTCACAAGATCATCTGAGGCAGTGTTAATCGGAATTTTATTGCAATTATTAACATAAACATCAAATGTATAATAATTATTATTTATTATAAATTATTTATTATAATAAATAAAATTTTAATTTCATTGAAACATATATTTTTAGAGTGAAAACTAAAATATCAATTCTAATTTACTTGTTATGATAACAGTGATATATATTATTGTTTATCAACAATATTTTTTTTTTTTTATTGAGATTTATTTAAAATAAATAAATAACACTCATTGTATTTATGAATTGAGCTGTTAAAATTTTTTATCATTATTAATTTTAATGACGTGAAATATTTCATCTCATTTTTAAAAACATGTGTAAATTTGATGTTTTCATTATTTATGAAATATTTTTATCAATTTGTTCTTCTAATAGAAATGATTAATGTTATCAGTGTGTGCAACATGGATTCCAAATGTCTAACGATAATATACCCTTATTACTACATCATGTTGGAATTTCCCTCAGTTCTTCCTTGTTTTGAGGAACAGATAAGAAATGTCATTCGATAAAAGCTAACCCCACAAATGGACTACTATATTTCTGACTATCTCCACTGTTCTTACATTTCTAAAAGAGAACTTTTACTTAATTTGAACAATGTTCATGTTCAAATTTTAAGTTTTAAGTACTACTGCTATATTTTTTTGAAATGATAATTGTTAAAAATAAGTTTTAAGTTATCTACTTCAAGAAGTATTAAAAGAAAGATTCATTATAGTTATAAACGCATTGAAAAGTTAAAATATTTTGATGTTATAATGTATGTTTATGAACAATATAAAACAAATATAAAAAAGGCATTTTAGTCGAATGAAAATTGTTGAAGCCAGTAGACTGTTAACATTGTTGAATGAAATATTTCGAAAGAATCAGTAGACAGGAAAGAAACATTAATCATCAAGATGCGTATGAAATGAAAGACGGAACCCAGTACAAATATTTTTAGAGCATATTCGAGGATACGAAGGAAAAATATTAAGTAAAAAAATTGTTTTCTATTTTGCACTATATATCCTACATGCTCTGCACCAAATTCAATCCTATTCGATTTCATAAATCCAATAAAACGACATCTCCAGATGGGACGTAATTCTGTTTTAGATTTTCTTGTTCTCGAAAATATTTTCACATGATCGAAAAAATAAAATTCTTTCGATAAATTGCATTAAAACTTCCTACAGTATTTAAGTTTGTCAATATTAATTCGTTATCATTTGGTTTGTTACTTATTTAGTTTTAATGCGATTATCTCTTAGTCTTCATATAGCCCTTAGAAAATTTGCAATTTTCGAGATAATTTCATAAAAATTACATAAGGTATATAAAATGCTACAAAAAATCAATTATTGCTAGCAGAAATTTTATATTTTTATCTCTTTTCATGTTATTGATGTTTATTTGTTCATTAAGTAAAAAAATGTAAAAACTTCAATTGCAAATATTGAAGATTCAGTGAGTTTTCATACCAAATTTATAGGTATATTTGAAATCGTCTAATCAAAATAAAACCGATAAGATATTCAAATTAATATTTGGAGATCTAAATTTGAAAGTTTCCGAAATATCTTTTTGAAAATTGTGTTTAATAATTATCAGAATATTGAAATGAAGTAGTTAGCATATACATAGGTATACAACAACGTTTTTCAAAAACAAACGAAATGAACTGTCAAATTTAGTTGATGGATTATTCAATATTTTACGTTTTACTTTACATTACAAATAATTTACATATCACAAAATTTTATATATCAACAGGAATACAGCTGTAATTTTTTTAAAATTATATGTATATTATATATGTTGTATCATTATTTTACTAAGATAACAAGTACAGTCGGTACAAGTTAATTATAAGCCTGCTTCAATATAATTCAAATATTTATATTAAAAAAAAAAATTAAACTAACATCGCTTGAACACTTGCTAATAAGCTATCAATATATTAATAATTGACAGCCGATTAAAAACTGTAAAAACACACAGAACATAATTACATAAACCAGTCTATGTCAAATGTAATTCAATGATAACTTATTATTTGAAACAAAAACCAGACAAACAGTTTATTACAGCCGCCAGAGAGTAACCAACAAGTATATCATATTTCATTTCAGTAAGATAATACTGAACCAACAGTCGTAATTATTTCTTAAAGAACTTGTTTTGTATACTCAAAAAGAAATAGCAAAATACCAGGTGGTCTAAACAACCGCTGTAAGAACTAGAACAGAAAATGTCTAGGTATTTTTGATGTAATCTTTAAACCGGATGAATCTGTGAGACATTATATTAAATCTAGTAAATACGACCGTTTAGTGCTTTCTTAAGTAATTTGTCAAAATGGATTCTACTACATGTAATATGATATTTTATTTTGAGGGTTTAATACGATGGTAACGGTTACTAAGTAGGTATCTAGTCATTTTGAAATGATTATACGAAAATTATGGATGGAAGATTGTATATAAAAAATATCTTTATATATTTCTTACCGTACATTGCAACATTTGTTGGGAAATAGAAAAGGAATTTACCTGCAACAAAAGAAAAGAATATTAGTTTACAAAAACTTCGACTTATAAATTCTTATAAATATTTTATATTTAAAATTGTAAAACCTCAGTATTTTATTTTTTAACTGGAACATTCTATACTGATTAAATAAAGTAATAAAATATATATTTTAACAACAATTAATTTTGTTTTAACAGTAATATTAAATTTCAGTTTTTGAAAAAATCTGTATACATAAATCAGTTGTTTTCTTTCAAAACTTTGAAACTAAGAGTTTAATAAAATTGTATTTTCCTCTTTCATATCTACATATATTTATTATCAAGCATCGTCTAAGTCTAAACCTGTGGTTCCCAACATGGAGCTTAAGCCCTATAGAAGAATAATTTGGTTTTAAAGGTAGCTCTAGGCTTCCTTTGAGTTAAGAGAAGATAATTTTTTTAATAAGAGTTAAATATCACTTAGACATAGCTAAAAAATTGGGTACTCCAGGTCTAGATACAATAGTATAACAATTATAAATATTTTTACTTACAAAATATTAGTTTTATAATTTTAATTATTATATAATTTTTCAAATTTCTAAAGAAACATGGTTTTAATTTAATTCCGCAATACTAGTACAATAGGAAATAATTTTTATTTGGAACATTATGTTAAAATTAATTAAATACACAGGAAATAGTGGCCGTAATTATAATAAAATAAAAAATCAAAATAATTTAATGACATATGGTAATAATTTAAACGAAATATACCTATATAAAAACAAAATTTGATATAAAAGACCCTATACATCAGTTACAAATTACATCTGCTATCTCAATTAAGTACGCATATACATACATAGGTTTAATAACTCAAATTTCAAACAAATATAATCCATATTGAAATTATACATCCGTTTCAGTTAACGAACGGGTTACATAACATACCATCTAGTCTATTTCAATACAAATTCATATAGAAACGTATATAATACCAGCTGTTCAATGCACCACAATTATTAAAGGTCTTGATGCATCAAAAATATTTATACGTTTCGAAACTGTGGCCACGTGCTATGCAGAAAAAAAGTCTGTAATTTTGACATCCTGCATAGTAAGCGTATGTGTGTGTGGTGCGGTCAGAGGTGTGCAGAATTTCACATCTCATTTCCTGTGCGCTAACCGCTAAGTCGGAAGCGTTTATAGAATAACCCTTTCAGACAACATGTTGACGTGTCGGGAAAATAGAATAAAAAATTACTGCCTAATTAAACTTGAACGTGACATTTTATTGTTAATTATTCTATCGTAATTATATTTATCAATATAATGTTTTCTAGTTTTCATTTCACCATTACATGAAGAATTAAAAATAAATTATCTATTATATATATATACATATAATTTTAATAAACAAATAAACTTAATACGCGTAAATTGATAATAAATACAATTTAATTATAATTACTATTCTAATTAATTTTAATGTTTAAACAACATATGGTAAACGAGTAAATTATAATCTTACTAAATATGTTATATTTAATGAAAGATATAAATTAAGCGTGTTAAAAAATTAAAGGCACGCAAGAGAAAAATAACGCAGCACGACAATTAAATTATAAATTTCTATTATATGTATATTGTTATAGTTAAAGCGTTAATTTAGGTAATGTATATAGTCACTAGGAAATGTATACATTTATCTTTGAAAGTATATAAAATGATTATTAAAGCATTGTCATGGTTAAAGCATGGCTGGAAAAGAAATTTCTAATAATGAATGATCCATTTGGACAAATTTTTGATATTTTATATAGTACTCATGAGTTTATTGGTTTTGGAAATAGAATAAGAAGTTTACATTAACGAGTAAATCTATACATTAACTGCAATTTGCACTTATACCCTTGGTTTGATAGCGTTAATTGAAATGAAATATGTTACAAAAGAAATAAGTTAAATATACATACATAAATTTTAAAAAAATGATATTTAATTAGATTGAAATCGATAAAAATAAATAAACGAATAAACAATAATAAAAATAAATTCAAGATTTAAGTATTTATAAATTTAGAATTCATTAATAAAACAGAAAAAAGATTCATTATGTTTAATTTAAATAATAGGCAAGGATAAAATGATTACAGTAGAATAGAAAGCAAGAAATATGTTATTGAGTTCGAAATAGATATTTTATTATAAAAAGGGATGTACTATTGGTGTTGAACACCGTCACATCATATTGGATCAAGCGTGTATCAGTATCATAAATGTAGAAACAATTGAAAGAGAGAAAAGTTCACAAGTTGAGAAGGCAACGAAACACACATACAGATCTAATGCAGACACAAGGTTAATGTTAGTACTAGAAGGCAAAGTTCCAGCATCTAAAATTCAAATAATCGTCGCTCCCATACGGCAAATAGTAGAAGATAACAATGTTATGACAACTTTATAGCCGCACTGTTCATATTATAATAGTCGCACATTATTATTTTGTTGTAACACTCAGTGTAGCTTGCTTCGCACAAAGAAGCTGGAATATTTACTAGTAAATGTCGTTATTATGCACTTGGTTTATGATCTACCCCTCTGGTTTACACTTTTATAGTTCTTTTGGCGTCTTGAGTAATGATCAAGCCCAGTTGAAACAGTTGAAACAGTGAAACAGAAAGGTTCAGTGTTTTCAGTGTGGCCAGACATGCGAGAAATTTACTCGTTTTATGTGTCTTGAAAAATATCTTCGCTCTTGAAACTTTAGATTTTCTTGTTATGGTGCATTTTTCATTTACAATGTTGTTTTAAAATTTTATGATTTACTCTCTTAAATATACATTACAGTTGTCTTCTCTAATGGATCGTTAAGTGTGTTTAAAAAACGCTAACTCTGTCGTTATCACATAAATTCCCTATTTATAATTTTATCGTCGGATAAACTCCATTTATTGAGTTTAACCAAAAATAGATTAGAGTTATGAGATTTTTTTTTTATTAAATTGAAGAATATTACAATATACAATCAATCCTGGTCAACGAACTTCATGGAAAGTGAATAAATAGTGACCGCAAAGTAAATATTTAAATGAGAAATGCTAATTACGTAGTAAGACAATATGGAAACCACGGTTTCATATCATAAATCAAATAAAATCCAAGTTGTCTAACACATAAGTACTCTCTCAATAATATATTTGATTGCAATTTGCACCAAATTTCATTAAACACGGAGATATTGAAAACAAGTATCTACTGCATTTTATTATAAAGGATGTTCACTCAAAAAGATAAAATAAGTAAGACTTGACAGAGAAGCATTTCCATTATGCAAAATACAAAAACGAAGCAAAACAAATAGTTACTGCCACACATAAATATCTTCATTATCATGACTTGAATCTCAGATTACAATAAAAATGAATTGTTGTCGTACGCCTAGAATATGTTTTGTACAATAGTTATTTTATGATCGCTACTTGAAAATGTCTCCATTACTGGGTGGTCTAGTCTCTAGTAAAATAATGCGCACATATGCTCCCATTAATAGATGTTATATTGAGACACTAGTCTTTGTTTTACTTGTAGTAAATATCAAAAATTATTACATTTTAAGGGGACAAAAGATGTGTCATAAAATGAAAATACAAACACATATAATTTCTGACCATGGAATCTGTTTTGTGTTGCGAATATAACAATGAAATTTATAACTTTGTAGTTAATCCAGACAAAACTTTATTCATAAAATCATATTCTTCAAATGAAGTAATAAAACGAGAAATCAAAATAATATAATAATTCAGAGATGAATTTTCTTTATACTTTGTATTTACAATGATAAAATGTTTATATATTATTCTTATAAAGATAATAATATGTTTTCTAATTTGTGCGGAAAGAAAAAGATATCTATTATATAAAATATGCACATAAATGGTAAATGGATAAAGAATGTTTTTACTGATCGCTGACATTTATTGCTTGGTAAACTTCTGGAATGAAACATTGAGGTCACTGATGTGATAGGAGAAAAAGGTTAGTCCCTATTGTGTGCTTAAAAGGTCGTCTATTTAAATAAATAACGAGGTAGAAAATTCGCAGCATATTGTCATTCAATCTTTTAATTTCAAAAGGATTGGTTATTCAATACTGACATATCTTGGTTTTTACAGGCGACGGATTTTCCATTCCAGGTTATTTGCTTTTAATAATTTATATTTCTTACTTATGACGAATGAATTTAAATTTCTTTTCAATGAAGGAAATATTGTATTTTTTGTAACTTTATTGAGAAGTGAATAAATTTGAGCTCTTTGGTAAAAGAATTCAATTTTCAAATAAACGTTTATTTAAAATTAATGTCAATTATAAAATTATTGAATCTTTATTGTAAAATCTTAATAATAAATAAAAAAAGTTAAATTAAATTGGTGTAGTATAATTTTTGTAGCTATATTTACAAAAGCCATGTTCTTCTGGTTTCCATATTTACTTACAACACTAGCAAAATATTTTAGCAATAGCTTAATCCTTGAACGACCTCTTTCGTTGCTGTTTTCAGAGACAACATAGAAAAGCCCAAGCTTACGGAAGCTCACAAAACATGCAGAAGATGAAGAAGTCGGTCACCATTTGCCAGAAACGACAAAAGTCAAAACCATCAGTTGAACCACTGACGTACTGACGGGTGACATACTTGCCTTCGGGGCATTTAATTTAAAATTAAATGTGCCATTTTGTTAATAACAAGCAAATGAAAATGGCTGCCGTCATCATGCTGAATAAGTTCATTTCAATTAATTCTATTTGTTATTGCAGCTGACAATATTCCCCGGCGTCTCGGTTAGGAACGAGTTGAAACACGATGGGAACGATTGTCTGGGGACGATGCGACGCGCACAAAGTGACGCTCCAAGTGTTGTTCGCTTAATGAATTGGGTCGTTTTCGAACGATGCTTCGCGCGTAAATTTGGAAAAATTAAACAATAACATGACAAACTGCTTCTAAGGTTTATTGCATGTTTCTTTTTCCACTAAAGAATGCGGCCATCATACAAAAAAATAATTCTTAAATTCTTGTTCTAAAAGTAAGCTTCCTAAATTTTATTTTCTTTATTTTTAAATTCTGAGACTCCATATCTTTTGAACAACATCGATTGTTACCAATATTTTAAAATGGAAATTTGAAATCTAAAAGTTAATTATAAATGTAAATAAATTCATACAAAAATGGAATATATTCCAGGCTATCCAAAGTAATATAACGCCATAATAAAGTGTGTAATAAAGTCAAGAAAAGAAATAATAGCTTTTGAAGTCAGTGCAAATGTATATAGTAATAAAGACAACATAAAATAATTTAAGGTGAAATCAAGGAATTTGATAAAGTGAACTTGGAACGTTATACGGATAAAGAAGATGACGTAAATTCATACGAGTGTAGAATTCGGAATTACGTTTGTATGACGAAAAATTAAGTTACGTGATTAGGAGCACCGAATGGCGTGATGAACATATGAATTACAGTAGATACGAGATAAGTCTAGTTTTGTGTATGTGATTCGAAAGCAAATGCGCTTGGTTCACCCACCGCGGGACGCAAAGTAAATGAAGTTACTTTCATTCGTATTTCTCCGCGAAATTCTCTCGTGGTTTTGTTTCCGCCAAGTTCATATTTCGATTTTGAAGTTTCAAACACCACCACTACCAGTAAATGCGAGTATATACAAGTATGTTACATTCACTCCTGACTACGTGGCCTTTGCATAACCACTATTGTACTTCATTATTTTGTTTTGTTGTGTATGAGCAGTAGAAAATTTCAAACAAATATTATTATTCATTAAAATTGTTCAAACAAATTTATGTATATATGATCCTGCATACTAATTTCTACTTTTCTTTTTTTAGTGTCAATATGCATATTCTAAAATTAAAATCAAACAGTAACCTTAATTGAATTTATAAATATGTATCATTATTATTCATAAATTTATTATAAAACAAACTTGAAATTTCTATTTAAATTATACATATATACAAACTACTGCATTTTGAACAAATAATACTAATATTTAAATGTATTTCAAATATTTTAAATTTTATTTAAATACTATTTCTGTATGCAATGTTGACTATGAGTAGAAAATTTGAAAATATAGATTTTTTATTATTTGTACAATTGTACTACGTTGAAGAAACTAATAAAGTAATATATTAATTGTTTTTTTTAATTTTTATACCTAGTTACCATCTTCAGAGTAAAATATAAATATAAAAAACGAGGATAACTCTACAATACCAAATAGAAGAAACATGGAGGTAGAAATTTATGAAAGGAGCATATAGCCGTATTGTGAATTAGGGGAATGAAGCCGAAAAGGAAAGGAGGAAGGCTGGTTTTTGTTGCATTTAGGAGGGGATATTTGAATGTATTTTTTTTAACTTACTGTCAGTAGATGAATTACAGTAATATTTTTAATTGAAATTATTTAATTATATCATTTTTTACTGATCTTTAAACAACGTTATTTTATTATTCCAATTACGAATATTTTGTCACCAAAAGTCGACTATGACCGTTATTGTCGCATTGGAGTGGGGAGTCACAGGCTTCACTGGTATTGGAGTACACTTCCTCCTTAATACTTCTAACTTCCATGAGAAGAAAGGAATAGAAAAAAATAAGGCATAATATGGCGGCAAATAGTGTCTGCATATAAGAAACAGAGCAGATAAAATAACTATTGTACGAAGACATTCGAAAACGACTATAACTATAGTTAAAGCCAATAATTTTTTAACTTTTAAATTTGTTTAAGTATTTTTTTATTTACGTGCTAAGAATATTATAGACTAATATTGTCATATAATATTTCCAATATGAAAGCCGCTGTTTTTTAAACATTTTAAAATAAACAAAAAAACAACGTTTTAAAGTAATAAATCAAAAGTAAATATGTAGCAATAAGTACGAAAAGCTGTTAAAAAATAATTGACAGTTATAAAGTAGATTGAAATCTGAAAACATAAAATTAAAATACATGGCACACGTTTCTCATTTTATTACAGTCGTTTTATCCGCAATTCACATACATTGATTTCAATGGCTTCCAGTTAAATTTTCTCATCTGACATTGTCGCAAATCCAAAAGGATCTTTTGTAAGTTTTATAGGGTCAGCAGAAAAGGTATTTCCCGTCATTCCTAGCAACGTTCTACTCTCGATTACATAGACGACACACCGAGAAAAGGACAGACAGATTGACTTGAATGTAAGTGCACCAAGCATTGTATTCTCAGATTCATTAAATATTTGTGTTCAATTTCATTCGGTGTAATGATTTATATAAAATGTACAATTTCAGGAATCCGTTCATGATTGTCAAGTGTTCCAGACAATAAGTAACATTTTGAATGACACGGAAAAATAGCTAGATGAGAGCTTACGGTTCAGGTTTAACTTTTAACGAGGTACTCTAAAATATATTTCTGTCTTCCGTGGTCATTGATTGCGACCCGTACTACATGTTCAATCAACTTTGTTGTTGTTTATTGTTAATAAAAATCTACTGATGTTATGTTATCGTAAACGTGCAGCTACTACAGGATCATTATGGAACTATTACTTTGTAACAAATAAATTAAATTAACACATTTATGATGCTTTTATTGCACTTGTTTTCAAGATTCACTTCTTTATATCTCATAAAATTGTTTACTTTTTAATGTAATACAAAATTATATTAGAATTTTTAATCTTCTTTATCGTGTTTGCAAATAAATTCACTTTTTTTATAATATAATAGGTGTGAAACATGAATAAATATGCGTATTACCAATAAGAACTTCACAAAGGTAACTCTAAGAGACGTCAGCTTAGAATAAATAAGTTTCCAGAGAAGTACATATAAGAAGCAGACGAGTTTTATGCTTGAATTTCAAATTTAATAAAACTTCATTTTATACCACTCAAAACGAAAATGAATAAAGAAATTTTTATTTGAATATAAATACTTATCATGAATGTTTCGTCTGTAAAGTTTATAATTTAATATCAACAAAATATTACAGTATATATTTTTCTTTTCAAAGTTTTATATATAAATCATTTAATTTACTAAAAAGTTTTTTCAAAGAGTTACCGACGAAATAGCTCATTTATTATTCTATGCATTTTTTAGTTGTATGTGGATACTGAAACGTATCAGACAACTCTGATTAATATTTAATATTATCTTGGTTTATTATGGACATAAGAGTTTACAGGAGCTAACCAGTTTAAACATAAAACGGACGTGATGCGCATTTATTATCGTCAAAATTCTCTACTAAACATTTCAAAGTTAAATATTTTTTAATTTAAATAACAAAATATTTTATTATTCATTGAAAATTTATTTTATTATATATTAAGACATAATTTGCACATAAATTCCATATAAACTTATAAATAAATAAATTCTTTCACGTTAAGAATGTTTCGCTTGGGTTAGGCAGGAAAACAACTGTCTTTTCTTTATGCATATATTCATCACATTTCAATTATTTTTTAAAAACTATAAAATTATGCTGCTCATGAATTTTATCGCTACAAAGTAATATTTATCTTTTCTTTAGTCTGATAATCTAAAGATATAATATATTCTTCATATACACTTTTCCTTTTTTGCGCGATAAATTATCACACTATTATATACGATATATTATTTCATTATTATATTCAAACGACTTTAATATTTTAATCAATATAATTACTATTTAAAATTGGATTTTATGGAAAGAAACAAATATGAATTTGGAATTTAAAATATACGGAACTAAATAATATGACAAAAGTTATGTCATAAATAAAAAGTTCAGGCAAAATGTTGAAAATAGTTTTATAGCTTTAGTGATGCCTGTAATGATATAATTTTTGAAATTGGAGAAAATCTGTAAATGCAATTACCATAAATATTCTGGCAAGCAAGCGAAACAAACAAGTAAATCAAAAAAGAGCGTAGCAATGCAATTAGCATTAACCTAATGTGAAAGTTTAACAACCCCTATTTAATTATGAGTTCCAAACACGACGCGAACGACTTGCACACCGACGCCGGCGTCTTTGAAATACGATAGCATTGTCCGTGCTCTCTCAGCAACGATGTGTCAACGGTGTCTGGTCCTGAATGGAACTACCGGCCACCGGCTGTTACTTCTGCTGCTAGCTGCTTGTAGCCGCAACTAGAATTATTTCAGAAACCGTCTAACGGTTTGCGCTTGCCGAACAGACAGTGTCGTAGCTGCGGAAGTCGGAAGTTCAAATGACGACGTTTCTGAATAATTGAAAATAGTTGTCTATGTTTCAGCTACAATGACATTGTCAAATATAAAAGAAAACGACTTACATTTCTTATTCTTCTTCGTACCAGTTACTTCCATAAATTTATATACTAAATTTTGCATATATTTAAAATAAATAATATACTTTTTAACCTAGAACTTGGTTGGCAATCATCATAGAAACCATTTAAAGAATGATAAATAAACTTATTGATTTTCTTAAAAAAAAAAATTCACACTAAATTGGGAGGATCATATAGATTCTCTTATGGTAAGAGTACTTTAAATATTTCTAGCTTATTAATTTTTGAAAATAATACATACAGGATTGTTAAAGTATATTTTGTAGTCACCATAATGTTTAAAAATGATATCATTATTAATTTTTTCGACATCTTTCTCGAGTTGCACAAGTATTGCTCTTTCTTTCAACCCTTCATTCCGTTTTTGAACACATTATCAAAAAGCTTAATGTATAAAATAATACCTTGTGGCAATTCAGTTTCTTTCATTATATTTGTAAATAATTCTCCCTTGCTTAGCTATATTATCACTGTCATGCTGTATATAAAAATCGCAAAAAAAAGTCTTAAATGATTTTCCCTGACAATGAGATCCTAACAGATCAATTTCTGGACCCAAAATATCCATTATCTGTGATTTTCTAAGTGATTCATTTTTAATCTCTAATTGACCATATTACAAATTATATCTTGTATGAAATAAAGTAAGAATGTAGTAGTAAAGATGAAGATTTGTAAATTTATTTTTAAAAGAACAGACGTAGTAAATCTCGGCGAAAACAACGTCCGCTTGAGTCAGCCAAAGTAAAAGAGTTGTTGGAGACTGTGGTCGGTTCCAGTGTCCGGCACTGGCTCGAGAACAAGAATGAATCAACGAAATAGCCGTTTGTCGCGGTTCAGCTTTTTGCGCGAATGAAAGTAAGTCACGGCTGGAAAAATGTTCCTTTGTGTTTTTTTCCTTCGAGATAATGTCAAACATTAAGGCTCTGTCAGAGTGATACAATGAAAGATATATAGAGGAAAACGACTGGATTTACTACCGGATAAATAGATTTTCATTTCGCGCTATTATGTGTGATGGTTTTAACGGAGGTTTACGAAATAATTGAATTGCAGAATTACTTCTTGGCGTTTTTCTTTTGATTGTTTCTGTTTCTAGCAAAAACTCTTTTCATCTTAATGCATTTTGTTTTGAAATATTATATATAATTCTTATAGTATTATATCAAAACAATTCATTAGGAAAAGAAGTTAAATGAACCTTTTATTTAAGAACTAAGAAATAAAATATATGTAAATATTTTGAATAAGGAAATGATACGCCGAAAAATATTAAATGTAAAGAATTCAATTTTGTAAAAGGAACAAATATTGTTCTGAAAAGTTCATTTCATTTTCCATGAAGTCACCATTTCTGTACGAGTTGAAATGGAAATGTAAATATTCATTATATTAAAAAGAAAAATGCAATTTATGTGAAAAACTTCTTTCATTTTTGTATTACTTTTTACAAAGGAAACTTTTAAAAGTACTTACGTTAATCTTTGTGCCGAATTTTGCACGGACAATAAAACACAAAAAAGGCAAGTTAAACACTTCGTTCACAATATAACGTGTTGGTAATTTACTGAGTGCTGTTTGTTTTTCGTCTCAACTTTTCCAAAACTTCAGCACTTAACATCCAATCGTCTCAAATGCATTTTTTTCATTTTGCTCGACGTCAATAGATATGGCGCAATATTGCTAGACGCTTTAGGACAATTCAGAATAGATCAGATACATACCAATATTACGCTAATGGCAGGATTTGCGATCATAATACATGTTGATTAATGCATTTAATTAGTTGCAAATATCTATTTAAGCATATGTATGTATCAAGGATGTTTGAGGTTTATAAATGAAATTAAATGTCATTTGGAATTATTCGAATTACACCGTTTACATGAATAGGAATTTGTAATTTGATTCTATACAATTATCGTTTTTACACATATCCGTAACTAGAAATATGTTCAATAAATATAGTTATCTTTAACAGCTCCAATTATTGTAATAATTTTTTGTTAATTTCTTAGTAAACATTTGAACTATTATTTCTTCTAATAAGATTTTATGTATTCGTTTGTAAAGTTAAAAATTTATGCAGTAAAAACCGCTTATGACAACGGAATACGGAAAAAGCAAAACGGTCGTAAAAATCGATGGTTGCTCTATCAGTGCTTAAATTTTTTATCAATAAATAAAAAATAAGATAAAAATTAGCACATGCAAATCTTTAATTTTTTTGTTATTTAAAAAGTTATCTTCATTTGTACTTTTAATTTTCAATATTAAATATTTTTTTAATATAATAAAATCGTATTTTTAATTTTTATTTTATTTTATTTTGTTTTTTTAATTTTAATAACGTAACTTTAATATATTTTAATATATTAATAACGAAACCGAATCGGGTAAATTTTGAGCAGTAGTATTTTTATGAAGTATAATTCATCATAAAAGACTGGGGCTTCATTTAAGAAATATAATATTATAACTAGTTAGAATTTCACTTCAAAATTGCAATAATAAGAAGAAAATTTAGTTATAAACGATATATCTCAACATAATATAATAGATTTGTCGTAGTATCCGATACTATTTTAGTATAATTTTCTGTAATGAATATTCGGTCGTCGGTTCAATGGTTTGTCGTTATAAATAAAAGATTTTATTTAAGAACAAAAATTAGAATCATTAGTATTTTTGAAGGAAACCATGTCCATGGCGTGTAATATTTTAATCATAATTATAAGAGTATTTATCTGACAATGGAGTTGAAAACAAAATAATTTAAGCTTTAGTCACGTATCTTTTATATGTATTTCCATTTAAACCATATAATAAACCCTTTTGAAAAAGCGACTACAAGGCATTGTCACTAATTACTATAAAATCCACAGATACAGAGAAAAAAGACAAAACGACTAGATGCATTTGCAAATTACACTGTTTTAATAAAACAAAACGTTCAAAATTTTCTCATTACATGTTTTAATTGCGATTACAAAAACTCGATGCAACTTTTCACGGTCGTGTTGGAGGCTGTTTGCGAAAAAGAAAATTAAAATTCGCGTGAATTTGAATAAAGCGTGAAGCAATATGTTCAGACAAAAGCTTACACTTTGCGATAACTCGGACGTGATCGTAATTCACTTTGTTACTTGATTCCTAAAGATGTTCCACAACTTGATGATTTTATTTACATATTTACACAATTCTCGGAATGATACTAAACAATGCGACTGTATGTTGCACATACAAAATGCGTTGTTGCTAATTCATATCATAATTTTTGAGTCCAATATTTATCTCGTTGCTTCTGTCTGATTTATTCCAAGCGCCTGGGCCACTGCTCTCATTATTTCTCGTTATCTTTTCACGTTAGGACATATAATTACACTTTTCCCACATGCTGTTGAGAACGAAATGCGCACGCACAAACAACGAAAACACCGCGAGGGATTTTGTGAGGGTGAAAACGTATTATTTTGATATTAAGATCTTTTGATATCATGCTTTACTTTTGTTGAATAAATTCTGCTAGTTTCCACAAAAAAATACTCTTTATATACATTTATTCTTGTTAACTAAATTATAACGAATATAACTTTACAAATATCACAACTTATGAACAACTCAAAACATTTATATATATATATATATATATA
>CM008234.1:1532355-1554692 GCA_002278615.1 Pogonus chalceus | reverse complement strand
CAAATATTGTAGTAAATGAAAAGAAATAAAATTTATAGGTGACTATCTATATTTTAACATATTTCAATAATTGATAGCGACTAACATTCACGATTCGATATTAGGTCTGAAGTCATAAATGAACCTTTTCAGTTAGGCAACAAGGGACATAGAAAAAGCAAAATGCAATGGCCTGTACGGTGGTACTTCCGGTTAGTTAATTAAACCACACCTATTGTAGTTTCGTTTATTTTTCATTCCCAACTACGCGTAAACGCTTTTTCAACTGCACATTTTGTAGATCTCAATTATTGTGCGCTTTTGTCTGTTCGCTCGAATGATTAAAATTTTGTTGACGTTGTAATAATAGTAGGAAATTCGTTTCATAGATTATTTACTAAGCGAATATAATGTTACATTTGAAATAAAAATTTCAACTAATATCTAAAATAATCGAAATTGATTTATTTTAAACAATGTATTACATGTCTGACTAAATAACAAACAAAATTAATTATTTACTGTCTAACAATTATTTTATTAATAATGACATTTCATTATAAATAATTACATTTCTATGTAATTAGTCAATCTGTAATTTTATAGTACCCGTCTAGTAAATCTGTTAAATTATTCAATACATTTAAATTGAAACATGTTTAACAATAACTATATATTTGAAATCAGTTTCGATTTTGAAAATAACTTGATTTAAATACGAATTGTTTTTATACAGAATATATGTATATAGAGTGAAACAAGTTGTTTCAGGTCGTTATACAAAACGAATGTGTTTATTTTTTTATCGAAACAACATTCATTTTAGACTCTTCTTTATTCTCTCCCGTTATTTCCTTTTCAGTTTTTTATGTATTCCCGTTTATCACAGGTCTCGTAACCAATTCCGGGGATGCTATACTAACCGAAACAGGATTATACAATTTTTTGTATTTCAACATTTTTTATCTATTAATAAAAGATTGTTTTATACAAATATTTATTTAAAAACTCTTTTGACAGAACAATAATTTTTTAATTAATTTTTAAAATTATTAAATCCGTTAAAAAGCTCATAAACCTGCAATAATATGAAATGTAAAAAGATTTATATTTGAAAAACATATTTTTGGTAGTTTTAAAGCCAATCCGTTTATTGCCATTGAATTTAACTAATCACTTTTAACGCGAGTATTCAACTGAAAGCTCTTTCAGTAGGTATCTAATTTATTTGCATTGTGCAATTCACTGCATATTGCATGTATTAGACATTATAATCCAAACGCAGCAAGAGATTAAGTACCTGACTTGCTAAACTCCCTGTCGTGCAAGCGAGTTTTGAACGATTTAAACTACGAATCACTAATTCCCAGGTAATCCTTTAAATGTTATCCTTTTCGAAGTTGTAATTAATGCACTTTTTCTTTTCTATTCTTTTAATCTCGTTCGTTTTAAAAACTTTTGTTTTTATATTCATTGCTTTTCTTTTCGGAAACTGTATTGAATATTATTAACATTTTCTTATAAAATTCATTTAATATTTGTGTATTCAAAACCCTTTCAAACAACTCAGTTCCGTATATAATTCAAAATAACGAAGCCAAGGAACACGTCCCTTTAATAAATAAACTAACAACAAAAACAAACTGGTAAATCCGTGGACTCAAAGCGACGTTTACTCATAACGAAGCACACTTGAGATACGGGCTGCTTAAACAGGTATAAGATTTCATAACACGGCCAACAACCTAGTAAGGAGGATATGATACCGTAGCTCCAACCATACATACAAGCAACCAGGATGTGGGAAGAGGAAATTCGGACTTGCGCCATGAGGGAAGATGTCAGCCTTCGTATACACCAACATAATTTACTCCTCTGAGGGCCGAAAGGTCGTGGCCACAACAGGGGAGGACCAGCATCTAAACTTTATACAATACGAAGTTAAGCTACTCTCCATTTTTGGGGGAAAATAACTTCCAATACAATAGTTATTTTTCTAAAATTTATTTTAGTTAAATATTCAATTCCCAATAATTTCGTTTTTTGAAACAATATTTAATATATAAAAATTTAAAATTTATTATTATTACCAGGGCTATGAAAGATCTTTAGCAGCAAAGAATATGTCGCTCCAGAAGAAGAGGTAGTACTGATTATAGTTGAGATCATAATTTGAAGCAGGCTGTCAGTAATTTTAAATATATTAATATGACTTAGAAAACAGGTTCAAACTATAAGGTCAACAATACATTGCATCAGCTGTTACCTCCAGGTCCTTCAAAAAATAATATTAAAAAGTGATGTTGTGAATGGAGTTTTAGCAAATGGCAAAAGGATTTATTCAAGGTAAATAGAATTTTAAAAAAAGCTAATGGATAAATAGTAGGAATGAAAATAAAATTTGGTGAAAATTTTGGCTGAAACAGGCTCTGTTCAGTCATGTAGTCTTGATTAGAACATTAGCAAGCAAACAGTCCCAGAGAGCAGCAGCAGCTGACCGTGCTTGGGCAGAAGATCCCGAAAGGACTAGCAAGATATATACGAACAGAGAATGTATAACGTCAAAATGTACAGTTTGAATTCCTTTCGTCTTGTGTAGAGAAAACACAAGGTTTATAATCGTTTGAAGTGATATAGCAGTCAGTACTCTTTTTGGATGTTCACTCACACTTGTTATTTCTTCTTTGTTCTCGTTGTGCGTGCTACTGTTTGTGGTGCAGATTTTTTATACCCGCCATTTCCCTACGCATTCATGGTGCGCAAGGGTTGTAACCTAATTTAGCACTTGATTTATATTTTATTTATTTTTTCCTCTAGAATTGTTTACAGTTTTAAATGCGTGCGTGTAAAATATTGCGTATTTTATTTTTTCATTTTTATTGTTACGAGACCAATGCTGTTTATTTTACATAAATAATGAAATCACTTAGAAACGTTGTTGTTTTTCACTTAAACTAAAAACTGATATTAATAAAGTAAATGTTTGTATTCCCTGGTTGTCTGTATATATAAAGTTTTAAACTCTTTTATACATTATGGAGCCAGTGTTGAACGAGTACATGTAAAAACTCATTAATTTCAGGCATGCGGCGACATCAGGACGGGATAATTTAGATATTCCTAGCGGGAGTATCAGGACAACACAGGACATGGATAATGTCCTTTAGCCTCAACAAGCCATGACGTTTGTAGAAACAAGCTGGAGGCGGTTTGCATGTTGTCTGGCAAGTTTATTACACAAAAATTATACTATGTACTTTTTACATGTGTTTCAAATATTCTAATTATTCTCTTACAACCAAAATAAACTTCTCTTTATTATTTATTTCATATATAAAAACAACTAATTGTTACTCAAGCAATAAAACATATTAAAAATGATAACAGATGATAGAACTAAAGTTTTATTATTTTTATTTACTTTTACTATTTGTAATATTTAAAAGTTTACCGATGCTTTGTTTTTGTAGATGAATTTAATTAATACATTTTTTTTTATTTATATTTTAATAAAAATTGTGGTACAATAATAACAAAAGAATTTTAATTATAATATTCATTTTAAACTAGGTAGAACAACAAAAGTTAAATGTATATATTGCTTTATTTGTAAATAAACAAAGAGTGAATATTTATAGTTAATTAGTACAAAATTACTAGCACAAAGAATTTTGTCGAAATGAACACAATAATATAAAAATTTTATAATGTGTATGTATAAAAACAATAGTAAATAAAGGTTTATTCACAATATCCTCAAATATTTATTTTAGCGTAAGCACTACACATCAGATGTTTTTTGTATAAATATAATTTTGTTTTTGTATAAATAATATTGAATGATGTACTTGTGATACCGTTGTGTATAGGAAACTTTGTTATTAAATTAGAGCATAGAGATTTGTGAACAGCAGCTGTTTGCTAAAAGGAAATTTGCATGATTATGTAATGGTACATTGCTCTGTAACAAGCAACAAATGAATTGTGGCTAAAATGTGTTTGCTTTTGAGAATCAGATCGCATATAAGTTCGTGTAAATAGCTAATTGTGAACATTATATGCAATAGTTGAAACCCGTTATGTTTACTTTACTGCACTTTACTTATTAATTGTTTCCCCACTAAATATTGACATGCTCATACATTTATATTACAACTTTAAGTTTCTGTTTAATTATCCTATTGAGAAGTGCACTTACTATTCTATTAAGTCTTATTAATTAGTCATTATAATTTACAAAATTCTATATTTGATATTCTATTACTTTACATTCAATTTTAACTGTAAATATTTGTAGAATAAAGGATTTAAAATTCATTTAAAATACAATGATTCACACTGAAAGTCGGACAAACCTATTTTAGAAGTTTTAACTTGTGAAATATATTTTATTTACTTAAATATCGCATTGAAATAATATATCAACTTCAGAGATAGGATATTTGTATTTTATTAAAAACATAGTAGATAAAATGAAGTATTTATAATTTTTTTAAATTTACAAATACTAGTTTGACAATTTGGACTGTTTTATATTTATAATTGTTGAAAAATGCTGAAAATACCTGGACAGTCTCTAAATTTAAATGATATTGAGCATTTATGAGATGTATTGGGAAGAAAAATGGCAATTAGACAGATTTCTAATAAAGTAGCCATAAAAAGAGACTTAAAGAACTAATAAGGGAAAACTGAGCTATCTTATTGTAAAAAAAAAAATGTGGAAACAAAGCCAAGAAGACTTAAGATTATGTGGAAGCAAAACTGGCTAACCACAGAATATTTATTTTTAAAAGTCTTTCATTTATATTCAGAATTATCAGTTTATTTAACTTTGACAATAAGACCGCCTTTTGTTATTCACAAATTATTGTTGAATTTTTATTTTGTTATTACCATTTTGAAATTATTTTATTTTATTACTACAATTAACCTTTTAAAAAGGTAAAATAATAAAACAAAAGAATAAAAATATTTCACTTATTTGAAGTATAGAAAGGTTTGTCCGACTTTCAGTGTAAGGCATTGCATGTAGTAAAACTGGGTGTCTACAAAATCTAATAAATTAAATAAATAAAAATATATTAAAAAATAAATCAAATATTAACATAAAAATTTAAATGTAGAACAAAAGCGTAAAATTAAATAGGTTATTTTTTGTACATCAATAAAATTCCACATTGTTTTCGTTGTGCGAGAGTTGAAAACCTATTTACATAAAAATTGCCAAGTGCTTGTAGAAAAACAAGATCGGAACCTTTGTAGTACCTCAATATATGATGTAAGCAGTTAAAAGTAATTCCGTAATGTAAATTTAAATAGATACACAAGACCTCATTCAAGTATTTTGGATCCTTGGCCCGTGTTCACTATGCAAATAAAATAGATCACAGAAAATTCTAGTTCAAGAGCAAAGAAGTTGTATATCAAACCAATGGCATACTTAAAATTTTATGGCGCAACGGACGGATATAAATATAAGAGTATAAAATATTACCAAGCTCGTATTTTAAAGTAAAAATTGTGCATCATCTATTTTCACTGAATTTATTTTATAGATATGCTTTTTACGCATTCTACATAAAAATAATAAAAAATCTATCATCAAAGAAATTTTAAACTTAATTTATTACTGTACTAAAGACTTTTAGGAAATATAAATATTTTATTATACTATGCTTGTAAAGTTCTAGTTATGATGAAAACAAGACCAAACCAAACAAGATTAAAATAATATAAATAAATATAAGTAATAAAATAACGATAGTTTAAGGAATCTTGTACATAGAGCATCGTGACGCCAAGTTGGGTTATCGCGTGTGGAACATTCAGATAAGAAGTACGCCGTCAAACCGATGCGCGTAACGTTAGTAACAGAATGGCTTGCATTATGATCATTGATCGAGCTTTCTGAATTCCCTTCTGACGTTCCAAGTATAGATTTGAATCGGCAATATAGGATTTATTTACTGATTTTTTATTCATGGCATTTTGTAAAATTGGTTTGTTTTAAATCGATAGACGAGATTTGAATACTTTGAGTATGTGATTTGTTGGAATATTTTGGAATATTGTTGAGATAAGCCTAAGAAAATAACATCTTTATCAAAAGGGAAGCGTATGACAAAAGTTACGGATTACTACGTTTGGGTATTAAAATAAACAAGCGAATAAACTTAATATAAATGTAAACGAAATTGTTTTGACAGATTTTACAAAGTTTCTTATTCAGTTAAAATCTTTATTTGATAATAAATATGAATTATATATTCTATTTTCAGTTGTATATTCAATAGAGGTCTTTATTATTATCATACAGGGATATTATGCATTTTATCAATAGTCCCCATGTATCTAGGGAATTTTTCCTTAATATACAATCACGAAAAACGCATGTTACCATGTGTTGGCTGATTTGACACCAACATTCTACGCGTCCCCCAGAGTCGCAGGACTGTCTTTCTATTCTGTTTGTGTATTGGTGCGTGCATATTATGGATATATGTATGGCAGCATGGTACATAAAATATAACGTGAGCTGTAAGCTTCAGTAATTCCGTTCACCATTGCCAAAGACACGAAGCGTGCACCACACTTTTCTATTCAGATACAAACATCGCGTGTTTTGCGTTCTTATACTTTACTCTGCTGTTATATATCCTGTACTTTGCGGGCGATTTAGCGAGGAAATATTTATTTTTGTAGCGGTTTATTTCTAGTAATACTACTACATGTTTAAATATAATTGCAGCTGGTGTTATAAATAATCTATGATCAAATGATCTTCGTTTTACCTTAGAGCTCACACATTTACCTGACAAAAACTAATATTTGAAACATAATTTGATAAAAATATTTTGAATAAAATGCTGATAAATTCATAGCATTTTACGGAATGATAATGATAAAATTTATACGCTTTTTTCATAATGAAGTAACATTGGCATTTTGACTGCGGCATTTGATGGTTCATTATTTTGCCTGGTTTTATCTGTTGAGCTTAACAATCTTTCGACTTTCAAGGTAGAGAAAAAACCTTATAGACAACGGTAAAGGTTGTCATTGACCCCAACCGTGATAAAATTTTATCGGAAGTTGTAAAATTTTAATGTTGGAGGGGAGAAAATTTCATGAACGTGAATACATATATTATTTATTTGATTTTTCTTCTACGTATAAATGAAAAAGAATTTGTGTACTTACAGCATCTCAGAAACCCTAATTCAATGCTTTTTACATTTCGTCATTTATGCATAAAGCTTTATTTCGTTTAGAATTAATAAAATTATAAATCATTTTAAAAATGTTTAAGGAATGAATCGAAAAGCAATCGTATCGTATTATCAATATAGGTATTTTATCTTGAAGGCAAGTTAAAGCAAGTAAGGGTGCAATTTGCACCGGTCACTTGGTCCCGACGCGGCTTATAAAAGGGGTAATGGCCCGTGCGGTCGGGTACATTGCGCTACGGATAATGACCAGTGAACTGCGCTTAAATCACAGTGCTCACTGGGATACGAAAGGAAAGAGCAATGGAAATAATTCTACAAGTAGAATAGAACCTGTTCAAACTAGTTTCTTCAAATTTAAAATTAATTTTGGTATTGTATTATGTTCAAAAATATAAATTATAAAAGTAAAATGTTTATAGCTTAAAAAATAAATGGAGTAATCTCTAAAGTAACATTTATAAATAGAAAACATAACAAAATTTATGAAATGAATAATTAAACACGTACTTGAACCCTTGTATGTAATATATTAGTCAAATGAAATCATAAATATACAAATCCTTTCGTATGCCAAATGAAGTTAAAACCAACCATAACTCAGAGGGTATAATCCACGTGTTGTAATGATATTTTCAGTTAAACATAGCAACAAATATATAAGTGGTAGGTGGTAGCTCTGTAGCACGCTAAGTTGATCCCTTTCTCAGTTGTTCTTCCTTCACGCTATGCCACTAATTCTGTAATTTGACTGCAGTGCGACGTGCAGAAGGGTATAAGCAACCATACACTCGCGGGCTGTTGGCTTTTATTGGGTTATAACGTTACGGTAACTTTGTTATCTTTTGATATAGTAAACCAGGTACGCAATGCTCCGCCAAGGTCTTTCGTTGATAGCGAAGCTGATAAAGCAAATGGAAGGCGTACGCATCACGTTTCTTCTAAAGTTTCGCGAATTGGGAAATAAAATGAGTTTGTGAAGAAACGAATGCTTCATAGAATTGCATTAGTTAGATTAAAAAGTTCTATTTTACTTTTTAATATTGAATATACATATACATTTTTCAGCACTTTCCATTACTTTCTAAAATGTATATTCCATTTCATTTACACCAAAAATTTATTCCTTCTTAATGTTTAAAAATATTTTAGATAAAATAGTTCTTTCGCAAATAATTTACGAAATAAGGTTTATAGCGAAGAATAAATAATAATATTTAAGTAAAAAATTCTATTAATAGGAAACAGTAATTCATTGGAGCAAATATCTTTTCAATTCATTGGTGACACAATTGCGTTTCGATATCGTATTTCTATATCACATCATAAAGTTCTACAGACCAAATAATCTTACACAGCTGACTTGCCCCATTTTTTCCAAAAAAAAGTAAAAGAGAGACAAAAAGAACTTGGAACAA
Organism: Pogonus chalceus; assembly: GCA_002278615.1. NCBI lineage: Eukaryota > Metazoa > Arthropoda > Insecta > Coleoptera > Carabidae > Pogonus > Pogonus chalceus. The sequence continues at coordinate 1,546,066 of CM008234.1, read as the reverse complement.
ATCAAAGCTTAACGATTTATAGGCTGATATTTGTTGAAAAAAGAACCAACATTAAAAGCCAATCATATTTCATCTTAAATCGGAAAACTGCCTCCATTGACTTTTCTGCGATTTTCTCAGTGCCCCTTTCTACACTGAAACGATAAATTCAAGCACGTACATAGAGAAACACGTTAGGGGAAACGAACATTAAATAAAGTTCAACGGATTACGAGTGAAACATGTAGGTATGTCGCACGTCCTGTACTGGTCAACCAAATTGTTTTGTTGTAACTTGGGTAGCTCCATACAGCTTACAGAAAGTTATATTTTATTGTTCTCTATTTTAAATCATATTATATTCACTGCACTGGGGATTATGTAACTTTATTCCACCTAATGGGCTTATTTTATTCAAATTACTGAATCAACCATTCAAATTATACTTTTTTCTCAGTTATATTTTATACATATACAACAAACCTATTAAAATCACTGCAGTTTTTAAATAATGAAAAAAACAAGATTCCTTTTTCCAAATTTGCCGTTGCCACGAAGCAAATGCATTGTGTAATTATTGAACGTGTACACACTACTGTCTGATGGTCTGAAACTTTAGTTATGTATGTCGATAAAACAAATATCTATTTAATATTTTTAAAGCCTTAAAAAGTCTTAAAAAATAGAGGAACTTCGACAATGATCCAATAATCCTAATTAATATTAAAACACGTTTCTCAAGGATTAACTTATTTCTACATAATTAACTTACGTATCAATACCTATTCAATAACTTAAACTTTTTTGTTCAAGAAATAATACGAAAATTCAACATTTTAAAGAAAGAATAATAAATAATGTTAAAGCAATACTAGACAATGCTATTCATTGCTTCACCGACGTTTCTATCTAATTTTCGCAATCAAAACTAAAATTCATTAAATTAATAAAAACATGCGGATAGTCATGCAAATAATATTAAATATATACTTTAAAAGAAGTATTCGTTTAATTTCAAGAACGTGCCATATAAATCCAGTAACAAAAACAATATTTTGTTGCCAAATTCCAGTAACACACTAAGAATTATTAGATCCAGTGGCAGAAATCCAGAAGTAGTGCACTGTATTTAAATCATATTCGTTAGTACATAGTAGATGTTACCGCATCAGAAATGATTAAAATATCTGCATTATGTTACAGAGCCAAGCTATAAATTTCAGATTTGGTCTTTTTATCGTAATAATACGTTGTCTGCAAAGGATTTATGCATGTCAGCATATTTCAGAGATTAAAATTTTACATAGTATTACATTTTTATTTATACTTTATGATTGAATTTTAAATATTGAACAGCTTTTCATAATAATTGTGTTATGATTTTATAACTTAAATATTCTGAATATTTTACTTGAAATTATGGGCAAAGTTTTATTTTATTATAAAATTAACGTTGGACCCTTGTATTTTCTAAAGTACGGAAATCCGATTTTGTGATTGGATACTAAAATCTCTGATAATGACTGAGTGCTTTTCGCCCTGTTTTGTCTAGACTACTTTAATGAACTATTAAGAAGTATTAGGGAGAGTAAGAAATTAGCGACTGAAATGCCTTTATTTTTGCTATAAATTTATCAATAAAATTTTAATTACGCACATAACAAATCTAAATATAGAAATTTTCATTCAATTTTTTTAATAAATTCAACTTTAAAATAGCAATTAAATGAGAGGTTATTTTCAACGAGTATTTACTGATTTACGCATGGATTTTAATTAATTATTTTATTGTTAATTATTAATTATGTTGACGCATTTGAAAGGCTGCCTAAAATTGATTGAGATTTATAGATATAAATTAATACAACGTAAATAATTAATTTCAAATAATAATTGAATAACAGATTACCAGCCGAGCGTAAATATGTACAAATTTTAATTAAACATTGATGTTTTACTTACAGTAACGACATTTTTCAAGAATGACATGTACATACCTGAAACAAAAAAATATTTTTAATAGAAATCGATATAAATATTTTACTTATATAAGTGACACATTTCTTAATAATGATACCAATAATATTATCGGAAATAAAATTTAAGGAACGTTTTTTTAAATTCTTTTTTAATCATAACCATTTAATTAAATTTAATAGTTTATAATAAAACCGAGTGATTTGTACTTTGTAGATATTTAAAAGAATAAGGATTAGAGAATAATCCTTATCTATGATAGTATAACTTAACTTTTAACGGCTTGGGTTCATTTTTTTGACATACAAATATATATTTAGAACAGTAAAGCTAAAGGCCTGCATATCTTTACAGAAATATAAAATTATATCGGAAGTGAGTTTAAAGTCACAACGCTGGATAATTACCTATGTAAACAAGCGAAGAAAAAGAGGAAAACAAAATTTAAAGAATTCACAGATGGATTACCAAGTTCTCCACACCTCGTATCGTCATGAAGGAACTTCCTAAAGTAAGGGAGAAATGTCATGGCACATTTGATTTTAAAATCCGTCAAGACACGTGAGGTGCATTAGGAAAACGTCTAATTTTAACGAGAAATAATCTCCACGCATCGCATAGCGGCTTAGTTAATAGTTCACCTCATCGCCGGTGCCATCACCGAGTCGAGTGGCGCTGAAGTCTCGTTAGGGAAGGCTGTTTAACGTTGGTCGTTGGTCGATACCAGCGAATTCTCGACAGATGTTCGTTACTCGGTCAGATGACATTTTCGTAAACGTAATCGGAATAATCGGATGACGCATTTCATATTTGTTAGTCCGACGTAATTGGATCTTATTCGTGATACGTCTTCATTACGACATGCCAAACCCGGCTCAAATGTTAATAATTGTTTTTGTATTTTTTTCTCAGTTATTATCCACCCTTGATATATGAATCTACATTTGTCGACTATTTTTTGGTCAAAAAAAAAAAAAACTTATTCCATAACAAAATAATAATATTATCCCCTAAGTAACCTTTCGTATGTTTCATGTCCATTTTTTTTTATTAACGAAATAAAAAAATCATTTAGATACATTAGTCAAAACCGTATTCCAGGGAGAATATTAAAATTTGGCATCCAGTTAAAACAAGATCGATTTGGATTGTAACAGAATAACGTTTTATGTTTGAAAATATAACCGCTCCCTTCATTCGATTACGTTGTAATAAAAATTTCCCTTTAGACGACATTTTCTCCCCCTGTCCGTTAAATTTATACACAAATGGCAGGGTATTCTTATTAATTTTTACCACTACTGGTTCAAGTGTCATATTTTATAGAAACCTTTCAATAAATCTGGGAAGATTGTTTTACCCTAGACCATTAGTTGCAGATGTTCCGAAGATGAGCATAGTGCGACCTCTAATCATTTCTATGAAATCTTCATCTTATAAGATGACTGATACAAAATTTTCTTTCAATATATTTTCATAAAACGGAAAAAAATATATTTTTTCTATCAATATTATTGTATTTATACGTAAACAAGTTTTACTGCAGATTTTTTAAATTAAGCGAGGAGTGAAAGAATTTGAAAAATGTCCAATGATCGATGATGAAATTGACCCTAACAGCAACCATTTCCAAATATTAAACGAAACCAACTATACTATAAAGGCTCCCTGCTGGGCGTCGTTTGTTAATGGGTAAAAAAACAGATGACAATCCCGCAGCGGTGTCCATCATTGGGCAATCTGTCATTGACGAGTGCTGGTGTCACTTGGTGCTCTCATCAGCACTCTCACGCACCCTTTTCGTCTAGTTGGCGTAGTGGTATGGCGTTCCACAGGGATCCGTTTTTGATCCCTTACTACCACCACCACCGCCCTCTGTGAACCCTGGCCTTTCCTGACATGGACGTAGTTATATTGACCGATCCAACTGACTAGACGATGCGTGATGGATTAACTTCGAAATGGATAAATTCATTGTCAGTAGAATTTGTTTTTATGATGCTGATTGTTTTTATACTCTGTTTGGTTTCAATATTTCTCTTGAATAGAAATTTTTGTGGCTGGCTTTGTTCTTTATAAAATAACGGATAACGGAATTAATATTAATCGAATATTTTCAACTGTTCATTTTTTATTCTATCTATATCAAACCTGTTGGCAGTTTTTCCACGCAAATTTTACAATATACTATCTTAAAATTTCAAAACAGTATACAATGAAATTATTAAAAAAATTGTTAAATATTTATTTTATAAACTCAACTTCAAATTTTAAGAGTAAATAACTCGCAAATATTTTCTTACTCTTCAAAAATATGAATGAAACAAATTTAAAAGTATGAAAAATGTTTGAAGAAATATTAATTAGCAAGTTTAAAAGTGTAATTTAAAAACTCTTAATTAAGAAGCTACCAGGTAAAAAAAATAAACCTGTTGAACGGAAGTTTTACTAAGTATGAGTTACAATTTCTTAATTATAATTAGAGTAGCATAATCGCTCTGAAAATATAAATACCAGTTAATTAATATAAAAGCAAGTTTTATTTCAATAACTGTATCAAAATATTCATTAATGAGAACGTAAAAAAAATATTTTGATATTTTTTTAAGTTAATATTTCTTTAAATATTCAATAACTCCAAAAAAATATTGCTTATTGTGTTTATTGATTTATTTCTGCATTTAAACGATAATTAAAACATCTGAATATGGAATCTTATAAGCTTTTAAGATGAATTTTATAACCTTATCTTCTTTATCTAGAAAATATTTGACATTCGTTTTTATTCTTCTTATAAGTTCCTTTAACAAATTTATAGTTATTATAGGAAAAAACTGTATAAAATGTTTAAAGCTAAAGAATATTAAGTTAAAAAAATGTAATAAATATGTCACGGGAAAGAACAAAAAGTATTTCATCTTTATCATAATTCGTTATGACATATCTCTCACGTCAAGTGCAGTTGTCCATCTTTTCCGCAATTTCCGTCCGACAATGCAACAACATAGATTATTGTATACGCAAACATAGAGTTGTATAGCGCGCGGTTCCCTTCCGTGGCCGTCACATCTAATCAGGAACGTAGTAGGCAACGAAACGACCGAGGGGCGGTCGCATATCAGATTGTCTCCGGTGATTAATGGCAGCGATAAGTGGACAGTGGTCACACTGAGTTTTTATGCGAACAATCATGTACACGCAGCGATCTACAGGGGATGTTCGATGACGACATGTTTTGCAGTTTTGCGGTGTGATCATGTCAATAGCGCGAGAAATGATTATTCAAGTGTACTTTGTAAACATTATAACCCTGTTTCTGTTCTCGTATATAACTTTATTTGATTTTAATTTATTTTCACACAAACAATACAAAAATATTAAATTTTAATAGAAATCTGTATCGTATTATGGATAATGATTTCAAATATTTAAAAAATAAAATGTTAAAAAACAAGTGACGAGATAAAATAATATATAAATGTCACTAATAATTATAAATTTCGATTATAAACAAATGATTTCAATACAGTTCTTTGAACTGAAATACCTGTCAAAATATACTGTTATATTTGATTGATACATTTCATGACAATAATATATTTGTGTATAAAATATAGATTTTACTCTAGTGAATATAAAAGTATTAAAAATAGAAATATAATTTTTTTGCGGTATTATTAAAGCAATTAAGTATTATCCTAAATGCAATATGACAGAGAAAATGAAACGGCGAAATGATGAATCTCGCAAACGTGTATAATTACATTACAGAAACTAATACCCATTGTGATTGAAGTTCTTACAAATGAAATCCGCTTTGAAGCAATAATTGTATCATTAAATGTCCCGTAAACCCACGTAATTTCTCGGCAAGCACGCTAGAATTGTTTCGTTTCTGATTTCACATTTCACTGCAATTATGCATCAAATTTGCACCGAATCAACGTAATTTCATTATGTGCATGTTGCAAAAATTGCAATTAGTAATCACGCATCTCCGATGTCATTTCAATGGTGTATATCGAGTTTTTGATTCTCTCAAAATTATAATTACTAAGTAATATTACATTCAAATATTTCTACATTAAGAACATTTTTAATCAAAAATTAATGTGTTAGTAAAGTTCTAAACTAGGGATCTAACGGAGCTTCGATTCCGATTCCGATATGTCGGAGCATCCGATTGTTATTTCACCTCCGGTTCCAACTTCGGTTCCGAAACTTTTAAATCGAAGGTTTTAATCGGAGATCTAATCTATGATACTTTAAGAAATAGATTAAACGAAGACAAAACTGTGAAGCTTTTGTTTATTGAATATAATATTCCACTTTAAGAGTCAAATTATTTCATTTAATTTGCTAACTGTAATTGAAAATATATTTATTTTCATCCTGATAATTGTTTCTATTTGCCCTCAAAATATATCTTTTCTGCCACCACCTGTGACACCGCCTCCGACTCCGATTTCGGTTCCGATTCCGATAAACCAAATTCAAAAACTCCGACTCCGACTTCGGTTCCGATAAAACCACCTCCGTTACATCCCTAGTCTAAACTAAATTAGTTTAAATCATAATGCGTGAAACTATTATTATAATTCAATATTAACTAAATATTTATAGAATTTATTAAAAATCTTAATACACAACAAATAATACATCTCCATAAATCACTTGAAGATTTTTTATATATAACATTTACATAAAAAAATTTAAATTATTTTTAAAACAAACTTTATTTACAATCAAAATTTTGTTTTTCGAAGGGGTATCTATTAAGAGATACTAAATAAATTCATCGCTAAAACAACAAATAACGAACATGTTAAGGGAATTAATTAAATGTAATATTAAGTTAGGTTAACAGGTTAAAGACCTATGAACTAATATTTCTATATTAATATACGGGAGACATTTTGTTTAATCCCTGTAAGAAATTGTACTGAAGTCTTACCAGATAAAATGATATTGGTTTCTACAAGGAATTTTAACCAATTATACTTTTTTTTAATTCTTTACAATTTATAATTCCATAAGATCATAACATTACTGCTGAAATTTTAAGAACAATATAAGCTAGAGCTTTAAAAGCAAAAAAAGGTTTCCAAAACTATTATCTTAGTCTTAGTATTAGAAGAAAAACTATGAAAATTAAAAAATAAATTGTACAAAAAATTACAAACACAATCGACTTCATGATATTTTTCTAAAAGATATATTGAAAACTAAAATAATGTAACTAAACATTAGGATTGTCTTTAAAATATTTTTTAAAAAAGTTTAAAAATAATTTTTTTTATTGTTTTAGAATATATGTTAATGCATAATGCTGAACTTACATATGGTTATTTTTTTTATACTATCTATTGATTAAGTTTTTTCTTAAAAAAGTAACTCAAATTAATATATAAACAAGGTTATTTTAAGTATAATTTTTGATCATTGACAAAACGATCATCAATTATTATGACCCCTTTTGCTGTTATCGTACTCCTTCATTATAAATAGTTTCTATTTTTATTTTACATATTTTTTTTATTATTAATGACTATCTTTCAAAAATATAAACATATAAAATTATGTTTTATAAAAGTAGTTAATATAATAAAAAATATTTTGCTTGCAAATAATTTTTTTGTAAAGAGAAAAAAGCAAAATAAAAATTTCAAATTAACTCTAATTGATATTCATTCAAAGTAGTCTGATTGAAACTATGTATCCTATATGAATTACGGTTATTTTAATGAAACCTAAATTATACTGATATAGATATATAATTTAGACAAATTACATCTATAATATTTATGTAAAACATATAATTACATCTATATGGAAATAGAACACGTTTAGAGCACAGCACAGTTATTTCTATATATGAATATTTATCCACAGAAGCGCAACCTACGTAAATAACTTAATAATAAATATCAGTAAGTGTAAATTCATTAAATAATGATTAATTACAATTTATTTACATAGTAATTACCATACATATATGTCAGAAATAATTACGACGATGTTAACACTTAATAAATATAACGAAACTACTAGTGTATATTTCATCTGACATATATTTATATAACATACAAGTTGAAACAAAAACATTCGATTTGTGATCAAAGTAAAACAAGCCTTTATCTGTTGTAAGCTTTAGCTTCCAAGTAGATTTAATAGTCAGTTTAGATTTTGAACAGACACTAATCACATTGCTTCAAATGTAATGTCTCTATATGAATCGAAGAAACTTTGCCTTAATCTTGACGTAATCCTTTTCAATCCACTGAAAGCCTACGAATACAATTCCTACGATTTAATTTCAAATATTACAAAAAAAAATGCTTTTAATAAAGCTTTCAATATTGTGATAAATAAATCGAAATAAATAAAAACATAATTTATATTCATTATTCTTATTTTGTAAAGAAAATAAAAACTGGTGTAATTAATCATTAGAAGAAGGTAAAAACAAAATGAATGTACATGCAATACATACATATGCATTATATTGTTAGGCTGTTATCCATTTATGTCCGTTGTTTTATGTTGCGTATGGAATGTATTTACGTGACAATCATCCATTTCTCATTTTAAAATACGAAGAAATAACAACAAAAATGTTTTGTAAACTCTACGGCTATGTATGTATACTTTTTCTGCAAATTTTGAATATAAACTATGTTCAATATATACAGTAGCTCATACTGAAAGTCGGACATGCCTCAGTCAAAAGTTGTAGTTTAAATACTTCAAATTTTTTAACTGATTAAATGGTTAATTGTAGTAATAACGTGTTGTAGTAATGTTCAATATAAATAAAAGAACTTTCAAAATAATTGTTTTTGGGATAAACCATTCTGTTTCTGCATTCAAGTTTTATTTTTGGCATTTTTTTTCAAAAGTTAAAAAAAAAAGATTCAATTTTTCTCCATTATTCATTCCCGTAAGTTAGTTTTCAGAGTTTCTTTATTAGAACTCTATCTAATTGCCATTTTTTTTCCCGATACATATCACAAATGCTGGATAACATAACAGGGATTTTCCAGGTGCTTTTAGAATTTTTCGACAATTACAGAGAAGTTTTAATGCACGGAAATTTTTTTATGGTAAATACAATCAGAGTATTGTAAAAATTCGCTAATCGGCTTCAATGAGTGATTACTATTTTTATTATTAAATATATTATGATAATTATTAACTCACCATCTGCAAAATAATTTTTTCTACAGTCGCTTTACAAAGTAGGTATTTTGCGCTCTCTTTTGTCAGCTCTAGAGCGGCAAAGTAGAAAAAACGCTCGCTGACGTCACCTACACGTATATTACTTTTACAAGTCAATCTGACATATGGTTGCTCTGTCGGTACATTACATAACCTAACAAAATTTCCTGCTATGTAAAACTTATTATTTTTTGTTATAGTGGATAACTCATTGTGGCGACTGTAGAAAAAATCTTGTATGTGTTTCGAGCGCAAATGGACATTGTCGATTTCGAGAGAATGCCGCGCTCTTAAGTCGCGCGGCAACAACCTCTGAATCGACAATGTCCCACTTTGCGCTCTTAATACACAAATGGCTATTATTTTACCCTATTAGATTCTTTTCCAGCTATTATTTATACATGAAACTGCTTTAATAATCAATTTATATACTTTCAAAGATAAATGTATACATTTCCTAGTGACTATATACATTACCTAAATTAACGCTTTAACTATAACAATATATAATAGAAATTTATAATTTAATTGTCCTGCTGCTCTCAATCGACAATGTCCCACTTTGCGCTCTTAATACACAAATAACTATTTATCATCTAAAAATAATATCAGTTTCGATGGTAATGATTGCCATCATTGATTGTAGGATATCATCGGAGCTGATATTATTTTTTATAATACTCTGATGGTTGTATTTACCATAAAATTTTCTATGTGTAACCATAGATGTGTGTTTTTTTAGCGTTATCCTCTAAAAATATAAAATGGACCAAAATGTCTAATTTAAATTTATAATTTTTAAAAAATTGGTTGATATTTTATTTTGTCTACTGTATTCCTAATGAAAAGCAATAAAATTTAATTCATCAAGTAGAAACATTTAAACTAACTACAACTTTTAAAATTGACTTTTCTGGTTATATTTGTAATTTAACGTCAATACATTGAAAAATAATAATATATAACGGAAAAATTTATATAAAAACATGTTTTTTAGTATTGTAGCTATAGTTGGTTTTTATATTAAATTTAAAAAAAATGAGTAATTAAAATATACGATTTCAGAAAATACGTGAAAGGATGAACAATTAACAGCACATAAAACCCAACTGACTAATTTCACAAATTCCCTAGACACGGTTAAAATTTATATGCCGACATGTTCTTTGGTGCCACCTCATATTACAGCGCCTATTAATACATCGTGCACGTTGACATAGGCTGAAAACTAACGTTGTTGCTCACATGTCATTGTTAAAATTGAAGAGAATTCCAGTCATTCTTCTTTATCTTTAACGCACGTCACAGTCATTCGCTCATTAGTGGGCACGGCGCTAGACGACGCATTGTATGACTCGATGTTTAGCGAGCATTCATTGCTTGCTAACAACACTGTAAGACCATTGCTTTGTCCTTTTAAACTTTGCCAACGTATTTTTGGAAACAAATACGAAAAATCGTAGACAACTTGGATATTATAGTTAAACGTAATGAATATACGATAAATCTCGACAATGTAACAAAACAATCACATAAAGAAGACATTTTAATAAATGAAATTGTTTAATTTAACAATCAAAATTTTTGTGTACAAATATTATGCGAAAATAATAAAATATTATAATTAAATAAATATTATATGTATATGAATAAAATTGCAAAGTGATACTATCTGTGCAATATAAATGTGTAAATATTTATTTAATTGAAATTAGCTATTATTCAATTTGTAAAATTATAATAATAATAAATACGTTTTTAATACATATGAATAAATATGAGAATTAAAATTATTCATATCATTAAAAATAAACATTATTGTAATAAACTAAAATATCTTTTCATAAAATTGTTAATTTATTATAGAGTTAATATTTAATTATATCAATCAACACGAAACGATAATTTATATTATTTTAAACAATATATGTATATTTTAATTAAAATATTATAAATATTGTTTTATTTACATTTATAGTAAATAGAAATACATACGTATCTATGAAATGCATATGACATAAACAATAAAATATGTAGGAATTGTAACAAACATGACAAGCTATTATACCTCAGAACAGAGTCAAACTCACAATAGGAAAGAAGAAGAAACAAGCACAACAAGCACTGTAGACGACAGAGGACACGCCTTTGTGTTCCCGCGTTTTGAAATTTACGTGTTTTTGCGATGAATTCGCGGCCCACGATTCTAACTACCCCTGACAAGGGTTCGTGTAAGAGAATTATATTTGGATTTTACAAAATGCGCGTTTTGTTTTACGTGGAATGAAATTTCACGTCTGTTTTGATTATTTATCGTTTGAGAAAGATGTTTTGTTGTGGACGTAATTTTTTTTTGCTTATAAAATATTGTACTAGATTAAAGTTTAATTTAATCTTTGTTGTTCTTATTGTTCTTTATAATGAATAAATTATTTTCCATTATTTTTTTAAGTAAATAATTATCTGAGAAACAGATTTTTATAAATTTTCAGTTCAATTATTTGAAACAATCGTTTTTACCTTTAAATGTTTTCATGATATGACATTTAAAGGTTTTATGCTTCAGTAGCATGTGAAACAAATAGTAAAAATATTAATTTATTTTAAATTTATTTCTAACTTGAACTTTATGAAATTTAAATTCAAAATTAATTCTTTAAACAGTTACATAAAACCTCGATGACTTGAAGAAATTCAAGTAAAATAATAATAAATAAAACTTTAATTTTGAAAATAATTTTGAATATATATTTTTTTTTTTAATTTAAGAAGTAATTTAGCAACCATTAGGATATTAGGACTGTTTTTCATTAATTTAAATTGTTATCATATTTTGTTTCGGTATTTTATGGCTTTGAAATAATTTAATGTATATATTATCTTTTATTTGTGAATGGATACTGAGATATAAAATTAAATAAGAATCTTTAATATTTAATTGATAATTTGAATAAACGGAAGTAAATTTGTTTTTGCATTACCATCTGTCAAAAAGATGTAAAAAAAAACTATATATTTAAATTATACGAATTTACGTATTACTTTAATTGGTGACATTTAAAAAAATTAGTTATTAATAGAAAAATATTTTTTAAACTAGTAAAATCTTGAAAGCAATGAAATTTTTAATGAATTTTTTTATTAAACGTGTTTCATGAAAATAAATAATAAATTCAAGATTACCGACAACATAATATTTAATCATTTTATTTTTCCAATATTCTGTGTCAAAATAATATAGATACGCTAGTTATACAGATATCCAAAAAGGGTCAGGAACTAAAAGTTCAAAAATCTTCTTTACAAAAAATTATAAGGAAGTATTTGCATCGTAAACCTTACAAAATTCAGCTTGTGCAAGAAACAGAACATCTTCAACGATTAATTTTTGCGATTGAAATGTTCGAGATGTTTCCAAACTTCGGAAATATCCCGACACTTTTAGGACACTTGTATAATGAGTATCTCATTGGCTTCCTTAATATTGTTGTTAAATAGATTTAGAAATAAATATTATTTTAAATTATTTTTAAATCAAAATAAACTGGATTAATTATTTAAAAAAATATTATTACAAATGAAAAAAGTTAAATCCTTTCTCAAATTAATATCAGATTCAAGCAAAAAAAAAATAGTTTTTTCCCAATTATTTTAGTAATTTCTTAAGAGTACTTACATTTTTTGCTGTTTTGCAATAAAAATTGCAACAAAATAATTTCACTCTTTCACAATATACACTTTTTCTCCACAAGAAATGTTAAAAACACTTTTAATAACAATTTTATATTTTGTTTTCCTTGGGAAAATAATTATAGAAAGATTTTCACAATATTTTTAAATTATCACTTCACTTTTTTTGAAACAATATTTTTCATTTTAATTCACATACTGTTATTTCAAATTGTTATTTTTTCATTTTTTATATTTTCACTGAATAACAATTTATTTATATTTTTACTTTAAACAAATGTATCTTTACTATTTTTCAGTAAACAAGCTTTTCAGCAGCGGCCATTACTGTCCAAGCGTTGACTGGAGTGGGAGTGTGTCTATTGTATGAATTACTATAGTAGTGGGAAAATCGAAGTGGGGATGCGACGGGTCTATATATACCGCTGCAGACTCATTATCAAGTTGCTTAAACGACCCTTGTTATCGTTAAGCCTTGTTGTTTTGTCGTATATATATATATATATGTTTTTATTGAATGTTTTTAATTTAATTTTTACTTTTCAGATTGATAATATATTAATTTTTTCCTTTAACTGTATATTCTGGTTTTGTGTTTTTGTTTGTTTCAGGTATTCGGGGGGCGCGCGCGTAGTGAAGCAGGCATTTCCAGGGCGGCTTGCTTGTGGATCTATATGAAAAACCAGTAGGGCAACGGTTGTGTCGAGATGTTTAGGGGACCGTAATCATCTGCGAATGCGTTACGAGGGGAGATCCTTTTTGGGGTGATCCCCTTTGTTTTCGATTCTCAATCAGCTTTTTTCGGCTACTGGCGTTTTGTTTTATAAATTTATTAGAGTCTGGGGTT
>CM008234.1:1512205-1532271 GCA_002278615.1 Pogonus chalceus | reverse complement strand
TTTTTTTAGGAAAAATATTTAACAATTTTTAAAAAGGTTTTTTTTTTTGAAATTTTTTTTTTTTAGCCAGAAAAAAAAAACTCTGCTTATGAGAGTCAACCTTGACGTGGTAGCAGAGCTTAGTTATTTTAATGAAAATTAAAATAATGACCAATAGACTCTCGTCAATTTTTTGTTTGAAAATATTTTGATTGAATGAATGGATTTTGATCATATTATAATTTAAATTATTATTTGGAAGAATGAAAGAGATATTTTATTTAAAACACTTTTTTTTATTTATAACCATATTTCTTCTTTTTAGGTAGTATATTTGACCATTATTAGTAAAAAAGGTTTTTTTTTTTGAAAATTTTTTTTACCATANATTAATGAACTTTAATATTTCCTTTTGATATATCGTTCAAAAATAACATAAATATCTTTTTTTGACATAAATTCATTGCAAAAGCATAAACATTTATTAAATAAAAATGATGCGTGCAAAAAAATTAACAAATGTTAAAAAAATATATCACTGGTGTTTAAATTTAAACTCCAAAATGATATAATGATAATTATTTCAATTAAATAAAAATTAGCAAAAAGTTAGTCCAATATAAAATGTGTGTAATCAACCACATGATGAGAAATGTCCATTCTATAAAAACCTCGTCAGTTTCATTAATCGTCACAAAATTTGCACCAATCAGTCGTTAACACAGAAGTCAAATTACCGACTCGATGCCACAGCCATCGCTGTCTTCCTCTAAGGACAACTTTGAAAGAGATAAATGAAATGGCACTATCTCTGTTAGACGAAATTGAGAAATGATAATCTTTGAATAGTGATTTCACTAGACAAGATGGTCTTTTTTTCACTTAATATTTATTCATCATATGCAAATTATTAATTGCTATTCAATTTTAATTTAACGTGATTTGTATTATTTATTTGTATGTATGTAGAATTTGTAATTCGAACATCAATTCAATAATAATTGAAAATATATTGGATTATCTGTCTCTGCCACTATGACTAACTATTATCTACAATCTACATACATAGCTGGAAGCAATGTAATGGCGTGTTTATCTATTTCTATGCCTAACAAATTTCAACTCAACTTGACAGAACTTTTACATTAAAGTTGTTATTTGCAATTGTATTCATTATGAAAAGAAAAATATATATTGTTGTAGAAAATTACCTTTTTTATTATGAAAAATAATTAAGTTTTTTATTTATTGTTTATCAACAATTGTAAACTTTGCAACTAAATTCAACTCAATAACTTAAATATTAAAAACGATATTATATTACATATTTATTGTAATTTTTATAAATATATATATATATAAGAAATCTCAGGTTTTATAATGAAATTTCCAAAATAATATATATATTTAAAAAAAGTATAAATCTGAAAATATATTAATTTTTTTTCTTTAAAATTGTAATTTCATTAGTTTATTAGATTCCTTTTGATGAGAAGATTTCAAATATACCTATGAATATGGTACAGAAACTGTTCTCAAGATATAACCATTCCAAATTATTATTTTTTATTTTTTTTTTTGAAAATAATTAATTAATCAAATGTATCTTATAAACAAATTTTAATAGCATTAATTAATGTCTCATGTCATTTTACATAACTTTAGTAAGTTAAAGTTATGTACTTCTAATATTGTTAAATTTACTGCATATTTACGAAAAATTAATAATTTTCTAAGGGGTATAGTTACAAAACTAAAAAAACAAAAAAAAAAAACAAAAACAAATAAAATTATTTTCTCCAAAATCGTCATTATTTTAAGCTTATCTTATTCATTTTGATTAAGGGATTTTAAAAACATTTATGGATATGATCCAAATTATAATCAAAAATCGAATAAATAGCGATAAACATATGTATATCATGTTATTTTGTACGAAATGATCTGAAAAATTTGGCGTTTTATAGTGATATTTCCAAAAATGAAAATTTCCTAATATATATCCTGTGACAAATTGCAATTTTATAATTTTATTATAATGCAGATATATCAATTTTTTGTTTTATTTAGTAGATATAACAAAACATTATGTTAATAAATTTCAAAGTGAATTTGGTATCGGCGGTATAGCGATTTCACAACGTATTTGTAATGAATCGTAAACTCACGATGTCTTCAGTCCTGGCAACGCGTGCATCATTAGCAAACTGTGAAGAAATGGATCCAAGATCAGATTTTATACGACTTTAGACCGGCGCGTTTAATGAGACGGAAATAAATAATATTTATGGTAACTGGAGACGGCTCGCATAACAACTCTTGGCGCTTTGATCACGATAACATTGGTGAAATTTAAATGCGTGTTTGCGAAATGTTTCCAGTTTCAACAGACTTTATGTGCGAAATGATACTCCGTGAATTTTGGATACATTTATATCAAGTGCGTCGAAGACAAATGAGATTTACAAATTCTATTTAGAATTCATATACTTCTACTCTTTTGCTTTTTAGAATAATTGTAATATACTTTTCCCAAACATAACGATATCTATTTTTTGTAACTTTATATTTTGTACTTTTACATCGCTAAAATACTAACTTTGTTCCTAAAATGATTAAATATAAATAACGTATTAACATACTTTTATAAATTTAAATAACATGTTGATTACAATTTAATTGATATTTAGCATGTCGCGGTGTAATAATATTTGGTTATTTAAGTTTTTGTTTTAGATCAGTTTAATTAATAAACTGGCCTTAATATGTTGTTTATTAAGTCAATATTAATAATAAACACAAGTTGAAAATTTTTAAAATGTAAATTATCAAATGCTTTGCGTTAGAATTATTATCAAACAAGAACTAATTGACATTATGTTGAGCAAGTTTTACTACTTAAAAGTAATCTAAATACTCATATAAGTGCATACTCACATCATGACTTGCTCGTACAGGTAAAGATACCGACATCGAAATGACCATTTACTTTCATTAAACACATAAAACAGAATTCAAATCAGTTGTAAATGGGCGTTCCAGTTATTTAAAAAAAATATATTCCAATTTTAATTAGTACAACTTTTTATTTCAGTCAAATTATATATTTAAATTTTTAATTCCCAGCAAATGTTTTAAATAAATGACCTCGAGTGTAGTTTTTGTGCTAATAACATTCTGAATTGAAATTCATTGGTTTTATTTAAGATAAAAAAATTAAATTATACTTCATAAATACTTATTATGGTAATTAATTGTTCTGAGAACTGATGCTTATATTTAGAGCATCAATTCTTAGAAGTAAGCCAGTTCATATAATTTTGGTTATTTGAATCTAGTTATCTTAAAAAACAAAATATTTAAATTAAAACATATGAACGAAATATCAAAGAAAATGTGATTTAAATTTCTAGAGCGCTACTGAAATAGTAAGAAAGAAATTCAGAATAAATTTGTTCTTTCATGTCAGACGCTTAATTACATTACCAAACAAAGTCTTTTTAAGTACATGCACAATAGTAAATCTCAGTAAACTGTCTTACACAGTATGCGGGCAGTTTGTAAATATTAAACGCTACAAAATGTTATTCTATGTACATTCTTTGCACCACATTTTAATAGTTTTATTCGGATAATAAAACGTTGTTTCTCACAAGAAATAAATTTGTATTCCGCTAGTAAGATATTGTTAATTAAACACAGGAAATCCGGAGGAAGAAAAGTTAATAACCTTTTTTCCTCAGAATCTAATTTTAAATTTTTAAAAGTTTGCGGAAAAATTTGTAAGATATTTGTCTGACAAAAGATAGAAAAGACAAAAAATAACTCGTCGTTATTAACCTTCAGTAAGTATTTTGCATTATTCTTAGTTTCCATTGAGGGCTTTGTATGAATAATTCTAGTAAGCTGCTTGTTCTTCTGAGCAAAGTGAAAAAGAAATAAGAAGATTTAAATAAGTGGAATGTCAGGAATTATAACTTTTCTACAACTCTATAACGACAGTTAGTTTTACAAATTAAATGTTGGTGAATAATGAATTTCTCTCAAATCATATCTTAATTCCTACATAAAACAAACAAAATTAAAAAAAAAAAACTTTTTTATTCAATAAAAGGAAAATATCAGTAAAGAAATATGGAAAAGCCTACAGTAAAAAGTATCCTAATAAAAATCATATTTCCTATTCGACACATCATCTGCATTGATGTCGTGTGCACCAGTGCTGCCAATGTTACAGAAAACTCGATCACTAACCGATCGTTCAGTCACTGTCAACCCGCGTTTCACGGTTTATAGCAGGGTGGTTTGGACTATTGAGACCGCAGGGTGGATACCTGAACCAGATTTGGCATTTTTTAAATGGACTGTACCTTCGATCAACCAAGGACAAGATCATACAGAAATTAAAATTTTTGTATAATTGTGAAACAATAAATTTATCTTTTGAACTTAAATATTGATACAAAATTGCATTTGGGAAATTTGAAAAAAAAAAAAAAATAATAATAATAATAATAATTGTATATTCTGTAATAAGTTTGGAACGAGGCATAACTTAGCTCGAATGGAAAGATTATTGTTACAATTCCACGAGAGCAGAATTACCATTCCAAATATGTTGCAGACTATACTTTCTCTAATACTATAAATTTAGTATAGATAAAATTTGACATATACGTATTTCAACGATTAAAAATAGCTACCTTGGGGTTATGCGTATAATTTTCATATTTCATAACACTTGTGCTTAATAATACTACATAATTGCGCAGAATGTAACAGTAAAAGAATTAGAGAAACTCATTTAAATTAAATAAGATTATTTTGTTTTTATTTTATTCTAAAATATTGCATTTGAGAAACAAACATAAAATGTAAATTATTTTTAAGTTCAAGTTTTATAAAAAGAATTAAATAACACATATTTTTTTTAAGAATGAAGGTAAAAATATCAACNATAAAAAGAATTAAATAACACATATTTTTTTAAGAATGAAGGTAAAAATATCAACAAGGGGTAAAATTTGTTGAAAATGAAAATGGTAATATCAAATTTAAATGATCTAAGTGAATGGACGCGTGGCAAGCTTGGTTAACCTTGTTAACGCATTGCACGCCCCGACATGGTACACTGAATGCTAAACAGAACCAGTGTATGTTCCGGTAAACGGTCACATATACTGTCTTTTTATTATCGATCTAGTTAGTTGGATTTAATTGTTTTATACATGTGTGCCCAGGGACATATCATAATTTGAAATCAATGGATTCACAGGGTTTCATTGATAATTTCATTAAAGAATTCTCTCAACGACTGTTTATACAATCAACGAAAAACTGGAAACACGAGTTATTTATAGACATCGTGTTTTATTGTAAAGTAATTATAAAACGAACGAAGAATAATAATGTTAACGAGTTTAAATTAAATTCATAAGAAAAACTTTTTCTTTTCATTCATGAGAAATTTTAACGGAAATAGAAAAACTTTAATACTTAATATAAATATTTAAATATAATTTTAAAAGTTAGATATAGTAGCAGTTTAAAAAATTAACATATTTAATTAATGATCCTTCATTATAGATAATTATCCATTTAAAGGATAATTAATTAAAATGAAAAATCGAGAGTGCTAATTTAATTATCTCAATTAACATGAAAAGAATTAAGTCAAAGGTTTTTAAAATCAATTATAAAATTAATTTAAAACAGTTCTTTTACAGTGAGTGACTTTTTTTTACAATAAATAAACTAAAATAAATTTTAATTAACTAATGCAAATATTGAATTTAAAAATCTAGATTTAATTATATAAATTTTCACTCGAAAAATATGTAAACACGAGTAGAAAATGAGTTGTTCACATCTCTGAATACATTTAATTTAAAATGATGTTCACGCTAAACCAAAAGAAAAAAATATGTATAATAAAAACAATTTTGTCATGAAATAATTTTGCTCTCATCACAAAAATATTACAAAATACTTCATAAAAAGTTTCGCTGCGAAATATTAATCTTACTTTCATAACCTTCCCTGCATTCCCCATGGAGATTTGCAAAATTAATTTATTTTGGCTGCTTCAATATCCATGTTCACTGGTCTGCGGAACAAAATTTCGTAAAGTCTTCATAAAAAGTGCTAGCGAGGCATTTTACGATGGTATTAAGAATAACGCTAACTTGTACAAAGAGCGTTTTGGGAATTACGATTTATTCTGGACTGGCCTGCAAAGAACGTTGTCTTCACAGATGGATAAAACCGAATGATGAAATGGTAATTTTAACAAAATTACAGGAGCAAAATCTTCAACAGCTCAGCATGTTTTTAATAACATCCTTTGAAAATGTTCGATGAAAAATATAAACATTATTCATCATTTAAATATAAATATTGAACAACCAAGTCCTTTTTTGGATACACATAAGAAAATATAAAAATCTGCATACGTCACAATTAAAGATACTCAAATCTAAAATGAATATGTTGATATTCAGAAACTCAAACTGACAAGCAGTTGCTTGTGCACAAAAGTAAGACGTACACGTAAAAAACAAGGGACCGATAAGTCAGATCGCACAGGGAGTGACTTCATTGTTAGATGAAAAGACACCATTTGCTCCGAAGTCAAAAAATGAATTAGATTTTTGAACGGTAGATTAAGCCTTTTATGTAGATCAAAGACGTAGCCGGTGAAACATCAATCAGATTCTTTAAGAAAACACGAATATGCACTCGGCTGAAAATGCCAGAAAGTTTAAAAAACATGCAAACTTTTTAAAAATATTTCATTTCTGAATGAATTCTTTCAGTGTCAGGTAAACTTTGTGTTCTTTTAAATGGAACGATTATAACAAAATGATTGTTCAGTTCCACAAAATAAGGAAAGAATTTTTTTATATAATTCTATTGTTATCATTTTTTAAATTTTTTTTTAATAAAGTTTTAAATAAATATATAAGGATACATTACATCGTAAAATTTTAGACACGAAAAGACGGAAACCCGTAAAAATATGTTCCATTTTATAACTTTTCCCTGTTCAATTGTCAGTTGGGAGAACTTGGAGATAAAAGAAACGTAGTAAAATTGTGAAAATTTGCACATACTCATGTGTTCTATATTCGCATATTCTTTGTTTAAATAAAATTTATTCCAACTTATACTTTATTATATAAACGAAAGTGGACAATTTTTGATATATTTTTGTGAATAAAGATTGACTTTGAAGTTTGAATACAATGAATATTGCAAAGTAATAATTATGTAAATAAACGTATCTCATTTGATGGAAGGAAAAGTGATAAAGTTTCGCTACATATTTCGTTGTTATACTCTGAAGCATGTGGGAGTTTGTTTGACGGCGAAAGTGAAGTACGAGCTAGAGCAATTATATTTTCTTTGACAGAAGCGGCAAAGTTTGCCACATAATCCATTACATCGTATAACGTTTGTATGCGAAAAGCCTCTTAGAGATTCCATTTGAGATTTGCGCGACCATGTTGTGGTTATACTGTAAAACATCTCAATTCCGGAATGCACGAAATGAACCAAGTATTTCAATATTTTGGTTTACGAAGCATTCCAAATATAATGTTTGGCGTACGTTCGTTGCATATTGTTCTGATGCGCTTCACAAGTTGTTGTGCCTAGACGCGAAGCATCACTTCTAGTTTATATTACACTATGCTTTTATATTATTCATGCGCTCATGAAAATTTATTAAGTTATCGTTCATTATAAGGCTCCGATACTTACCGATACAATATTAACTTAAGCTAAAGGTATTACAATCAATAAACTTTGGAAAAGAATTTTTATCATAAACTTTATCCATATATTTTAAATTAATTTTAATTTTCTTCGAACGCTGAAACAAACAACATATTTCCCCAGTTGACTGTCTTAAGGTAAATTAAATCGAAATTTTAGAAAGTGAGAGAGAAAGAAAAATGCAAAATATAATCTTGTTTCTATGTTTATAAGACGAATTTCACCACATAAACATTAAATTTATAGTTTAATATTAAATACGCCTGATTTATAATTTAATATTATAAACGAATTATTTTTATTAGAGTTGAAATCGTATGATTAAGGAGAACGCTGAATTTTAGTCGAATTTTTCAATTTTTTTTTGGATAAACGGTTGAACTAATATGTCTAAATTTTAAAATACTGTTTATGTGATCTTTTAACTTTTACAATATATTTTTTTATACACAATTATTAAAGATGGCAAAGCTTTAACGATGTTTTCTGGGAAGAACGGANTCGTAAGGATGTTCATGGACTATAACATCAGAAGTACTTTAAATTTTGTTTTAAAATTTTGGTAACATATTCTTAACATGTTAAGTTAACATTTTATAACAGAAAAACAAATCGTTTTTAATGGTTTTAAAAGTATTGCTTCCCAAAATTAATTTGATATATTTTTGAAACTATACATAAAGTTTTATTTTAATATTTCATTTTATTTTTATCAATTTTTCAATTAAAAAAAAGTATAATGTCTATATTGGTAGCATAAACTTAATAACACTAAATGCTATGATTAAATAAATAAAACAATTGATATTCTTACCATTGGTTCACTAAGTAAGAGAAATAATAAAAAGAGACGTACCTGAAATCAAAAACAAAAATAAATTTAAGCATATAAAATTTTAAAACGACAAAAATTTATATTACAACAATAAAATATTTATAAGAAATAACAATAAATTTAAAACCTATATCTTGAAATCAATATAATTCAGAGACATTTAAATTAAAAATAAAAATCTATCGATATAAAATTTATTATCACAGCCTACACCGTCAAAAATCATTTGTATACTTGATCATAACAACTTTATGTTCAAGTTTGATATACCATTAAATGAATTTTATATTTTAATGTTCGTTGCACTTTTCGTTTTTCGGTCGTAAGTCGGAAATTAAGAAAGTTATCATTTATGACGATTGAACAGAACATAAACATGTTATTTCAACTGAATCGTTTTGATCAAAATAAATTTTATCTTTTAGAAATATAAAATATTGTATTAAATTACAAAATACCATTTTGTATATTTATGGGAAGCAAAATTTATTATCATTTTGGTAAAAATATAAATTAAATTAATTTCTCATGAACATTGGCTCTATTTTGATTTTATCTCTCTTTCCGAAATCAATTTTCATAATGAAGATGTTAGGTTAGAAAATAAAATAAATTTTTAAATTATACAATATAGGCCAGTAGTTTTGAATTCTTACACTGAAGGCTTTTTATAGGATCAAAGCGCTATGAACTTATTTTTTATATCATAAAATATAAAATAGACCCTTTTTAATACCTTAAGTTAATTATTGACCCACGAGCTTATATGGAAAAAATAATGAGACAAAATTTGATCCAATACTCAAAAACATTCGCCATTTCTTGTCTCTTTTATTTACTTTAAAATTTCTTTCAAAACAAGAAGTGAAAATATTATAAAGAATAAATATTATGAATAATATTTAAAGTACTTAAAACTACTTGAACCACATGGGAAACTAAAGTTGGAAAACTAAACAAAACTAAATGAACTAAAGAAGTTTTACTTCTGTCATATTTTTCGAATGAACATAAAAAATATTTATCAGGTTTATGTAATTAATAACTATAATAAATAATGGATTTTTTAATAATTAATATTTATATAATATACAAAAATGTGCAGTAAATATTTGCATATTATTTAAAATGTTTTATATAAAAAACAAATAATATTTCTTATCAAAGACTATCATTTATATAACATCAGAGAAAGCGTCATAATTATTAATGAATATGAAGTGTATTATTTCATAATTGTATTGCTTGTAATATATCATAAACAAAATTATATAGTTATCGTTCATTCCTTTTAAAATATTTTTAATATAATGTTCCTATTTGATCTCGTTGATCTCAACTAACATATAATATTAAGCATGAATCAAAAACTATGTCCATAGTCACAGTTGAATGCGTATATAAATGTTACTAGCATTTAGCGCAATTAATCTTTTTTAATACAAAACTCATTACAACTTCATCAAGGCAAGGAAGTAATCAACTGCTGACTCGTGATGATAGAAAAACTAGGTTAATCTTCGGTGCTAATGTAAGTTAGAATCTGAAGAACCTTCGTGATGGACTCGGATATATAACTATAAGTATATTCGAATTCCATATCGTTTAATTCATAACACATAACATTAAAATCAGGGCATGGTCAAAACATTTCAGGTTATATAAACAATTAAATACAATAAAAAACCTTTTGATGTTGTAATTTAAATGCAAAACAAATATTTTATCCCTGGGTAAATATAAAATTAATTAGGTGTGTAGTCTAATCTTAAAAGAAAATCTTACTTGTTTTCACATTTTAAATTCGTTTTAAACCGCATGGTTGACTGCAATCATTTATCTCGGCAAACTCTTTGCGCAAGTTGCCTTTTCGTTAAAACAGAAATTGCTCTGAAATACATACAACCGAACTCAACGTAGTTTATCTAAGGATACAAAAACTCCAAATGCTATTTTTCATTTCTTTCAACGTTACGTTTTTTGCATCAAATACAATGGAAATAAAATGCGTATGGAAAATATTACAGACGAATAAGTTGCTAATTTTTTTCTGTTACATTTTGGCATTGTTACTTAAAGATAAAATAAAAACTAACTTTATATTACAGCAGTTTTTACGCCTACAGTTTGTCCACTCCCACGATTCACTCGAATATTTATCACTGAATTTATTAACAAAAAACTCAATTTAAACAAAAGAATATACGAAACAACGCTATATTTTAATAATTAATAAACACAAAATTGTTATTTTTACAATAAAATTCCAAATAAAATATTATAAATATCACGTAACTCGTTTTTATACAGCGATCACATCTATCTCCGTCCCGCACGTGTAAGTAACTGCTAATGTATTTCTCATTTAAATACTATGTATGCAGATATTTAGGATATAAACAGAAGAGCACCAAGACCTTGCAGATAATTATGAAAATAATAAATGTGCTGTTATGTTGTGAAATACATTTATATTTGTATATCAGCGCTGAATATTATTTTAGTAAATGTTATTTTATATTTACATACATATTATTTCAATGCGCAAAATAAATAGTCAAAATGTTTGTCATTTTGCAATTTTTATATGAATGGAAATATATTTTTTGTTTTATTTTCCGTAAAGTTAAATAAATATGAATTCATGATAAAGTAAATATTCATAAATATTTTCAGCATTACTATATAGTTATAGTAATATGTAAGTATGTATTTTTGAATAAACTTATTTCATATTTTTGATTTGATTATTTCTTATTTAAAGCTATACGCAAAAAAACTTAAATCAGTTTATGTAGTTAAAAGAATTTTAAAAAGATTAAAAATAAATTTAAACGAGCAATAATATATTATATTGATTAATTTAAAAATAGTTAAAATAAAACATATTTAATAGTAAAATTAACCAATAGTAAAATATAACCGTCTTGTGTCATATTAGTTTTTGTAAGTACTTAGATTTTTACTGATGTACTTGTAAAATCTATTTAAGATAAAATTATAAAAGAAAAATCTCTTTTATGATAATATATTTTGTGTCAGTAGTATTAGTTAAGTAAAAAAATATTTGTATTTAAATGGATTACACCTTAACAGATGCAAGTAAACAAATAATGGAATATAATATATCAAATTAAAGTCAAAAGTAAACTTAAAGCATACATTTAAATAGTGATTTAAAAAGCAACCCTTAAATTCAAAGTTATAAATAACAGAAGTTGTAAGGGCGTCCAAAAGTGTTTTTCTCCATGTTTGGTATTTGATGTACCGCTCTTCATGCAGTGTTTATCAAAGCAAAGAGTGAGAAGTCCGTCGAGTGACAAATCACCCACTTTGCTGTAAGCCGGGGTCGACAGTCGACATGGAGGCGCCGCAGCTGCCGACCGGCGTCTTTCAACCCGTACACAGATTGAAAATAATGTCCGCACTGGTTACCAGCGCATTATCATTGATTTCGCACATAATTCTGAGGAAACGAACACCGAAAGATATAAATGATTCAGCTTCTCTTTAACATTATACATTGCGAAACTAGCTTTAGATTCTTTCTTTTCTTTACTGGGTACTTACACGAATTGACTTTGAAATTGAGAATATGGTTTAACAACTTTAAACTTATGTCTTGCTGTCGTGAAAAGAAACATCGAACGTAAATCTTTACGATAAATCTGTTACA
Organism: Pogonus chalceus; assembly: GCA_002278615.1. Classification (NCBI taxonomy): domain Eukaryota; kingdom Metazoa; phylum Arthropoda; class Insecta; order Coleoptera; family Carabidae; genus Pogonus; species Pogonus chalceus. Next base: position 1,520,005 of record CM008234.1, on the reverse strand, counting down.
TTTACAGCAAAACCGAAACGCTAGGTTTATTTATTTTTAGTACTTTGTCGTTTCAAATTTTCTTTATCATTTATTTATATTCAATTAAACCAGACAAAAAATGAAATTAATTAATCAGTACGCTTTAACAAACTATAAAGTAAAAAACTGTTTCTATAAAGTTGAATAGTATAAATCCAATGAAGGATAACAAAATTTCAATCGTTGTGATCCTAACGGCGTGCTAATGAGCAAAACAGGACCATTATTCATAGCAAGATCTAGTTAAACGAAGCGGTAATGTTTCTCCAAAAGGAACTCCTAGTTAACGAACTAATTAAATAAAATGGAAGTCATTTCCTCGTTGCCGCACACTGAAACTTCTTGAACGAATGATGATAATCTGAAATATGCGCTTAAACCGCATCTGCTCAGCGAAACCGCGAATTACAGGTCGATGCATTTACATAGCTGTGCACATATAAATCCGTATAAATCTGTGTGTATATCACGTATGTATTTGTTGCAAGTTTATACAATATCCGTCTATGAGAAGCTGTGTAACAATTTAAGAGATACTTTGTAATTTTATGAGTTTCTTTCGAGCGAAATAAACTGGGATATTATTTAGACAATCTTACTTTTATAGTTCAATAAGTTTTTTATCCATTGAAGAAGAAACTTTCAGATTTATGACTTACTTTTATTACAATTGTAGCAACTAATTTAAACCATATGAAGTGTCACCAAATAAATCTATCAATTTTAAACAATAACATTATTGCATATTGCTAGTAATAAAATATCAAATTCATTTCGATAAAGACTATTTTTATACAATTTTAATGTAGGTTTTATCAGTTGTGTAATATTATTTATAGAACAAAACAATTGAATCTGATATGAAAACAATAGGTTATTGAAGTAATATTATTTTCATTTATTGCATTATGTACAGTTCAATAAAAGAAAATATGGATTTCTAAAACGAGATAAATTTCTGTATTGATCACTTTTTTAATTTAAAAATTGAAATATCGTGTTCATGTACCACCCACCTTGAGATATGATGTAAATGATACTATAGGCATCTGGGAAATATTATAATTTAATTGACATGTATAAATATGGTATCATATTTCATTTTTGTAAATAAACGATAGCAATGGCTTCTTAAACATCTATAAAATGAAATTCTATTTAAAATTCTTTGTAAATTTATGATGTATACATTTTATATGAAATTTAGGCTAGAGAATGTACAATAAATGATTTATGTGCAACATTGGAAATTGATTTGTTATTGTAGGGAATTCGCCGCAAGAATACGGGTATGCAGAGTAGAGATATAATGTCCGTTCATGTGCACGCAGTTACTATAACACTTATCTGAGAGGGTGGTAGTGAATCCTCTCGACTGTGAAAGCGATAACTCCCTAAATCCTTGGTGTGCTCGCTTTTCTACTGCCTTCTCGTCCCCAATCAACATCTCGCACTTACCCTACCGATGCATCTTAACTAACAACAGAGGGGAAACTTCTTTCACTACACTTTTAATAGTTCGATATTTATCCTAAACTACTTTTATCCTCTAATCAATGTTTTCCACAACAAACTTTCCTCAGACTCCATCTTAGTAGTAATCTTACCGATCATAGTTTTAATTTTCTCAGGAATAATGCAATCACTATCAAGCTATATGCTTTAAACTTATAAGACTTTCAATACACTCTCGTTCATCTTTGTTATCTGCAGATTTTAATATTAAATTAAAAACATCTATCTTAGATTAATATCCTTATAGAAATTTCCATAGTTTCAATTTAATAAGAATTTAATTATTTTATTGCTAAATATTAGATTCTTCTCGAACTTTATATTATTTTAAATTTAATTAATAAGATTAAAAAGGGATGAAATATTTCTATATCAGCATTTTCCCTTGAGTTAAATCCATTAGATATCTAAGGCTTAGGCTTCATTAAATTTAAGGTTAATTGTATAAGAAAATATCTTAAAAAGTACAGTTGGTCAATTTAAAAATTGTAGATAATATATAATAAAATTCTAGGGATATTTGTGTTTAGGTGAAGAAAACTAAGAAACTTTTAATTTCAAACTATACAAAAGTAATTTTGTTGTATAATGAATCCTAGGGAAACTTTTCATGATTTAAATAAATATAACCGCGAAGTTGTATATAATTAAAATTCATAGCAATTTAACAGAAAAAAAAACGAAAACATCAAAGTAAAGTTTCGTACTGAAGGCAAGCAGTAATGTTTCAGTGGCGGATTTCTTCTTGGTGCGACCATGGTCCGGTCGGTAGAGAACAAACAGATTCTTTCAGGGCTGAAGTTAGTTTGCAATGTGCAAATCCCAGTACCGTACGCTTCATTTCACCCTCGCAATGAACTTTGTGAAATGTTTCAGATTTTAGCGTTCGATATGAGTTCTCCTTGTTTACGTTCGCTATCTTCCTTCTTTGCCTATCTGCCTTCTTGAGCCTTGGGCTACAAATTCGACGACGATGGAAATAATTGTTGGCTAAATTGATTCTGTACGCCAACTTACTACGTATCTACTTTTCATTTCGCAGATGCTAAACTTTATAGATGTTGATATCTTGTTATATACTATATTTCTTCGATAATGATTTCGCTTAAAACTTACTTCAAAGTATCTAATTGAAACAGTATGCTTATTTTCTTCTTCCATTTACATAATATTTCTTTTCTTCTAATAATTTAATTATATATTTTTAAGTATTATTACCCACTACCAAATGAAGAAAATGTAGTATTAACATTAATTAAACTTTAAAAATACAATAAAGTTTATTTAGCTACAATACCAGAACATTAACTTGTATATACACGACCAATATAAACAAACATTTCCACTAAAGTATTTTATTAATTCGAAGAGCAGACGTTCATTTAATGTTTATACACCATATGCACTACGATTATTACACTTTTTAAGTACTTTCTTCTCATAAAAGTAATTTGTATTCATTTTATGATGATTACATGACACGTCCATTACATCTTCTACTTTATAAACTAAAAGTAGATAAAGCATAGCTTCAAACTCATTTATTTCCATAATCAATTTAACTTGTTTCATTACCAATTTGATAATTTTGTAAATGATAAATTAAATATATTAATAGGAACAAGGTCAGTTTAAATGTTTTGAATAATTTAATTGAAATGACAGAACCTATTAACTTATATTTGCTAAAGACTCAAGTGCCTCTCATGATTTCTCCAGCCGAAAAAATTGAACAATCAGAACGCACTCGTTTATCACGATGGAGACGACCCAAAACCCTTGAACTGTCCGACAAATGACCACACGTACCCACGCATGCTTCGTCGACGATTTTCTGAAAAGCTTCTTCTTATAGTATCCAGACATACAGAGACGTACTTTTATATTATCAATAAAATATTATATCTATTATAACTTCAAAGATATTTACAATGAAGCATTACAAATTAATTTTAATGATATGAATATGTCTGGCCTTTTGAGATTAATTATATTTAAATATTATTGAAATATAAAAATATATAAATTTAATATTATGAATAAAGCTCAGTTGAAAAAATATGTGGCATGAGTTGGTAGTTGGTATGAAAAAATAAAATTTATAGAGTTTTCTTTTATGAAGAATCAATTCCTTTCAATATCCGTAAATCCCTGTTAGTCCCACACTGAGTGTGCAAAAGCAACGGGGTGCAACGAAAGCGGTTATAATTGAAAGAAACATAACGCGTGCGTGGCTGGTGGCCGCTTGTATTTTTTCGCGTTTCGCTCATTTGTTCTAAAAGCTTTCCACAGCACAGAACGTGCAGTTTTCTGAGAAGAAGTTGGCTGCGCGCGGTAAAAACTTACCGACCACAACCGTATAAATCTTCGTTCTGTTCGCAGCTGGTTGGGACAGTGCCCGCGCATTTACCGATCGAGAATGGAAAGGCATAGCTAGGTGTTCACTGGAAATCGTTTTCTACGGATATCCTTAGACCATTTAAAGTTCTACCAAACTACTAACTCGGGAATTATTATTTATAATCTCATAGTACCTATTATTTACCTTTCGTATTTAGTTTCTAAGTCTATAGATTATCTCTATTAGATTATATTCATAAAGTTTCATTTGTTTAATAAACGCAAGTTAGAAAGTATTTATAAATAAATAAAATATATGACATAGAATCCAATTCTATCTAAATACAGATCACATCGTTAGTCTAATGATAATTTTTGATTTAACTCTTACAGAAATCACAAAAAATATTTTGCGAAGAAAAAATAACTCTAATATTTATACATTATTTTAAAATGTGTTCCTTCTATTTTACTTTTTAACATTTAATAATAAGTATTCCTTACGGAAGTAATATAAAATGCATTAAATAATTTCCCGGAGAAATATTAATAAAAAGAAAAAATAGTCCATAGTAACTATTATGAAAATGATTTTGATTTGAATAAATCCCAAAAGGATTAACAAATGAAATATCCACAATTTCATATTCTAAAGTAAAGCATGTTCGGGGAACCCCTAAGGACTCCGTTTATCTCGGTGCTAAAAACCGCTGGAGGATTTTTTGCTCCAGGATTTTTTCTATTTTGTTTCTTTTTCTTGGTTTTTTGCGTACCAGTCTGAAGATAAAGGCAAGACAAGAAATTATTTATACGTTATTGATTGCTTCTTGATGAAGGGTTTATACAACGTGTTTTAAGGTCTTTAATGGATATTTCTTTTATACTTTTAATGGTTCTTTGTGTGAAAGAACTGATGTGCAATTGTTAAAAAATTGATTTTAACACCAAATGGCTGGTAAAAAATCGCATTACTCGGTTGTTGCGTTTAAAAATAGATAGTTTAAGTTTAGACACCCTCCTTAACTTCTTTCCGATTATCGGGAAACACGCCATCAGGGATATACTATACAGGGGAACGATACAACTATAAAACATGTTTTTTTCTGTTCTTTAAATATTTTTCTACGAGTTATTTATAAACTACCTATTTTTTATTTATATTATTTTATATTATATATTCAGAATATGATAAATTACCGTCCGTAATAAATATATTAACAATTTAATTCAATATTATAAAGTTATACATTTGGGAAATACAATTCATTAATAAAATAAACTAGTTGCATATACAAATAAATACAAGCCATATATAATTAAACAGATTACATAGAACGTGTGTAATAGAAATATTGTTGTTGTAAATATTAATACAATTTGGTTGTTGTTAATTGTATTATACCAATATATAATTTTCATATCAAAATAATAGTACAATATACTATATTTCTTTCGCATTTATTATTTACAACTTTTATTATTTAATTATTAGGCTAATTTTTTTGTTTTATATGTATAAGATAAATGCGTGAAATATAAAAAATAACTGCAGATATTTTATTTTTTGAAGAGATAAGGTCATGACGTCAACTCCCCAATGTAAGTTTTATTAAATAATAGAAAGAAAAATATAATTATAAATAAACATTAAAATGTTTTTATTTGAAGTTAAAGCTATTTACATCGAAAATGATTGTAACCACAATAAATTAAGTAAAAAGTAAAAGTAAAATAAGTTACACTAGTACGGCAAAGTTCTTTCAAGGGTGTCAAAAGTCATGCTTCATAAATAATGAGTAAGACGGTTTGAAAATTATGTATTGAAAATAACGAACTCTTAAATATATTTGAAAGTTGTGACGCACCTCTCAGTTCGCGGTTCGCGTTTACGTTGGTTTTCCTCATTCGCGGCTTAATAAATATGTAGAGTTGGTGTAATGGACGTCCCTCGAAAAGACTCGCACAAGTTTTCACGATATTTCATTTCGGTTTCCCCTACTTATTCAGTTGCCGGTGTTCAGAGACGTATTTTCTTAAACTTAAAGAAAATTATAAGAGAAGTTTATTATTGGAAAGCCAATATATCAAGTTGTTCTTTTCGTTTTTTAACTCATATATTTCTTATGACGTTTCACTTTCATATTCAATTTTTTTTAGATCGACTTCATATATTAAATTAAAATTAATATTATTCTAAACTAATTTACTTTAATATAAAACTATTTAAAGTATATTTTAAAGTTTTTAGAAACATATTTTTAACAACTACCAACAAATAAAAAAAAAATACAATCCATCCCTGAACATATAAGCGCTATCACCGGTGCAATTTACAACGCGTTCTTCTTCCGTTTCCAGTTTCAAAGCGAAAAATTCAAGTGAATTTCCATTACAATATCAGCACGAAGCCTGGTATTAACACACTCTCATCGTTATATATCTACTACGCATGTTATGTACCAACATGGAAAAAATAGAGGCTTTTTTTGTAAAAATTCGGGGACTAAAAATGCATCAGTCAGGTACGTCTCTATATTTATTATTAATATTTGTGAAATTTCACACTTATAAAATTTCTTTGATGTGATAAAAATGTAAAATTACATCCATAATAAGAGCAAATTTGAAAGCAATTGAAACACAAACAACCTTATAATTTATTACTCCAGTTGTAAATAGTGCTTTTATGTAGAAAAAGTAATTAAAATTTCTCCGATTACCAGAAATACTTTGTATGGAACAAATAAAATCCAATGAAAACATAGTTACACAAAGTATCTCGTACGTAATTAAAAACGGAGAATAACCGAGAGATATTGAAGAAATAATACCATTTTAATTCATTTTCATTTTGAATACCATGAAATATAAATCATACCTTGTTTACGTCACAAATAGATGACGACATTTGTTTGTTTGTATGCACAAGGCACAAAAGCCCAGCCGGCTAGATGGCAATAGAGTTTACAGACCATGACGAGTTAAGTCACAACGTTTGACGCGTTTTAGTTTCCCTTTTTGTACCACAAAGCTGCCGAATATTTATTGAATATGACAGGCTGTGTGTGAATTTATTGTTGGCTGGAAAAATAGGCCAGCTTTGATCTGAAGGAAAGGATTGTCTTTGCAGAGATGTATTAATAAACATCAAAACAATGTCACTCTTTATTTTCATGTCAGGTTTTCTAACAGAATTATTATCTTTAATATTATTTTCATAAATTTTGATATGATTGATTCTACAAGTTTTTACTTGTGTTTCATTTTAAGTATTGACATATTTGAATTGTATATAAAAACGTTCGACACTAACTGATACGGTAAATAGATAAAAAAGGGAGAGAATTGGGGAATCGTAATAAATAGAAACTGTGCCCTAATACACGAATATCAAATAAATAGCACCAAGGGAAAAATGTAATAAAACATTTCATAGAACTCATGAATCCATAACCAATACTTAAAGTGCAGTTGAATAACTTTGTATACATATAGTCATGGTACCTCTTGCGGTATCTTTGCTCAAAACGGCTTTCCAGTTTACCTGCCTAACACAATCGGAAAGTAAGGGCTTCCGTCAACGCCTCAAGGGCACGAATGCGCGAAAAGGGCGTTCTTCCCCCTGCTGATTCCAGGATACAGGAATACTTGAGGGGCGGGAACTGTCATCTTGTATTTCCCTTTCGATTTATCATTGTTTGAAGTTCTCTTTACTCTCTGATGAAAAATGAGAATACAATACGTGAAATGTATTAACAACGGTTTCGGAATTATGTTTCTTTGTTTAAAAATCTTTTTGTATTTACTACCGCTCCAGAAAAAATATTTGTATTATTATAACTTCAAACAATGTGGCGAAAAAATGTACCCAAATTCAATTTTTCCTTTTTAAAAGAATTTATACATAAATAATAAATTAATTAC
>CM008234.1:1445170-1456368 GCA_002278615.1 Pogonus chalceus | reverse complement strand
ATATTTTTCTGAAAATCAGTTTCTAAGTGTATAATTTCGTTAGAAATGGTAACTAAATTTAACTACTTTTAGTATTGTGGTAATACTAGTAACCGGGTGTCGGCTACCGTTTGCAATAAACCGCATAATTCTTAATAACAAAATGACCTTGCACTCGACCATGAGTCTTGCAAGGCAGGTGAGAAATTCAAAATAGCAACCAGGTAGAAGCACTTTTCAACTGTACAGCACGAGTTACAATATTTCTTCTTTTTACAATGAATGCGGGCGGCCATCCATGGTCGACAACACATAACACTCTTCGTGTGGTTCTTCTGCAGCCTTCTTTCTTCGTAGAACTATACTGGCTTTATACAAGTTTCATTTCGCTTAACACGGCAGGGTACTGAAGATACAGCGGAACTCGTTTGCAAAGTGACAATGGCCAGTGCCCTAGTGTAAATCATATCCAACCCCCTGAAGGGAACACATTTTAAGGGTGTACTACAATAACTTATTCATATTACGGATGTCTGGAATAATAGCGGTACATCTGTTTTTTTCTGTTTTTTGTTTTACAATTTCTTGTCGAAATTAATTAATTATAATTTCTTGAAATACTGTCAAAATTACATTCTAACCAACAAACCAAGGATAACATTTTTTTAAATAAAAATTAAGATTAACAAATAACTTTAGAAAGTTTCCATTAAAATCTAAAATTACAGTTTATAAAGTAAAATTTAATGTTATTAATAATCACTTATTAAATATTATATTTCAAATAAAATATATGTAACATAAATACATGTATAATCCTGTTTATAAAAAAATATTTATTCGCCATAAACTACATAATTATCAGTTTGCATTTCAAGAGAATAAAAACAAATAAATGTTTCTGTTTATATTTAATTAACAGGAAAAATAAAATATATTTAAAACATCAGCGTATTTGCTTACATTTTATAAATATACCACCATATTTGAATTACATATAAGATAATATTCTTCAAATACGTTTAATTAAAACTATAACACCTGTAAATAAACAAGATAATGCAATGAACAAGTAACATTCGTTTTTTGTTACAAATCTGTACACAACAAAAAACATTGACGTTTGTTTACGAGACGGTTGTAATTATAAGCCCGTATAATGTTCTACCATTATATTATGTATTATTAGAAGGCTGGGATTGAAAACAAATAAAATAGCATCGGGTGTACTTACTCGCCATTTATAATTGTTAGGTTTACTAGGTAATTTTGCAAGGTTAAATATTTTATCCTTTGATAGGTAATGTATTTTAGGTCAAAAGGAATACATACCAGTATAATTATGTATATGGAATATCAAATAAATTATTTCTCTTAAGGTACTATATAATTTTCTAGTTCAATGATATATTGTAGAACAACAGATATATAAATATTAATTAAACACTTATCGTTACAAAGCAAATGTACAATTATTTAAGTTTGCATATATTGTTATAAACTAATATAAAAAAAATTGTGGGTGTAGTATATTTTTAAAAAATGGACAGCTAATTAAAATAGCTGACATTTAAACTGCACTAGCCTTCAAAAATTTAAACATCTCATTTATTATAAAAATTATGACAACTAATCACCAGATGATAGCTGTGATAACAACAATACTTCCATCATCTTGTCAACAACAATAATTTCTGGTTTCCTGGTTCATAAAAAAGTAATAAATAAAACATTTTACATTTATAACCAGTTGTTATTTCACAGCCACCTGTTTTAAATAACAGTTCTGCAACATTCTTCCATAGTTTATATTTCGCTGATTTGAAACTGGTCACATACAATAATCTGTGTATCAAGAATTTCGGCGAATTGTATCAAGTTACATATACATCCGGCCCAGACGCGTTATTTTTTTTATATAATGTCGAAACGATCAAAGAGAAAAAAGTAAAAAGAAGTTTTAAACCAAAAATGGCATTGAAATGATGACGTTACTAATGTCTGTTGGGAAGAAGATAAATATTTCGCTGGTTCTTTTATTTTCAATCTTGTCACGTATCATGTAACTGTAATGTTTAGGAGCGAGACATTGCTGCTTATAATTTAAAAGCGCTTTGAAACACCAACCGCTTACAGCTTTATTTTAATGTAATGGGAGAACGGAACATGACAAAAAATATTAACGAGTTTTTGTTGACTTGATATTTCAAATAAACACTCATCATTATTTATTTGCTTTCTCTTTCATGCCTAATTTAATGTTATAATCATTTTATCTTAATAATATTAAGCAAAAAAGTAATTTAAAACGCCGACAAAATAGTTAATAAAACAATAAGAATTTTTTATAAATATCTCTTATCAAAGTAATTGCATTGAGTAAACTAGGTAACGTTATCTCAACCTGAATGCAATTTATATTTTATAAATAATATTGATTTATATACTTGTATATACTTGTTATCAAGTATTTTCTTTTTTTGAAAATATGTAGGTATTGATCTAATTTCTATAAATAAACCTAACATTTCAATTCATTACCATTTATATTTAATTCAGTTTAATTTAATAAAAAAAATCACACATTTAAATAAGTTAAATAAATATCCCATTATAGCATACCAACAAAAAAGGAAATAGTTTAATAACCTTGAATCCATTCATCAACATCAATATTGCAACCTTGCAAACCAGATTCGGTTTCATATTTAAGAAACCAAACTATAATACGAGATAATCACGATTTAGTTATTATGTATTCTTAAGTGGAATCTACTCGTCTAGTTAGCTAACTTTAGGTACTTAATTTAATCAATTCGCCATTTAAACTTCGAGTGTTGAAATTGAATTGCAGAAATCGTTACTTTATATACGTCTAACGATCTTTTATATGCAGGTATTATTATTAAATTTATTATCTTCTGACAGTTTATTATATATAGCAGAATTATTGAGAATGAATATTTGCATGTTTTTAATGATACTTTTTTGAATCTACTGTAAGTTATTTTGAAAATATAACGCGTGGCTGTTACCCTCAGCCTTTGTAACTGAGTTTAATTTGTTTTATTACTTATGGATTCTGAAAGCATCTACTTTTTTTGGATTCAAGGCTATGTACGTTAAATTTGTCTCTTTAATAATTATAAATTCTAAAAGCATACCCGCTTTTTTGAATTTTGAAAGATTTTAATTTACCAAAATGTCGTATGATACTAAAATAAATATGCTCTTCAAAAACAAATTATATTGAAATTAAAGTACTGTTGAAATATCTATCAGGGATCATGAGGGAAAAATGGAAAGAATTGAAAACAAGTAATATCTTGTTTCTTTGCAACTAAGTTCCGAAAGTGATTGTTGATAAAGTACTTGATCAATTTGGGGAGGAGATATGCGAATGGAGGAGAATCGCGGATTGCTTCAATCGCTCGATTGAACACAGATCACACGGTTGGTTTATCCCCATTGGACTCTGACCAAGAGTCCCAATTATGTCATTCAATGATAATTAAGTTAATCTCAATCATTGTGATCATCAGTTGTTTCCGACGCCTGTGCTCATACCTACGTAGGTTGTATCATTATTGATTAATACAAAATGCAAATTATATTGGTATCGATAGCTGAAGGTGTACGTCATCATTTTAATTAATATAGATGATCACATTGTGCTGTCATTTTTATTTTCATAAAAACTAAACCTTCAAGAAAATATGGACTACGTTCGTGGTATTATTTAAATCTATAATGATTAAGTTACGCTTCATTTCTTCGTGTGAGACTATGATGATTGACAATGACAATCCAAATGAGTTTTTAAATTCTTAGAATAGAATATATTTAATATTATTATTAATATAAATATCACGTAAAAATAATAAAATATTTAAGCAAAAAAAAATTGCAAGCAGCACCGGAAGTTTATACAAAATCTTTTACGTAGATAACTTCCATATGGACAAATAAAATAGTGTCTAGTGCCACACAGAGTGTGTTAGGCGCCAACTAACTTGAAGATTTTTTACCACTGAACAAGATTACTACCATTTATATACATGAGATGATATTACCGCTAATGACACAGTTGGCGTGTGACAATTTACTTTCTACAATGAGGTTAGAATCGTTTCTGTAACTCGCTCGTTCTCGTTTTATTTTTATATCTACACTTTGGCTTTCTTCCGTTGCATGCACTGGTTTAAACGGTTTTTATGAGATACAATTGCTGTAACATTATCATTTATTGATATGGAAACACGAGCATGGAGAAGAGTTATTTACCTGACATGCAAGTCTGTAACGGAACGAAACATTTAAATTTATAGTTTCAATAAAAAACAGGTTTATAGTAAATTGAATTAAAATTATTAAGTATGTACTTATTATTTTTAAACCTTGTTAACACAAAAGTTTCTGAAGTTATATAAACTTTTGTAGTTTCACCTTAAAATTTTGATAAACTTATGAAATATATTTTAAGTTACACGATGTAGTTGCATCTCAGCGACATATTTTTAACTATCTAGAATTATTTAAAATTTATTATTGTTAAGTTCCGTCTTACAAAAATAACTGATATTAAATAAATAAAAATGTAATTAACCTTATCCATATAAGGTAATCAAAAAAATTTCCTATAGTTGTTTGTAATTGAAGCCTTATATAAATAAATAATGATAATTTATTTTTAGTCGTTCAATATGTAAATTTTCAATTAAGTTCAATGATTTATAATAAAGTGTTAAGTATCAGTACATTAATTTCAAGGTGTTGACAAGCACATCTAATATTTATATTATATTTAATGATAAAAAAGTAAAAATAAATCTAAGAAAAAAACTTTTTCGAGTGTTGTACTAACCTTCAAAACAAATAAATTGCATTTATTTGCAAGGTTAAAATTTAAAATTAATACAACGAAAAAAGGTTGCAGATATAAAAGCAATGCAATATTTCCTGATATGCAAAATTGTTTTTTAAAAAAAAGTTGAAATGAAAGTAAACGCGTAACATTATAACCCATCAAAAGCTTTAAACATTACCACGAACCACAAAGAATAATAAAAAATCTGGAAAAATGGTATCAAAATAAAAAGAGAGATTTGAGGGCTCAAACAAAATGCATTTATCACTGATGTTAAAGTTTTTTATGTAAATACGTTTCGTTTACGCAAAAATGTTTGCACTACGATGTTGTTCGGTATAGAACAACGTGGTACGCGGCTGAAATACAATTGTTCGGTTCGCGGTTACTCAGGGTCATTGAGATTGTACCGTACTACAGGTAAATGGGGCACTCAATATTTAATTAGAACAAACCATTGTGCTAAACATTCGTTGTAATCTAACAATTAATTACATATTAAAGGGTATAGCCACATATGTTTCTCCATACAAAGCATTATTTGAACTGAAAATTCAATATTATCAACTTACTGAACCTATTATAATTATTCATTAAGTTTGCGATAATTTATTCATTATGAATTACAATGTGCTACAATACCAAATTCTACAAAAAATTATAATATTTAATTAATAAATCAATAATTTATCCATCATATATACGTTTGTATATTATAATAAATTTCTTATGAGATATATTTCTATGAATATTTATAATATTTTTATAATTTTATGTCAGGTATAATTCTCTTTAGATGTTTTGAAGAAAAAAAGTATTTCGAAACTTTATAATTCAATTCTAACAGGAAAATACATACGTTTATGTCAAAAATGTTGTTCTCTTATTAAGTGATAAACTTTTCAGTCATTCTACCTGCTGAAGCAACGAACCAGTCAACTTCAATATCGAACTTTGCCGCTGTTTCTGTAACGGGGAAGGGAAACCAAAGAAACTTTGGAATTCGTTTTGGAGCCGCGCAAATTCAAAGCCAGAATCTTGTTCACTTTAACGGTGTTACATATATTTCTTGTATAAGAAAAACATAGACGCGATAGCTCGAGGTGATATAGATTTTTTGATGATCCAAAGTCCAGACCTTGTGGAACACCTCGCGCTCTAACTCAATTGTTGAAATGCGCGCAACGCGTCCCCGCCTTTCTGTGACTCGCAAACTTTATATTTCATTGCTCGACCGTAATTCCGGAAGAGATAATTTTAATATAAACTCTACCTCGATCTGAGGGCAAACTGAAAAGGAAAAGTATTCGTTGATGTGGGTCACATAGAAATTTACCCATAACTTGAGAAAAGGTTTTTTTCGGTAACTCCTATAATGTATGCGATTTACATGAAAATTATCTTAACGTTTTGTCAATCGTACATCTTTAAGAAATTTATTTTCCATTTACATATTTTCTAAATTGTTTTAACCTCTATTATTCATTATTTACTGTTGGTTTGTATAGGATACGATTATATTGAACGGTAGGTATATTTGTTTATATTTTCACATTGATGATAATATTAATTATATAATATATTAATATTCAATTAATGTAAAAGTAAATAAAAATTAATAATTGAATGATTAACGAATAAAATAATGAAAGAATAGAATGAACCGCGTTCATATAAATAAAATAATTATTTTAATTAACAATAACAATAATGTATATCCACGATATAATAATAAATACATAACCAAATGTTTCAGGGAAAATTAATGAAATTTCAAACAAACAAACACAAAACATATTTCACGGCATTGTGGAACAAAACGCAAGCAAACGCAACAAAATTTTAAGCGACCGAATTGATATATGGACATATTCGGCGGTGTACCAGTTTCATATTTTATTTATAATTAATGACAGACTGTAACGAATAGTTTGGTTTATAATTCAATTTTGATTCAAGCATCATGTTTGTTGACCGAACATTCAATTATTTTGTCATTCATTTGAAATTTAAATATTAGTGTATATTTATTTATGTCACAATCAAATTAATATTATAGTTTGTAGTGTTATGAATTAATATTATCTGAAAACATTAAATATTTTATTGCAAATAGAAAATTTTATTGGGAAAGTTAAATTTATTCATAATAGTTTTAACGGAATATATTAACATAAAATTCATTGTTCTATTTATGTACATATGTATATACATATATTTTAATTTATTTCCACGAAATCGGAACATTATTGACGTATTGTTTACTTAAATTACAAAAAACAAACCATTTAAAAAAATCAAAATAAAACAATTAATAGACAGACAATAAAAAACATTTTTTTTTTTTTTCAATTTATAATATTTAATACGATTTAATTTAATTCAAAAACCCTGAACTTTGAAATTTAAATTATATAATTTGAAATTTCTTGTAAAGTAATTACCATATAAAATCATTTAGGTACAGTGTGCCATGCCTAATATGACATCAGTCAACAAACATTTATTTAAATATTAGAAGCATTGTCAACAGAATACCAAACAAAACACAAGTCTGTTCTTGAACGAAATTTATGACATTGAGCGATATGCCCGGTAAAAGGATTTAATAAAAACAAAATAGGATAAACCGAAATGACTTTGTGCAAAAACAGACGGTATTAATACCGCAGGACAGGTAGCCATCAATATTGGTGACATTCTTCAAAGCAACAGAAAAAGAACAAAAGAGGTCAAAGACGAAATATTTTTTCAATACATTTTTAAAAGTCTTCAAAGGGATCTAATAACGTGGAACCACTGAACAATATTACAAGTTTACGTTTGATTGTCAGATTGTCTTTCTCTAATCAAGTATTGATCGAATTGCTGCGCATTTTTTTTTTAATAAATAAAAAATTATTAGAAAAAAATGAATTATATAATTTGTTCCTCGTAAATAATAAATGCGAATAAATTATGTTTAATAGAAAATATAACGAAGGAAAAAGTACGAGTCGGGTTAAATCCAGTTAAGCTAACATCCGAACTCTGGCAAATTATGAAGGAACATCAAAAATTACAATGAATAATTCAAAAGCTGCTGCAAAAAGGGTTGTTGGTTCAGCGAAGACCGCTGCCAAGAAGAATGCTATTGATGGATTCAATCAGTTCATTGCTATCGCTCGTCTATTTGATCACTGACTCAGTAAATCTCATTAGGAAAAATGTCGTCCATCTTGAAATTCATTCTAATAGACAGAGAAAGATAAAAAAATTCTGATATCGGCTTTTTATTCAATCACTTTCAATGCAACTTGGCAAACAAGAGATAGAAACTTCTGTGAATTATTAATATTTCCTAATACTTATTGTAATAAAAAGTAATTATTTTATAAAACAAATATATTTTTTTGAATTAACGCAAAACCAGAGGGAAATTGTGTATCATTTACATAATACAAGTAAAATACATTTGCAAAGATTGATACAACATGAAATAAAATTACATGCAAATGCTTTTAATGCTTGTATTTTAATGATTATTGAACATGATCAATGTATAATTCTATATTCTAATATTCTAATATTCTATATTCTATATTCTATTACTCCAGGCATAAGTTTGAAATGTCCTAACATTTAGTAATTAAAAACATTTAAATTAAAGGCAGGTGTTAATTTAAGTATTTATTTATAAATATATTCTAAATTTAAATAAATTTAAATTATTTCCTATCGGATTAATTTATCTATTATTTAAATATGTTTATAATACAAGAAAATAAAAAATATATGTATTTATGAAATAAATAAAAATCAACAAAATATAATAATCAAAATTCGTGATATCAGAAAATATATTCATGTTTGTCAACAAATATTACAAAAATATAAAAAGCTCGCCGTTGTAGAAAAGAAATATCAACAACTCCAATCAGATAGAAAATCTCGAAGAATAGTATATGTAGCCATTGAAAAGCAAATATTTTCCGTCCGACATAACGCGGTCAACACAACATGGACACACTATTGAACATGTCATCGTAAAATCCCAACATCTTAGCATGTTCCATACTTTGAATGACAGTTTTGACACATCATTACTTTTTACTTTTAGCAGAATGGTAGAACTGGATTCTTAAACATTTAAAATTACATTCCATTGCATGCAACTTGTGAATTATATTTAATTTATACATAAATATATAAATATTAAAATAAATAACAATTTTTTCACGAGTTTATTTCCTTTAAATATTTTATAGAAACCTTGAATTTAAATAATTTATACAAAAACTTTACGTAATCCCAGAGAACGTTTGTCGATGATTTAGATAAAAAGGGTGACCTAAAAACGATCATAATAATATTTGCGGTTTCGATCGATTCAATAACCTTGTCATTTCAATCAAATAATAATTCATTTTTATCTTATGTACCTACTTGTGATAAGATAAATTCACATTTTTTTATATTTTTAATTATTGAAAGCTTAATACTTTTCTAATTTCATTATTATTTCAATAAAAACTAATCTGGCACATTTAAAAAAAATAAAATTTGAAAAGAAAATATACAATTCCCAGTGAATAATTTATGTTGAAACTTGTTATAAGACTTTTAAAGCTCGAATGACCCATGAAGCCATTCAAATATAAAAACATCAAAATAATTACAATATCTACAGATAAAAACACGAATTAAAAATATCTTTGATAATAATTTTAAATATCAAATATATATTATTTATTATTTTTACGACAAAAAATATTATTTTGAATAAATAAATATCTAGTTAAGTACCAATTTCCATATTTTTATGATAATATATTACACGCAAGTGCATTATTTTTTTTAAATAAATTATATTATTAGACAAAATAAATATATTATAGTTATATAAAATACAACTTTATCAAACTGCAAAAAATTTATTGCAAAAATAATTCGATTACAAAATTATATAAATAAGTAATTAAAGAAAATTAACTTTTAAGTTAATACATAAATATTTTAAAAATAGCGCAAAAAATTATGAAATCAATCTAAACTTTCAAATAAATTCTATTATTACTTTGCAACGAAAAATTCCAATTAAATCTAACAACTACATAACTTCCTGGAAGATGTATAAATGCATAAAACATGAAATTAAAATAACATTAGTAAATAACACACTTTGATATTTTCAGAATTCCTATGTTATGTTATTAAAAACCATTTAAATTGTTTTTAATTGTCAACTTGTATCATATAATATAAAATAACAAGAATTTGATTGTTAACTTATCACGATAAATACAATATAAGTGTTAAAACAACCAATAAAACTCTTAAATAACTGGTTATTAAAACCAAATATGTAATTTACGTCAAGAATGACGTGCAAAATTTACAAGTACATACAAGATTACAAAGGTCCGTTTAATATATTATATAATATTTATTAGAAACGAATTTTATGTTATCCAATTAAAATAATTATTTCAACGTATGTATTTTGTTACAATTTTTAAAATAGTAAATTTTTTTGTTGAATAAATATCAGCAAATCCTATAATACAAAACAAATTTTATAGGCATATATTTATTAAAATGAGAATAAAAATTGTACCAACGTAAATTTAATGAAAAAATACTACAACAAAAAATAACTACATACATTAATTAGTGATATGAATATACATATACATTCGTTCATTAAAAATTTTAAATAAAAAAAAAACTACAATATTAAACTCATGTTTATTCAATAATAATATAAAATGTAATATCTTGATTTGAAATGAATCACTAAAATATTATACCAGTATTTTTTTATAAATGAAACAAAGCAATTATGGAATAATTGAGGTTGAACGAGTTGAGTTTAGTAAGAATAGGTAAAATTTAATAAAAGACGTCTAATAAATTAAGCAACATCGTTATCCTACAACATAATGGCAACATACATAATATATTGCAAGTTAGTCTAAAGACATGAGTGTTACTTTTACGGGATTTTCATTACATGTTACACCAGTACTCATACATCACTATTTGTAGTCTTTTTAGCAACAACTTACAACATATTGCACTGTCGTTAGTTATCGAGCTAAAAAGATTTTCATATTAGCGTAAACGGTTACTAGCAATTTATTATTTATAACGATAATGCATTTTATAGGAAATTTTAAAATATATAACTTATATTTCAGATAATGTAATTAACATTAATTTATATTTTTTGTAAATATAAAATTAATATTTGATTAATACAAAAATAATGTTTTTTTATTATATTTTTTACAACTGTGATCAGATAGTTATGCACTGTAGAACAATTTTAAACAAGATTTAGATTTACTAAAAATACGATACTTTAAAATAT
>CM008234.1:1396000-1423002 GCA_002278615.1 Pogonus chalceus | reverse complement strand
TATTAACTATTTTAGAATTAAAAATCCGTTAATATTAAAAGTAAATATTAAAAATATATTATTTAGGTACAATGTAGAACGTCTCTGCAACAAATTATCACGAGTTGAAAGATTAATCGACTTAAAGAAACCAATTGTTGAAGCATATTTCCCAAAATTAGACAGTTTAGTATCAAGCCGAGGCTGGCCATCTCGTGTTGCCATGCAAAGTTTAAGCAATATAAACCGCGAAACAGATCAAATTAAATTGGATATTGATGATTTACAAAGATGGAGAGATAGAATTTTTGCCGCTATACATTCCGGAACTGTTATGGGGGTAAAATATTCATAAAACTTTAGTATATCATTAATTAATAAATTCTATTTAATATTTTTAGGGTAATGGTCAAAATATTACTTTAGATGAAACTACTGGTATTGATATACTTGGAAACATGGTTGAATCTAGTAGAGTTTTATCACCAAATCTTAATTTCTATGGTCAATTACATAATATGGGACATGTATTTATTTCTTTCATACATGACCCCGATGCGCGGCATTTAGTAAGTTTTATTATATTCCAAAAGTACATCAAAAACTCTTAGTTTTAAATAATATTTTTAGGAATCATTTGGAGTTATGGGTGATTCAGCAACTGCAATGAGAGATCCTGTTTTCTACCGTTGGCATTCATTCATCGATGATATTTTCCAAGAGTTTAAACAAACATTACCACCATACACCGCGCCACAAGTAATTTTTGTAAAATTAATTAATTAACAATTTAATTATAATTTTATTTTTGAAACCTCCAGCTTGACTTCCAAGGCATTCAAGTACGAGATATACAAATCGATGTAGAAGGCGGACGACAAAATGAACTCCAAACATTCTGGATGCAATCAGATGTTGATTTATCCCGTGGAATGGATTTCACACCTCGTGGACCAGTCTTCGCCCGATTCACTCACTTGAATCATAGACCATTTACTTATAAAATCACAGTCAATAATACAGGCCCACAAAGAATGGGAACTTGCAGAATTTTCTTAGGCCCGAAAAATGATGAATCTGGACGAACTTGGTTGTTGAGAGATCAACGGTTATTGATGGTTGAAATGGATCGATTCACCGTACCATGTAAATATTGAATTTATTTTAACAAGTTTAAACTCGGTTATTAATTAATTAATTAAAATGTTTTGTTTGATTATAGTGAGAGCTGGACAAAACACGATAACACGCCGATCAGATGAATCATCTGTTACAATTCCATTTGAAAGAACTTTCCGTGATTTGGATACACAGAGACCAACTGATGCAGATGCTTTAGCTGAGTTCAATTTCTGTGGATGTGGATGGCCGCAACATATGCTTGTTCCTCGTGGATCTCCAGAAGGTTACCCAATGGAATTGTTTGTTATGATTTCCAATTACGAAGACGATAAGGTATTTAATTAGTAGAAATATTTTAAATAACTTAATCTTAATGCTCAATTACTTTTGTCTAGATTGAACAAAATGTAGAAGGCCGTTGCAATGATGCCTACTCCTTCTGTGGTATTAAAGATCGTTTGTACCCAGATCGCAGATCAATGGGATTCCCATTCGACCGTTTATCTCAATCCGGAGTTGATACCTTAACGCAGTTCTTAACACCAAACATGCGCGTACAAGATGTTACCGTTCGTTTCAATGATCAAGTTGAAAGAAATCCACGTAACAGAAGCAAATAAATATTTATTTGATAGTTACTTTTATATAAATGATGATGCAGGCTTACGTTTTTGGATAATAAACGAATTGTATAAGTTGATTGGAAATAAAATTATTTTAATTGTATTATGTAATATTTAACATATATTATGTTGTAAAATAAGTTTAATAAATTTTTATGAGCTTAAATTAGTATTATAATTAGTTTTCCTTTTAATCATATTCTTATTAAAATAACTGTATTCAAAATATTTACCTTTTTTCGAAAACTCAAAAATTGGAAACAAAATAATAAAAACAAAGTTTTTTTGAATAAAATCATGCATTTTGTAACAAGCATTCGATCATATTTAGCAACAAAGAATATTATAAGGAATTAAAGACATTTCTATATCATTATTACCTAATATATCACGAAAGAAGATACTCTAAGCCCTGTATTTACTAAATATATATTTTAGATCTACCCTGCGAGATAAATACAACAATTGCTATATATGACGACGACACTGACCCGATTAAAGCATCTAGATTATTATAAAAATCCTGCGATAGATAACGATTATATGGAGAACAAAAATATTTGGAACCAAATCAGTAAATATAAGTATTTCTACCTGTACGAAGAAACATTAAATAAGTTTTAAGATAAATGGCTAATATAGAAAAAAAAAAAAGAAAACAGTTATCATCCAAGAAAAACGATAAAAAAAAAAAACTATATTGTCTAATTGGTCGCAAATTGCACTTATTTGTTAATAAGTAAACTGTTCCTTTAGAAAGATGTACCATTTTAAACATATGGTATAGTACTGAGGATGCGCATAACAATCCAATAATAAGCATATGTTTTTGTTAGACATACGTAACTATTCTTTAATCTTCTTAATTCTAGATTAAGAAATTTATAAATTTGGGAAGTATGTCGTAACTTTTTTCGAAAAATAATTTTGTAGTGTAGTGTTTAAGGGAATCTATAACCAGACATTAGCCGCTGATCTTAAGGATAAAATACTTAACCGAGAAAATAAATATATATTCGCCAAAAAAATGTTGACTAAACTTTATTCCGAAATGTCTAATAATAAATCTCCTAAATAGTAAAATTGAAACCAGAAATAGAAAATCTCGTCTTAACATTAAAATTATTTATGTATTAATAAGGAACAAAAGGTGATACATTAACACATATAAATAAAATTTGCTTGTTGGCCGAAATTGGTCAGTTGTAAATACAATAAGAATAAAAATAAAACATTAACAAATACTAAATTTATTTATTCACACTATGAAGCATAATATTCTAACAATTCTTCATCTAATGGTTTTAAAATAGTTTGATCCTTTAAATTCACAACCCAACCAGGATGTAATCCATAAAATATTTGTCTAGGATCTTTACGTTCACAAAACATTTCATAATTAGAATCATTTTCTATTTTCGGTAAAACATAACCATACTTTTGAGCTAAAACTAACCTATGTTCAGATATTTTTTCAGGATCAGCTAAATAACCACGTTTAGTAGGATCTGTATAATATTCCATTGCATCTGCGGGAGGTAAAAGTCGTCTAGGGATTGGTACCCCTCGTTCGAAGAATTTTTTAGTATTTATCATAGCTTGCAAACTATGTTGATCGTAGTAAGCGGTGGTTATAACACCACCATTGCGTTCTACAGCAGCGATAACTGATTCACTTGCCCATTGTACTTCTAAATTAATTTTTGCTTTGAATAAATCCGCACCTTCGTCAGTTAAATTAATTCCGAATTGATGTTCGTCAGGTCTCAATTTATATAAACCTGTATTTATTACAGCAACTAAATCAATAGGTTTTGTAATATCAATTCGATCTGTATCAATCATCATTTGAAGTTGATGCATTGATATTGGAGGATATTGACGTTTTAAGCTATAAAATAAATAAATAAATAAATTGAATATATTTTTTTAACGATATACGTACTGATGTCCTTTATAATAAGGTTCATAAGGAAATCGTAAATAAAATGGATTATTTCCAGTTTCATAACCAAGTCGCATAAAATTTTGCCGCTGTCCTGAACCTTTATTACCAGCTCCATGTTTATCACCACCGTGCTGCCCTCGATCACGTTTTTGCTAAAAAATATATACAATTTTAGTAAAAGTGCAAAAGAAAAAATAAGGTTAACTTACCGTTTTCTTTGATCCAGGATTATCTCTTATATTTGCTAACGACACTCTTGGTAGAGTGCGAAGCATATTTAATGCACGTTCTTTTATTATATTCAAAGACATTTTTGATTAAATATTAATTAAATTAAATACTTATTATAACATTGAAGCACACTTTAAACAAACATTAGTTGAAGTTAAAATAAATTTACGTGACAGCGAGTTCTGCCAACTGTTACATAAATGTGCGTAATGGCTGTGTTCGAAATACTACGTTTCGAAGCCTCAATACAATGTAATTTATATTAGTACCCGCAATGTAAAACAATATTAATTAAATAACCCTTTTAAAATTTCATATTTTATTAAAAAAATATTATTTATTTTTCAATCTAGTCGTTCGGCCGTGTCATAACTAGTAAACAAATCCCCGTTGTAAAAAAATCTTACGAACGCCCATGATACGTATAAAATAAAAACAAAAAAAAAAATAAATTAGAAATGGAAAATAAAAATTAATACAATTAAAACAGGTCAAGAAGGAGGATATATTAGGGAAGTAGAGTAATAAAAATAATTCAACATATATATTTATTAATTAATTGAAATTCTAAGCACATAATACTGATCAGCGATATAAAACGCTTTAAAATAAATACCAATATTATACAGTAACCAGTATTTTATTCATTACTAAATATTTCACTCATAAGTATCTACTACAAGAGAGCTATTGTCTTCGTTTTATTTTATTTATTTATTTTTTTAATTAAATTTTTATTTAGCTAGCAATTAGCTAAACATACAATTCATAATAAAATGCACTCTAGAAATAAATAAAAACAATAAATATAATAAATTAAATAAATAGTATTTAGCTGCCGCTTATAAAATAATTTAGTAATAAATTTATATAAATATTCAACGGAAATATAAATATTTTATTTTATTGTACATAGAAAAATTTGTAGAAAACATTGTAAATATTATTTTAAAAAATGAAACCATTGGCAGTGAATTTGAATATCGGAGCTATATAAAAAATCATCTCATATAAATACGATTGAGATTTATAAAAAAAGAATTTTTCAAAGAGTTGGTCATAAAATGCGACTTAAAACATAGTTATATGTACACCATATTTTAAGACTTAAAAATTTTGGACGCTATTAAAATCGGCAGTTATAGTAGCCAGGGTCTACATTTGTACAAGTAAAAAATTATTTATCTCACTAATACTCGGGACTAAATCTAAATTGGACACCATTTTCTTTTGGAATTTCGCTATTTAAGTGAACAAATTGTTTTGCGTTAAATATATTTGACTTCAATTGCGTAATATTTAATTGAATTATATAAAAAACTGCGAAATTCCAATATGATTTAACTAAAGTATTTCAATTTATTATATAAAATTATACCTTCTAGTGACTAATAAATATTAACCAGTATCATATTACAATCCCGAGATGACACCGTACATCAATCTGTCGTAAAAAATTCTCAATGCATATCAGTCTTCACATACATCACGATTTACATCGAGTTTCCTCGCTTATTATATTCCATTAACCAATAAATTGTAAATACTATTGTTCACAAGAGGTTATACAATTATTTACCTACAGTATAAACCGTTTATTACGACGAACTGGTTGTTAACACTGAATTAGTTTTGTTTGTTTGGTCAATAAATAGGTTATAATAAGATTATAAAAAAAAAAATCCGAGAAATATCGTTAACAGCGCCAATTTTTTTATTACTTATGCATGTTGTGCACTTATGTAACGAGAAATTGTAATCTTTTACGATTTATCATAGTGTATTAGAGCCACGCCACCAAGTAATGGCATTACGCAATAAGCAGATGTTTTTGTTCGACATACGTTATCTTTTTCATTCCCTTAACGCTTAGTTAACATAGTTATGAATAATATGAAGTACGTCGTAGCTTTATTTAAGAATTTATTTTGTAATGATGTTGATGTACATAAAATGTGAAAAACACTATTTTCGTTAAGATCGAAATGTCATTGTTGAATATTTACCGATACGATTTCGTTTTAAAAGTAAAACATGTTTTAATATTAAACAGTACCGTTATTAATACTGGAAAAAATTTTGAATAATCAAATAAAAAATAATTATTACATTGAAAATGTGAACAATAGTAAATACTATATAATATTCTATCGCGTAGTGAGGTACAAAAGCCATACGTCTTACAAATAAATTCAGTCTTCGATCGTGTGAAAATTAAAAACTTAGAAATTTTCACATTTTTATACCGAAGCTTCGTCTATAACGGTAATCACTCTGCTGTTGGGTTGGGTCTGTTGCCCCACGCGCCATTTCCCATTGGCTGAAGAATTATTTTTCGGTTCTTCGGCTGTAGAAGATTCTTCTGTTGTACCCTGAGTCTGACGAGATCTATAAATTTATTTTAATTAATTTCATATTCGGTGTAATATTGAAATTTATTTTTACCTAGCCAAAGACCATCTTCTGCCTCTTCTATCTAATATGACAGGCATTTCAGCAATGAGATTATTTTCAAATTCACTGAGCATTAAATAATTTTCGACTTTATTGCATGAGGTAATACAGTCGCCAATATAATCTAAATCATCTAATAAATTATCGGGTAGATCCATATCAGCAATGCCTTCTTCTGAGATACAAGTTAATTCAGGTTTATCAGCTGTTCCAATGTTATCAATTAAACCATCACCTTAAAATAATACATCCAATTAGTTATATTTAAAATAAAATAAAATAATTTAACGCACCAGGAGCTGGTCCAGCTAATTCCGCCCCTAAAACCAATGCAGCCGCCGCTGCGCCCGCTGCAGCACCAGTTCCGTCATTTTCCGGTTCTTGTGTGAAACTTAATCTTCTTCTCTGAGGGCAATTTTCTGACACACATAAATGTCGAGTACCATTCGCTCTTGTATGTTTGTGGCGACTGAGGTTTCGACGATGTAAGTCGATAAAAAACAGGGTTAAACTGCCAACAAGTACGCAAGTAGAACTAAAGTAATAGCCAGCTTTACCTCCACAGCCAACATTCATGTAACCTAAAGAATTTATTGATATGAAAATTGTTTTTAATTTAAATAAAAAGATGTAATAAAATTTTATTTGCGCGATACCTGAAATAGGAACTCCAATTGCTATTGGTATTGCTTGGGAACATTGCACAAAACCCCAGGTTCTTGCGAAATTTCTTGCTCGTACTCTTTCATATGTGTACATTTTTAGGGAATAATGATAACCTCCACAAAATATTCCTACGAATTTTAATTTAATTAAAGAAAAAAAAAATAACTATTTTATTTAAAATCTTTCTTTATATATATTAAAAAAAAAAAAAAAAAATAAATAGAGTTTAAGTTTTCTTTCTTTGAATTGAAAGTAGTTATTCGAATGACCTCAAGACATCTGTTTGGTGGTACTTCCGCCAATGATTTCATCGTTCTAAACTAATTGCAATTTAAAATTACAATTGAAAACATAATTGCTAAAATAATATTAAATAAATCACAGTATCGACTAGCTTTAAATGTTGAAGTTAACTATGAAAGTACCACTACTTCATTGTCTCAAGGTCATTTAAATTGCAATTTCAGAAAGTAGATAGAAAAATAGTTTTGTTAATGATCAACACTTCAGCCTTTAATTTAAAAAAGTTCTTTTGAAGTAATTTAATTTAAAATAAATATTAAATTTCAAAGACTAAATAGAGTTGCGGTTCGTTTATAGGCACTGCAAAATTACAGCACCACTTTTTTAGTCGATATTATCCATAACATTTAATAAAAGTATTTTTTTTATACTTCACAGCTCTAGAATTTGTATATACCCACATATGTTGAAATAAGAAACTGCACTCTATTTAAAGGAAGCACTGTTTTTTATGCAGTGCTGATAATGTTTTTCGCAAAAATTAAAATAGGGAGAATGAATTTGTTTTAAATAAATAAATGTAAATAAAAAAAATAATAAAGGTTTTATCAAGTTTATATGATTATTTTATTTAACACTTTCTTATGAAATTCAATAAGTCAGCATTTTGAGTAAAAAAGTTCCTTTGAAGTAATTTAATTTACAATTGTTTATTGGCATTGCAAATTTGCAGCATCACTTTTTTACTCGATATTATCGATAACATTCAATAAAAGTTTTTTTTATTTATATTTCACAGCTCTATAATTTGCATATTATATATGTGAGATAAGAAATTACAATCTAGTTAGAGGAAACACTGTTACTTACGCAGTGCTGACAATGTATTTCGCAAAAAAGAAAAATAGGAAGAATGAATTTGTTTTAAATAAATGTATGTAAACAATAAAATAATAATAAAGATTTTATCAACAAACATATCAAATTTTTGTTTTATTTAACAAGTTTTTTTGAAGTTACACCCCCAGTTCTTATTATTATGAATCGTAAATGCCTAAAGACTTATTAAACAAAAAAGTGTATATGCTAAGAAAGGTAATATATTGAAAATATTTGAAAATTAAAATGTTTCTCTCAAATTATAAATATTCTAATTATATTGAAGTTCTAATATTTAATTCTATTTTTTTTTTTTTTCCTGTTTTATTGTAAAGTAAAGCAAAAAAAGTTACAAAAGAAATTTTATGACTTACCATAAATCCAAGCAAACATAACATATCCATGATAATTTCCATGAACTGCAGTTAATGCTAAAATTGATAATCCACACATAAAAACAGCTGCTTGACATAAATATTGTCTTGCAATTCGACATTCAACTGAATTATGAACTACTAAAAGTCCAAACGCTGCACAACCTAAAGTCCAAGCAAGTCCTAAATATGCTTGTAATAAAACAGCAGTATCCCCTAATCCTTCTTCTTCCGCTTGGTGTGCGAGATAAAAAATTGGAGTATTTATTCCAAATGCACTTATACCAGTTGATACTAATAGAATACGAACTATTTGAAAAATAAAAAAATAAATATTTGTAATGATTTAATAACAATTTTATTTTTATAACTTTAATTATACCTGTTTTAGATCGAAGTGTCGAAAAGTCAAAAAATGGTGGCCGATCATCAACTTTATTTTTATCTTTAATTTTACGTTTTTGATTTTTAAGATGTAATATCGCGCGACGCTGAGGGTGATATAAAGAGGCAGAACGATAAAATGTACCTAAGATGAAAGTTAAGAATACCACGCCTGTAACAGCTTGTAGTCCAAGACGCCAACCGATTGCACTTTGAAATAAAAGGATATGTCAATGAATTTATTTGTTAAGAGTAGTGATTTAAATATTACCTGATAGCACCTTTAATAAAGGCAGACATTACTGCAATGCCTAATCCACTTCCACTTACAATAAATATTTCTACAAATTCTCTACGACGCTTGAAATATTGGGCTACCATCAATGTGGAGCAGTCGCGGGTTATTCCTACTCCAACACCTACCACTGTGCCGTAACTAGAACAATATACATATGATTAATTATTAAAAAATAAAATTTATTTAATTATAATAAATTTAATATTATTATAAATCATTACTTTGGCGCCCGATAAAATAAGTATATAAAATAATTTATGTTTAATAATTTTAAATAATAACGAATAAAAATAAATAAAAAATGGTGAAAATATAAGCCAATAAGTAAGACTCTCTTTTGAAAATCCTTGCTGATGGTGTACAACTTATTTTCTGTCAGACATTATATAAAAAATATATTTTTTCTTATTTAGAAGAGTAATAGCTAAGACGTAAAGTAGAGTTTTGCAAATTTTTATTGAAATTTTGAGTTTAAAAAATATATAACTTATGAACAGGGTAACCAATCATAGAAATTCTAAGTTACAGCTTAGCTAATATTATAGAGAATATATATTGTAAATTTTAACAAAATTTATTGAATAGATCTTGAGATATCTTGTACATCAGTTTGAAAAAGTAGTTTCGAGAAAAACGCAAAAGAAAAACAATACAGCGTCAGCGTCTTAAATCAAATATTCATTCTAATAGCTATAACATCGAAAATAGTTCGAATTTTAAAATGGTTAAACATTCGAAATATTCTTAAAAGTATAAAAAAAAAATATTTATCTAAAAAATCGAGTTTTTGAAAATCTTAAGGTGGTGTAACTCCTTAAAAAAACTATGATGTTCCGAAAAAAGTTACACTTATTATATTCTATAGTTTAGTTTAGTATCTTAACTTAATTTATCGCAATATTAAAGTATTCAGTTGGGATAAAAAGAGGTAATACCAGAATGGAAGTAAAAGATTTTTTAGAAATTAACTGTAAACTTTTTCTCGATAAATTAAGAAAATTAAAGAAATAATAAATATTTTACTATAATAAAGAAGAAAAACCAATTCTAATATTTTCAAAATATTAATAATTTGATCGAAAAATCGAAACGATTGTTGTAAAATTACTATTTTTGTTAAATATATCTAAGTTAGAATTAATATAATTGCAATTACACTTATAATAATATTAAACCTTTTAACCGATTATTTATACATGTTTATACTAAAAATGAAATTTTTAAACAAAACTTTTTAAGCTAGTTACAGAGAGATAATTATAAAAAATATTTATTCATCTTAAATAAGAAATAATTTTAAAAAATATATAATTTCATGCAGATATGTTTAAAAAATTTGTATTAATAATTTTGTAGGATTAATATAAAATATTTTTCATTCGTGACTCAAAATTAATTTAAATTTATAAATAATTTTGCGTTTATAATCAAAGATCTTACACTAGATAAGACATCTACCGATATTAAATAAAATTTAAAAGTAGGGACGGACAAGAAAAATCAACTTGCAATAAGCTTTTAAATTTTTTCAATCAAAGCAGATAACTCCGTCGAAATTTAATAAGTAACGAAGTAAAATTGGAAGAAAAGATAAAATACTAAATTTTAATGCTCTTTATAAATTAAAAGTAAGTATAATTATATAAAAGCAAATTAATATTTAAAAATTTAGATACAACTTAATTGTTAAAATTCAATTATAATAATAAAAAAATAAATTTAAAAAATATCTTCCAATATTTTTTATGAGGTTAAAAATTAAGCATATATTTATAAATAAATTATATTAAATAATGTACAAAGAATGATTCATTAAATATGCATTAGTATCATTAAAAAAAATTAATATTTTATTTATAATTAATATTTCGAAAGCGCAATATATAGATCATAGAGGTGCCCTGGACTCACCGTTATGATTTAGAGATAAACCAATAAAAAAAAAACTAATAAATAATTCTAAAGCTAATTTAGTAAACTAAATAAAAAAGAAAACGTTTCTTAATATTTTTTTTTAAATCAATCGATAAAACAATAAAAAATTAAAATTAATAGAAATATGAATATATTTTCATTGAACTAGTTAAAAATACTCATAAATCTATGTTATATTTTTATAAGATAAAATTTCAAAAATATTAGATAATAACAAATGATTATTATCGCAATATTTTATAGATATGAAAGAAAAAAGTAAAGAAATATATATCTGTCATTACATTCCGTATACTTGTGTGACATTTGTAATTTATCTGATGATAGCAAGTATTTTTAACACAGAAACACTCGATCTTCAAATTTCAAAAAACCAAGTATTTCATCTTTCCAAAGTATTATTTATTATTTCCGGATGTACTAAAGCCAAACTATAAAATCTAATTTCATATTTAAAAACATAAAAGTATATGTGATAACGTTTTTATATCACATTTATATATTTTTGCGAGTATGCCGAGAGAAATAAATGATTTATTGATATTGATATAGAAATTTTTATTTTTAAAGTTTGATAAAAATATTTCGTAATAACCTAAAATTCAAACATAAATATTATGCATTTTATAATTTTGATTTAATATATAAAAATAATAATTCAATATATATATTATCAATTGAAATAAAATAAGAAAAATTAAAAAAATAAAAACTAAAAGAAACTCATGTAAGAAGTAAAGTAACAAGTTAATAAAATAGTTAATTGAAATTTTATTTCAGAAATAAAGCGTAAATATAATTTAATATTCGATATTTACATTTTTGTTTGTTTTATAAATTTGAAATTTAAAAATATACATATATTTTATATCCAGAAAAAATTGAAAGTAATTTATTTTTATTGTTTAATAATTTCTACCATTAGCCAGAGAATAATTTTTCTTTTGTATCTTAAATAAACTGAATTAAAAATTTTATATACAAAATATACTTAATATATAAAGAAAAATATTAGAGGAATTTAAAAACAACGCTTTTTTTAAATTTACAATATATTTTTTGAAACTTAAATTTGCATGGTGGTTCTTATAGGCACTGCGGAACTGCAGCACCCTCAGTTTTTACTAGATATTATCAATTTAGTATAGTCTTAGTATGGAACTATTCGCTTCCAAAGACGTTACTTTCAATTGTTGTGTATGTCCACATATAGTCGTCGCCACGAATTAATGTAATTGTGTAATCATTGAACGTTTGCAAGGTACCGCTCTGCGATTTGAAATGTTTTATATGTTGTTATATACACGAACGCTTTATAAAAAAGTAACCAATGTAAACAAAAATCTGCATACACAGCATAAATAATTTTTGTAGTATGTTGAAGTAAAATATCTACTTATTATTATACAATTACATTGATTCGTGTCGACGACTTAAATAAGCTGCACGTTTGATAGAGAGCACTTTTGCACACGCAGTGCCAACTCTGTTGTTTATACTTAAATTTTCTTTTTATGTTTTACATAATATTAAATTAATAACTCAAAAATTTCTGAATTTTTCCATTTTTCTACTTAAATAAAGTCAATTTGATTAAGAACTATTAAATATACAATATATTAGACATACAAATTTGTAAAATTAGGACAAAAATTATATAAATCTAATGCAAAATAATTTGAAAATTTTAAGCATACAAATAAATACCTGAAAAATAGTTGATGAAACTGGCTGGCGAACGATGTGAAGAGGCATCCAAGTGCAGTGACTAGACCGCCCATAACAGCGGTAACTCTTGTACTTTTTCGCCGGCAAAATGCGATTGTGACCGGAGACACTAAAAGAGCGACTCCAGTTGACAGCGCACCCAACCATCCTGGAAAAAAACATTCAAATTTATTAGTAATTTTAACAAAATAATTTAATAAACAATTGTAATATTTTTACAGCGAAAATATAACCCTACTTTATTCGAAATTTCAATTGTTTGTCAGCCATATTTAAAAATAAATATGTATATACTTTAAGAAATTTTATTTACATAACAAAAACGTATTATTATCGATTTGAAATGCAAATATATGTGAAATAGGCAGTAAGATGAATAGAATTATAACAAGTTATGAAATCAATTCCGTGTATAATTTGAAGTTTGTTGTTTGATATCCTGTTTATATTTTTTCTGAAAGAACGGGAGCATAAAAAGGGAATTTGCGACAGTGGTGGCGCCGTATATATCAGATCAAAAAGCAGCATTTCAGTTTCGATTCGGACAAAATGTATTAATCACGGACGCGTGGATTTTCAATATAAAAAAGAACTGTAAGATTTACAAAGTAAAGTTTTAGTGTAAGTTTTTCCATAGAGGAAGCAAAAAAGTTACCATAACTGCGTGGGAACTTAATACAAATAAAATACTTAAAACTGTTTACTTTAAAACTTTATAGACAACAGTTTAAATCACTGATGTGTTACTTTAACTATCTAGGATAGTCTTTTATTTTATCCTTAATCGAATTAAAAAAATAATATAGAATTAAAGCAGTCGCGTAGGGTACAATTAACCCTACTTAATATATTTTTAGTCATAAAATCACACAAGAAACTATATTCTATTCTTACCAGTGCGTCTTGAAACGCATGTATGGAACGCCGTTTTTTTCAGATATCTCTAATTCATTTTTAGATATCTAAAAATAGTTTTATTTTCAGATATCTTAAATTCATTTATAGATATCTTAATATGAATTAGAGATATCTGAAAAAGAATTTTAGATATCTGAAATTCATTTATGGATATGTGAGCTGGTTGCCTATTTCACATATCCATAAATGATTTTTAGATATCTAAAATTCATTTTCAGATATCTCTAATTCATTTTAAGGTCCATATGTTTAACATTGGCAGTAGGAAATGTAGGCAAAATCTTTATTTAAGATATCTGAAATTCATTTTCAGATATCTATAATTCATTTTTAGATATCTTAAAATAGGTGTATTTTAAGATATCTGAAATTCATTTATAGATATCTGAAAATGAATTAGAGATATCTAAAAATGAATTATGGATATGTACATAGTGGGAAAAAATATTGAATAAATACTAAAACGGCGTTCCATACGCATGTATAGTTTTTCTTCACTGTCGTAGAAGAAAGGTTATTTCTTGATCTCATCAAATTTTTAAATTTAATTTTATGTATAAATAAATTTTGAATTTTTATCCAAAAATAATGTGTCTACATATAAAAAATAAAATTTTATTATTAAATGATTTTTTTAATCTTTAAAATATCCAATAGGTCCTTAAAGGCTACACGCGACCGCTGTCGTTTCAAATGACTGCACGCCTTCTTGTAAGTTAAGGGATCTTACCCTGAAGGTTCAAAAAATCCTTTTTTTTTTTTGGAGATGTCTGACGCCGAAGGATATCACGGCTCCAAATACTATTATTTTTGCTTCTAAAACGACCTTAACTGTACGTAGTAGCCAAAAATTAAGTTGAAGAAAAATGGTGCTTTATTTTATATTTGTTTAAATTTTTTAAAATATGTTTTAACTAAAACTAACAATAGATTCTTTTAAATTTATTAATCTAATAAGTTAATTTTATATTCTTATAAGCATCGATTCCTGAAAATATGTAAATTAATAAGATATAGACAAATAACCTAATTACTACCCTGGAATTATCACCTTTGTCTATTATTAAGTGGGTTTACTTAGCGGTGATTAACGCGAAAGCCTTATCCATTGTCTTCAAATATTTCTTAGGCAAATTCAATTTAATATCAAGCATTATAATATATTTGAACAAAATACTCTATTAATATCTTTTATCAGCGTAAAAAACATAATTGATACAATAAATTGAAATATATGTTTTTTGAAAATATAATATAAAGTTTGAATTAGCATTTTAATTATTTATTTAGAAGAAGTCTTTTTTAAATAGCTTAAATAAAATGTATATATTTAATTAAGCGACATTACAAATAAAGAAAATAAAGGACTTTTTTTTATTTCATGGATCACATTTGAAAGAAGTAAAGTTTGTCAAATTCAAAATAATTCTGATGGGTAGACAATAAAGACAGACACTGTTCGTTGAACGTCTTCTTCGGTCGTAAAAGCAGACGCCCATGTTCTCGCCGTTCCATTGCCCAAAGGGCGCTACACTAACGATCCACTAAATAGCTCTATTTCGAACTGATTATCTGTGCTATAAATTCACCGTGTTGTTTTACGATTCCCGGACAGAATTCTACAAAAGTTTGCGTGTACAGTAGTTTATATACATTGATATATTCACTTTTGTTCTAAAAATGATTAATAAAACATTGTTAAACTATTTCCTATTAATATTTTTATATTTATAAAAAATGGAATCTCATATTTTTATTATTAAATTAAAAAATATTTCAAATGTTAAGTGATTATATTAAATTATAAATTGGTTGTTCAAATTACACGTAAATTAGTAATACTTCTTGATAAGTGTTTAAAAAATAAATATTTAATGAATCTGTGCATTTAAAAATACTTTCTGTCTTATTTCTATGTTCTGGTAGATTATTGTCTATGTATATATTTATTGTGAAATGTAGATCGATTTTATAGTATATTATAGTTTTTAAAAAAGGTAAAATAATGTGTAAGTTACGAATTAAATAATATTTTTTCTGTCTTTTAAAATATTAATAGCTTCATGAATCATTTAAGTAATACAGGAGTTATAAACAAAATGTATGGAATTTTCGCATATGGTGCAATGGTAGACCTTGATAACCCTTTATTCTGTTTTACCTTTGACCAATATAATTTTAAAGTTAAATATAGCAAAAAATAATTAATTATAAATAGGATTAATGTAGAAATTATTTTCTTATACGTTTATACCAACTATCTTATTTAAAAATAGATACAACAAAAATTAGTTCTATAATATACGTATTGCTGAAGATTGCATCTTAATATTTAACTAATTTTAAATTATTCACTAAATGTTTAAATACTGCTGAAGTGTAACTTCACTTTTTCAAANTTTTCAAAAGTAAAAATTATACATAAAATAATAGGAAATTTTATGAAAAGGAGACTTTAATTTCGAAATCAGTTCTTCAGATAATTGTTAAATGCTATTTTTTGAAATCGTTTATTATTTTCTATGTATAATATTACTGCCAAATAATTAATAAAATTTAAAGATTAGGAAATTTTATGATAAACGTGTTGCTAAAATTCTACAGAAATTCTTATAAATAATAATTTTTCAAATTAGTAAAAATTGTTGATGTACCTATAATGTTACTTTTTCTATTAAATCGACTTATTTTGCCATATTATAAATTATATATGAAATGTAGGGAAATTTTATGTTTATTGACAAGAAAAACAGCACATTTTAATTTCTGACTTATTGTTAGTTCTACAAGAATTTATAAAAAGGAAAAATATTTAAAATCGGTAAAAATCACTAATGTATAATTCATTTTTTCAAAGTTCTTTTAAATGAAATTAAACATTATATGATATGGAATGCATTACTGAGGGAGTCTAAATATTTAAAATATTTTTAAAAAAATCCCTTCTAAGTAATTTCAATAGAAATATTTACCGAACATAAGAAAATTTCGTCATATATGATATTTTAAAGTTATTAAATTAAGTAGCTTTAAAAGCGAACCTTATATATTTGTATCTATATTTATATTAGAGATTTGCATTGGACAAAATAATTAAGTCGGAATAATAAAGCCCGAGGACCAGGCTTAACGCATAGCTTTTATCTACAATAGATAAAGGCTCGATACTCTTAAGACCGGAATTTCATGCTTTCTAGGAAGGAACCTCATTTATATCAAATTTAAACACATATAAAAACCATTTTTACAAACTATTAATTAAAATTTATTTCAATTTAATCAGTCAAAGAAAAGACAAATATATATTCTTTGAATAATTAATTAAAAACTTAATATAGTCTTATACTGAAAACAAAAAGTTAAAAGCCCAATTATCTACCTGTGGACATTCTTAAAGTATAGATGACTATTTATAAGATACAATTCATATAATTCTATCATTAGGAGTCATTAAAACGAAATGAAAATAATGTACTATAATTATTTTAATTAAACATGCGATAAATTTATATTTAATCGATGATTTCTAACAAAAAAAGAGATATTTTTATCCTTAAATAGTAACTAAAAGCAGTCTATAAGCTTCTAACATCAGAAACAGTTGAATAATAGCCGCAATGGACGTGCAAATGATAATTAAATGACTCGCGCGTTCTGTGTCGTATTGCAATTTATTTGACAGCAGCTATGAACTATTAAGGAACAACTTACAACTTTGAGATTGCATTGTTATTGAAAATTATACTTTTTTCTCTTCATAATAAGAACTTATATAGATAAAAATAAGACTGTGTGTGTATTTACAATACAATGCAATGATTTTAGAAAGGAGAAAATGATAATAAAAATTGTTATTTATGACACGAATTTAAATTTATTGTTTTATTTACAAACATAAAAGTTTGTTTCAGATATAATAAAAATTATGTTCCTATAAATAAATATTTAATACTATATTTTTTTATATTGAGATAATTTTTTTCTTTTGAAATACCAAGCTCTTATAAGTTTTTTTTACTATTACTTTTAAAAGAGTTTTCATTTTAACTTTTCAAAAATACATTCGTTGTTTTGTTATTTTTGAGTTAAGTTTGATATTTATTTTTCCAATTTTATTTTCTAAACTATATTTTTACTTGTTTTACACTGTTAATTTTTTTCCTCAAAACAAAAGATGAGTAAATTATTGTATATTAATACGAAATTAAAATACAATTAAAGTAATATTTCAATACATGTGAGGAAACCTATTAAGATGAATTGTGATTTTACAATATTTATGTAAAAACGGTACACGCATTGTAATTTGACAGAAACATTGATCGGTATCCCATAAAAAGCTTCTCAGATTTACAAACATTACTTGTAATTTAATTTGCTATAATTTTTTAGAAACTCACGAACTAATATTGTAATTTATATTACAATAAATTCATTGTAAATTGTAAAAAAAATTGTAAAATTACTATACTCGATTTGAATTTTGATTAAATATTTTGCCTATCAACCTCCAATACATTTTTTAAAATTACCATGGAAATTTTTAACAGTGCAATTTTTCAGTAAATCTGTTTTATTCAATTTTTATATTCAAATTTATAGCATTGTTTTCCTCACAAAAATAAATTTTGCCATTTTTGCAATTTATTAAATTTTCAAAAAAAAACTATGCTTCACGATAGCCAATCTAATATAGTTTAAGGAAATCTAAACGATTTTGTTCTACCTTATTTAAGGGCTGATCGCGAATGGCACCCAAAGAGGTGCCTTTTTCGGAGGTGTTTGACAGTGAAGGCTACCATGGCTCCAAATACTAATATTTTTACTTCAAAAATTTTGTAATAATAATAAAAATACGTGCGATAATATAGTTAAAAACCCCAAATGATTTGATTATTATTTAACACTTAAAAAATTCCTGAATATCGCTGGAGTTCTATTTTCCATTTCCAAATACTTCGCGTAAATAGAGGGACGAATATATATATATATATATGTATACTCTTAAATAAAAGTATAAAATTTCTGTGGGAATAATGTAAAACATAAATCCAAGCAAGTACAGTGACTTATGATCTCTTCATAATGTGATTGACAGGTCCGTATTAAAAAATGTTTGACGGACAACCGACAAAGTAACCATACTCATTATTTTGAAATTTATTACAGATGAAATACCGCTAGATGGCAACTATAATACAGCAATATTCCTTGTTACAATTTTTTTCATTCGTCTAGTTTCGTTGTTATGCAATTCTAATGGAGAATTTAATTGTTGCCGTATTTGAAAGTTGATGATTTACGGTAATTTTTAATTGAGTGTAAAAAGACTAACGGTACACAGGCGGTTCATCATTTTTCGATGATGGGTGGTCTACGCTAACGCGCGGCATCATTTTTTTCACTATTCTACTTGCGAAACTATCGAAATCAAAAGTATTATCAGGTGCTGCTCTTTTTTATATTCATGATTTAGTTCGAAACAGTTAAATTATATTCACAAACCTAATAACTATCATGTATTTTTGATTTATGTTTCATACAAACCAATTATAATAGTATTTTGTTATAAGTAAAAAACTTATAATACAAATATTTAATACTATTATTTTAATTCAAATTATTATTTGTTATATCAAGGGTACGATACTTGAAAATTATTTTGAATAAACTCGAAAGAACTGATAGTACGACTGAATTCCGAATTTGAAGCAGACTCTCACATAATTTAAAATCAAAATTTACAGTTACAATGTGACTTGGTCAGATCGCTTTAAATTTAGATCTTAATTGTTTCAAGGTCTTTCAAATTAAAAGTTTCAAAATTGATGCTTTGAAGCAAATTGTAGCTAGTGCAAGGATAATAGAAAAAAGTGTGATTATATTCTTAAAAGATTAAATAAAATTGATATTTTTTTTTATAAATATTAATTGTAAATATTTAATACAAAAAAGTTTTCATGTTTCTATTTTAATATTTTCTTTAGTTTCATAAATAGTCCAATCTGTCCAATCGAAAAATCTTATATCCTGTATTAAAAATAATTTGATTTATTTTTTATTGAATATAAATATGACCCGATAATTTTATATCAATGTCAAGATATCGAAAAAAGAATTTAAATTTTTTTTATTTTACTTATTGTTTTCTTCAAATATTATAAAGATTGCTTAGGAATAAACATATTATAAAGGGCATAAATTCATATAAATTTATTTACATTAAAAACCAGCCTTTATATGAGCGATTTTTTTATTGATTAAAATAATTCTAAACAAATAGGGCGCCGTTTACATTTGATTAAAAATTAGCATAATTATACTTTATATTTTAGAAAAGTATTAAAAAATAAAAACAAAGTGTTTTAACTTCATTTAATAAAATTATTTTAAGCTATTAGCAAGGGTACAAAACAGTAAAATTATTTTAATGACCTCTAAACAGCTGGTAGTACAATTAGGTTCAGAATTTGAAGTAAGCTGTCACTCATAAATCAAAATTTATAATTGCCTAATGATTGTGACTTGGACAGCTTGCTTCAAATTCTAATCTCAACTGATTCAAGGACTTTCAAATCAACATTTTGGAAAATAATATTAAAGATAGTTTTTACGAATGGACGAAGGATAGATAAAAAAATTGTATAATTTTCTGAGACCGTTTTTCAAATTTGTATTTTATTAAAACAAAATATCTTCCGTTTTTAGTTGAATAGTTAATGCAAATATAAATAAATATATCTAGTATTATAGTTAGTTATTATAACTAGAAGCAGTAAATCTATAAATTATAGTTAATATTTATACTCTAGTAATATTTTTATACAAAATTAATTAAGTTGGTAGAAATGATAATGAATCCAACAACATTTTTGATAGTAACATAACCTAAACGTGTTTATATATACGTATGTGTCTAAAACTGGTGTTGAGGATAAAAAAGTCATAAATCATTGAGATAATTAGATTTTAATTATAATTGGTGATATTGAAGATCGATTATTCCCAATTGCCGGAGGGGGTAAATATCAATGTTTGCGGTTTCAATTTTCGAACTACTTTATATTGCGATTTTATCGCCATGAATTTTCAAATTAATTCTGTTTTATCGTTGTTATTTGTGTTCTTGTTTATAATTTACAAAGTTTTTACTGAAGTTAAAAGAAGTGATTGTTTTAAATATGTATGTAAATGAAATATGCCTAATGAGACTTGTAATTAACGATCAATTAGATTATAACTGTACGGTGGTTTACTTGGATTAGCATCAACTTTATGTAGTCGAGACTCTACAACTGATAATATCTCCATTACAACTTTAAACCTCAAAGACAGTAGTTAAGAGTCTCTTGTTAATATAAACATGGCTATCTAAAAGATTATAAAGACATTTCATTTAATCTTAGACATTAAAATTGTATATTAAGATGTTCTTTATTTTCTGAGAAGCTTTTTTTTATAGTTTATTTTATACAATCAAATGTCAGATACTTTAATTGGACGTTACTGTTTAATAATTATTTTTATGTAGAAACATTTTATTTGTAATTTATTTGGAGATAAAATAAATAATTGTTATTTTATTTTATTTCTATGTATATTTATTGTTGTATTAAACTATTTTTGAAGGGAAACTGAATATTTTATAGTGCTTCTTAATTAAATTTAAATAAATTGTATCTTATATATTTTTTTATTTATAAAAGTTTTATGCTTGAATTACATATAAGCTGGCTCCAAACCCGGCTTTCCAAATTTTGTTTATTATAGTTACGGCCACGAAACAATGTAATTGCATAATTATTGTACGTTTACATGCGATCTGAAATGTTTTATGTGTTCCGAAAAAGCAGTTGTTGCTATACATATACACGAATGTTTTGTAAAAAAGCAACCAGTGTAAACAATACCTGCGTACATTGCAAACATAATTTTTCGAATAAAGTTGCCACGTACTTTACATTATTGAGAAGTTTGTCAACTAAGCTTTAAGAAATTGAAAGATAATTGTATATGTTGAAGTAAAATATCTGTTTATTATTATGTAATTACACTTATTGATGGCGACGTCTATAAGAACGCTTTGTAAAGAAGTTACAAAACCTGCGTAAACTGCAAACATAATTTTTCGAATAAAGTTGCGACGTACTTTACATTATTGAGAAGTATTTCAACTAAGCGTAAAGAAGATGAAAAAATGATTATGTATGTTGAAGTAAAACATCTGTTTATTATTATGTAATTACACTAATTCGTGGCGACGACTATAAGAACGCTTTGTAAAGAAGTAACAAAACCTGTGTGCACTCTAAACATAGGTTTTCGAATAAAGTTACGAAGTACTTCACATTATTAAGAACTATGTCAACTAAGCGTTAAGAAGATAAAAAAGATGGAAACCTATGTCGAAGTGAAATTTCTGTTTATTATTATGTAGTTACATTGATTCGTGGCGACAACAACATTATAACTAGTTATACGTAATATATAAAAACATTTGCAAAAATTTCACAAATAATAATTTTTACTATGATTCTGTACTTATGTACCGAATTTTTTATGCTATTTATTAATTATATTGCGAGATTTTGAAAGAAATTTACTGTCTACACCAGAAAAAAAAAAAAAAAAAAAAAAAAAAACAAAACAAATCAAGTAAACAACAGCTAACTATTATTATAAAAGCAAATATTTAGTTTTTTTGATCCATATCAATTCAAAGATATTATGTATTTTGTTAGCACTAGTTTTTGAAAAACAAATTTATAGAATACGCTTAATATTTATCAAAATTGACATATAAAGTGGTAACTAAATTAGTTCACTTACCATAAATAACAATTTAATAGTATATTTCGAATTAATTAAACTAAAATATCAAACAAAAATATGCTTGAAAGTTGTGAAATAAGGTGTCTCTTTATCTATAATTGATAGAATCTAAATGAGAAAATGGCTATAATTTTATGCAAGAATATCATCATCAAATAAGTGTTTTAATGGTTTTTCGTAGGCGATTAACAATAAAATTGACAGTTATTGGATATAAATTATACTTAACTGTCACATTAAATATCAAGTATCTATTAGGAAAACTGGCCTATTTTTATTTTTTAGTGCAAACCAATACGGTAGTTCGATAAATATCATTTGATTTTTATGTGTAGGATTTACTCGCTATGAAAATGCCATAGAAATATAAGAATAGTATATTAAAAATCGGTCGCAAATACATATCAACTACAAAAAATGCATCAAAATTATAAAATAAATTTAAAACTTATAAACAATACAAATGAATAAAGAAGTATTTATAAATGAAAATAAACTATTTGTGCTGTTATATCTGTTAGTTAAATACTTTAAAATAGAATTTTCAGATATTCACAATCAACTAAAAAGCCAAGATAATGTATAGACATTTTTTAGTATTGTCTCCGTAAAAACCAGTAGCAAAATTGCTATTTCTATTATTTTTTCAATCGTTAAAACTCTATATACTATATCACTTTCTAAAATTATGATTTGGAGGACTTAGAAGAGAACAGAGGTAGTACAAACTATAGTTAAACTTAAATTTCAAGCCTGTTTTCAAATTGTAAGTAATATATCTAAAATAAGTGATCAATTACAATTCAACTACCTTTACTCCTATAGGAACAAATTTTTACTGCTCGAGTTTCTTTAAAACAATTTTAAAGTTTCATACCCCTACATCAAGATAAATAGAATACATATTTATTTGTCTATTTATCTTGCCCCTACATCGTAATTATAAAAATCATCAACTGTTCAATAAATTTTATCATCTAAAAATAATATGAGCTCCGATGGTAATGATTGCCATCATTAATTGTAGGATTTATCGATAAATCTTACAATCAATGATAGCAATCATTACCATCGGAGCTCATGTTATTTTAGATGATAAAATTTATTATACACGTGATGAGTTAATAATAGATTTAATAATAAAAATAGTAATTACTCATTAAAGAAGATTAGCGAATGTTTACAATACTCTGATGGATGTATTTACAATATAATTTTCTCCGTGTAACATTTGTTAAAATTCAAACTATAAATTTAATAGAAATCTCAAAATTTTTGTTTCGTCGAAAAAGAAATAAAGAAATGAGAATAAAATATTTGGAAATTAGAAATTAGGAGAACAGAAAATTCCAAGAAAACAACCAAGAGCACTTTACAGCTATTTTAAGTGTATAAATACAAAAGTTGTATTATATAGATATAGATATATTGCAGTTAATAAGGGTTGATTACCCCTTCATTTAAATTAACCAAATATTAGATGCTTCCCTTAAAAGGGGATTTACAATCAAAATAGTTGTAATCATCTACTTAAATCAACATAAGTTCAAAATTATTTTAAATCAAATTTATCTCAAATCGTCAACAAATTAAAAAGAAAATATAAATGAACTGATATAATTATCTTTTAATTAATGCAATTTTGAAGTTATTTTGATTAAAATAATTAATTTAAATAGCATATTATCTAAATGTAAAAACTTTGTTTAAATTGAAGAAAGTTTCAGTTTAATGTTTACAGAAATATCAAAAGAAATTTAAATGATTTAAATGAAATTAAGTAGCTCTTCAGATTAAAAAATAAATTATTTAAAATTTATACCGAAATAATAAAATTTGATTAATTACAAAATGAAAGTGTGTGTTTGGTCCAGGATTTTTTCAATTTAATAAAAGTATTGTTTACATAAATTTAATGGAATCTAGTGTTGGTACTCGGTAAAAATATTTTCCAAATATCTTCTTCAAAATTGCAATAAAGATCAATAATTTTTATTTTTTAAATCAAACAGAGTTGTATTTATTTTATTTTTATTGTTTGCATATTTGAAGAATATCAAACAATAGAAATTTATTATTAAATATAGTTTCTAAATTTTATTTTTTCATGTTCAATTATTTTGTTGGCAGTTTTCGAACTTTTTACAATTAAATATATTTTTCTACAGTCGCTATACAAAGTAGGTATTTGCGCTCTCTTTTGTCCACGCAAAATGTTACTTTGCCGCTCTAGAGCGACAAAGTAGAAAATACGCTCGCTAACGTCACCTACACGTAATTAACTTCACAAGTCAATCTGACATATGGTTGCTCTGTACATAACATAACCTAACAAAATGTCTTGCTTTGTAAAATTTATTATTTTTTGTTATGGTGGATAACTTATTGTGGCGACTGTAGAAAAAATCTTATGTGTGTTTTGAGCGCAAATAGACATTGTCGATTTCGAGAGAATATAACAGAGAATATAACAACCTTTCATTCGACAATGTTCCACTTTGCGCTCTTAACACACAAATAGCTTTTTTCTACAGTCGCTATACAAAGTAGGCGTTTTGCGCCCTCTTTTGTGTGCGCAAAATGGTACTTTGCCGCTCTAGAGTGACAAAGTAGAAAAAACGTTCGCTGCCCAAATTTTTATAAAATGTTACTCATTTACATTCTATAGTAGTAGCAATAGTGTGAAGTCACAGTAACACCAAAAACAAATTTCAAATATCTCTTAAAGTTTGTGGCGACTGTAGAAAAAATCTTGTCTGTATTTCGAGCGCAAATGAACATTGTCGATTTCGAGAAAATGCCGCGCACACACAAACACACGCCTACTTTGCGCACATAATACACAAATAACTATTCTCACTAGCAGTTTTAAAAGAAAAATCAAATTGTTTCATCTTCACTTAGAATTAAATTGCTTTTTTTTTTCTTTATCAATTTACGCAAATAAATAAATTTTAATTTTAACATTGAAATTGTCACAAAAAAATCAATTGCCATTAAAATTAATCGAAAAGAAATAAATTAAACCGTATTTGAAAATTTTAAATAATATATTTATAAAATTTTCACTAATCGTTAAGTTAAAATTAAGTAAGTAAGTAGCAAAAGTAGCAAAGAACTCTTACTAAAAATAATACCCAAGTCTAAATATTATTAATCATCATACCTTATGTTTAAATACATGTTATGATTAACTTACTACATTTATTAATTACATTTTCATTATTTTAAAGACTCTAATGGCACCGAGCCAA
This sequence comes from Pogonus chalceus, assembly GCA_002278615.1. Lineage (NCBI taxonomy): Eukaryota > Metazoa > Arthropoda > Insecta > Coleoptera > Carabidae > Pogonus > Pogonus chalceus. The sequence continues at coordinate 1,397,134 of CM008234.1, read as the reverse complement.
CTAAAATATTGTTTATTTAATTGCAAAATAATCCATTTTACAAAGATTGATTTAAACGATGAAATATATATTTCTGTAACAAAACAAAGAATTGAACATCGACATAACTAAAATTCCATAGCGTACTATATAGACTGAAATCTAGACAGTTTACTATTTATAAATGTAAATTTGGGTCCATATAAATTTACCAAATGGCTTTGGAATTAAAATATTTCTGTTTTTATTATGATAAATACTGTCTGTTCAGTTTAGAATTTATGCAGTATCGCAGAAATCGAAGGTAGCGTTGGATTGTTTGCAAGTAAAATCGTTTTGCTTTTATTTCTTTATTGTTTTATTAGATATATGTACGTATTTTGTTTTAAAACTTTCCTAATCTTTTATTTTTAGTAAAACTTAAATGATTTATTGTAAAGTCGATATATTTTAACATGTTATGATTTATAAAGTTTTTATTAAAATGTATAATTACAATTTTTTTTTTTTGGTTTTATATTTTTTCCTCTAGAATTCTTAATATAGTATAATATATTTAGTACTTTAGAAACGTTAATATACGCCACGTTGTTCAGCTAAATAATATCCATAATTTCCAAGTGCGCTCATATGTTTTAATTAAATTTTGTATGGCTTAATTTATAAATCTAGGTTTACCGTTAACCTTAATAATCAAATAAAAATTGTATATAATGTTTTAAGCCATGTGTTTATCGAAAAATTATTATTTATAAATATTTTGATGATTTTTAACAGACATATATTATTAAAAAATGCAATAAATTAAGTGTTTTAGTTTCATATCGAGGTTAAATATTGAAACTAAAAATATTTTTGATTAGAATACATGTCAAATAATATATTTTCATATTATTTTTGTTATAAAAAATATCCACGGTATGAATTTTGAGTAAAATGACGATATATGATGACTATAGCGAGATAATGATACGTAGAGCTATAGAAATATATAAACAAAATAAATTATGTTGATTGTTTTAAAATAATTTCTTAGATGTAGTTTAGAAGTGTTAATTGTAGTTAAATTAATAAATATGTAACAAATAATATTTAATTTAATTAAAAAATTATAAAATAATTATACCATCAAATTTTATAGACGTTTTTATTTTT
>CM008234.1:1362308-1375779 GCA_002278615.1 Pogonus chalceus | reverse complement strand
CAGGAGATCACAACCAACAACCAACTCGAGGTCATTCAAACGATATTTTTAGAGAGTGATGTTAAACCATTTGATTTGGTAAGTGGGAGAAGGATAGAAAAAAGAGTGTCGCTACTGGTTTTTCTTTACTGTGGTAGAATTAAAGAATAATGTTGAAGTATATATTGATAAATATGAACTTCATATATTTTTTATATTACTTTACAGGATGAATGAGCAGTTCAAATTATATTAAATGAAATGATCATTTATAACCATTTTTTATTTGGAAACTTAATTTTTTAGGCAAAAATCAATGTAGAACTATAATATAATATATAATAAATAATAAATAACTTGTATTATCTATATTTATATTGTTTTGTTTTCATTTGTTTTTAGTACACTTGATCTACCTAAATTTTGTCATTGTTAATATAGTAACTAGAACCTCTTTAACTGTTTGGGCTCATAAATTTTGGAATTTGTAATAAAAATTATAAAATTCTTACTATCCATTTTTTATGAATTCAGAATTAACATATTTCATAAAAAATATAAACGTATTCAACGTAAAATACTTCAATAGCATAAAAAGTTAAAGCAGATACAGGCTTTCAGAGAATTAAAAAGTTTTAAATGACAACTTAACAAAATGACATGCATAGTCTCACAACTCGTAAAATTTTTATAGTTGGATTTCAAGCATTTTACAGATAGCTCAAGACAATCGAACTTACATTAACTTTCAGACCACACGTAAAACTTATAACTGTATATATAAGAAAGTTGTTTATGTATAGATATATGAAATATAGTAGAAAATCATTTCAAAATTTTGTAAACTTATGTAAAGAGTAATAATAAATATTTAACTCAAAATCATTGGAAAATACTAAATAGAAATTTTAAATACACAGATTTACGGTTTTTATACATATTTTTCTAAAAAATCGAGAATATGTAGAAAATTTGTTAAAAATTGTAAGAATTAAATAAGAAAATAGTAATTTATAAAGCCCTATGAAAAACATGTTATCATTGACGAAAAAATTGCCACAAATACTTAAAACTTTTGAGATGGGTACATTAAAAAATAATATTTTTTATAAAATTTTTAAGTTTACTATACACTCGTTGCGAAAATCTGGCAACATTGGAGATAATTGACGTACACATACATAAATATTTATAGGTTATAAAAAACTATAATAAATTTAATTAAAAGAGTCTATTATTTTTAATATTAGTTTTTTGTAATGATTTTAACTATTTGTTTTATTAATTTTTTTTATAAGAAATTCCTTAAGACCATTTTTATTTGATGTCTCATAAATTTTTTTCAGAATTTCTATCGTAATCTCAACTTCTGTTAACTATAGTCTTTGCCACGAAATAATGTAATTGTGTAATGATTCTACGTGTACATAATACTGACCCACGATCTAAAATGTTTTATGTTTTCCAAAAAAGCTGTTGTTCCTTTATAGACGAACGCTTTGTAAAGAAGTAACCAATGTAAACAAAACCGGCTACACTGCATAAATACATATATTTTCGAATAAAGTTGCGACGTACTTCATATTATTTAAAACTAAGTCAAATAATCGTTAAATAGATGCCAAAGATAATAACGTATATCGAAGTAAAATATCTGCTTATTATTATGTAATAACATTGTCAGCCGACTTTTACTATTCATAAGACAATGTTAATTTAAAAAAATTTGATTATTTAAAATATAAATTAATCATATATTATGAATTACTATGCTTTTGGAATATTTTTGAATATAATATAATATACTTTAAAGTTGAATCAATCTATTTATATAGTGATTAAAAACATCACATTACTATTTAAAGCTATATTTATTTATATATTTATTTTAAAATTGGATTTGTACTCTTCTGCAAATATTAAAGTTCAAATTCTGAGTATGTATGTAAGTATCCTGGAATTGCAATTATGCACAAGAAATTTTAAAGTTATATATAAGGAATTGACTTGAATTAGAATTCCTTTCTTTAAATATAGCCAGATAGTTAAGTGTCATTCCGTTAGTACATCATTAGTTGTTATATTTTTTCTCATAAATAACTTTTATAAAAAAGAAATTAAAGGCAATTGTATTCAAGGATAAGTGCGTAAGATACAATATACAATGCAAGAAAAAAAAATTGATGATCGTTAGTTTTTAAATCACAGTAGGCTTACTTTATTCCATATAAGACATAATACTATAATACATTCCCAATGGGTTACTTTATATAAATAAAAATTCGTTTTCTTCCAAGTTTTTATTGTGCTCTTTAAAAGAAAAGAATTTAAAACGTTTAAACAGTTAAAAATATGAAAAATAATGTATGTACGTATGTATATATGTTCAAGCATATGTATTCATTGTTTTAGAAACAATTTTCAATAAACTAGAACCTGGAAAAATATCGATATAAATTTTCTAATACATTTTATCTTGCGTCCAACTGGCTGTCATTTCTCGCTGCACCAATGCACTTTAAATTACTCCGGTTTTAAAGTACTATTGCGATCAAAATTGTTGTTTTATGATAGAGATTAGATAATATATAAATATATTTTCAATATATTGAGTTTTAAACTAAAGTTTTTGGTGAAATATTTTGATAGAATCTTGGAAGGGTCCAATTTACTAAAGAAACAAGTCATAAGCAGTTTTGAAGATGACCATATTGATAGTAGAGTCCACTATTTTTAAAAATTGACCATTTTTTATTGTTGTGGTTCTTCTTGTTTATCTGTATTAAATTTTGTTTTTATGTTTTTTATTAGATTCTTCTTTTGTGTTTTATTTGATGCCATTTTTTACTTCTTTATAGGGATTACTACTTCCATTTTTTAGATTCCTGTTTAGATTGTTTTGCTTTGTTTATATTTGCTGATATTTCTATTTATTTACAAGCTTTGCTCAATTGTGGAGCCTATTAAGTAAAATTCTTATTTATTAGTATCAGGGCTGTAACTAAGTTTTTGTAGGCCCTAGGTAAGGCTTTCAAATTATACCCTTCACCCTTTAATAATAAAAAAAAAATCATGTATATACGATAGTTCCGAAGCTCCTATTCTTTCATTTTTTTAAGTTTGGTAAGAGTCTTAATAAATAAACACAAAATAATTATTCTTTTTTAATTTCATTTTATACTTATAATTTTTAGAAGCCTTTCTAGGCCCCCCTTTGATCTGGGCTCTGGGCAAGTGCCCTTGTTGTCCCTGCCTAGTTACGGCCCTGATTAGTATATTAGAATCATTTATATTTCTGGATTTAGAAATAATCAATGTTCTTTTAAAAGTACTTGTGTTAATTAAATCAATCGGTTTTGTAGTTTTTTATTCAAATCTTTAAAATATCAGAAACACGTCATCATAGTCTTGTGGTGGCTATTCGAATTGTAATTAGTAATTTCAATTAATTATCCATAAATAAAAGTTATTGCCGAATACAATGGACTAATATCAAAAGAGCTAATCGGGAGCAATTTATTCAATTAAAAAAATATAGAAAAAACCATCAATTGGCTGAGATATGAGGAAAACAATTTTTGTAATTTTGATTGCAAATAATTAATTAAATAATTATCTAATCACTAGAGCAATTACGAATCCTGATAGAGCTTTTTGGGAGCAACTTTTTGAAATTCGGTTAAAAAAAATTCATTAAATTTCCACGCTAACTTAATCGCGGTATAAGAAACATTGTAGAAAATATTTGAATTCAAAACTATAAGACTCTTTGTATTAAAATGAAACCATTTATTTTTGCTATCATTTAAATATTTTGGGATGATTTATTTCTTAAAAAAATAGCTGAAATTTTCTTAATATTTTATTTAAAATTATTAAATATTTATTTATTATTAATATATAGTCGAAGCCACAAATCAATGTAATTACATAATAATAAGCAGATACTTTACTTCGACGTACGTTATTATTATTTTCTTCGTCTTAACGCTTAGTTGACATACTTCTTAATAATGTGAAGTATGTCGCAACTTTATTCGAAAAATTATTTATGTAGTATACGAATGTTTTGTTTAAATTGGTTACATTTTTAGACAGCGTTCGTATATATAGCAACAATGGCCTTTTTCGGAAAACATAAAACGTTTCAGATCGCGGAGCGTTATCATGGAAAACGTACAATGATTATGCAATAACATTGTTTTGTGACAACGACTATAGTAACCATAAGATATTGAATTCTAATTTCATCTTTTTAATTTAGGTAAATAAAAAATCTATACTTTTAAGTGAACTAATATTTCAGTAATAAAACAGCTATATTTTTTTCGTTTTTTAATATTTTAGTTTTTAAATTTTTGAAGTAAAACTTATATACAGTATTTTATGATAAATAAAACAAAAAAGTAACTTAAGAGAAAGATAAAAACCCCATAACATCGCAATATGGCTACTATAAAATAAGTGAAACTAACATTGGACACATAATTTTTTTTACAAATTACTTCAATAATAGATAATTTGAGGTTAAAATTAAAATTTGCAAACAATACTTTTGATACCGATAATACGAAGCAACAATGCAAGCAGCAAACATCACGCCAGTATATTTATTACATAGTGCTGTATGCTTTATGCTCAAAGCAACTATAGATTGAATATAGCAGCATCATGCAGTGTGATGTACTTCAATCGACCGGATGAGGTTCAAATCCCGTTCAATGCAGTATTTACCTTATAGAGAACAGTAATAGACATAACACTCCATAAAATCAAGAAAATTGCTCATGTTGAAAGTTATTGTAAGATTTATTTGAAATGTTTTAGATAAGTATACGTGATAAAATGGTATTGTGTCAATAATAATTTTTAGATTCCTTAGTTGGTCAACATTTGCTGTTATACATTTATATTATTGATGATAAAATCAAGTTATCCTATATGATGGAATGATAAATTAAAGAATTTTTTTCCATTTTCCTCATATTTTTTAAAATTATTCAGTTCAGTTTGTTGTAATTCCTTTTCTGCACAGGCAATTCTTCAGATAATAATAATCGTATAATTTATTTTTATTTCAAAATATAAAAAAAAACAGCCTACTACGATTTCTCAAAACAATAATATTGTAAATGTAATAAAATTATAATAATAATTCCAGTTTAAATTTCAATTAAAATTCAATAATACTTTAAAACAAAAACTACTAGAAATAATTCAGCTTAAAATAGAAGGGGAGAGAAAGCACTTGAGCTATATGGAAACCTTATAACAATACATAGACACAATCACAGCTCGCCTCCGGAATCTCATTTGCGGTTTTTGCTTGTGCTCCGGGCACTCCGGACCCGCGCGGATTACAAATTGACAGTTAATGTTAGGCGTCGTGTGTGGTCTAGGCCAACCAGAAGCTTAGAAACCCATAACAGGGATGCAATTCTTGAAATATATTGAGTTGTTATTAAATTCGAATATTTTTATATTTTAATATACATTTTAAGAATACGTGTGAGTGATATTTTTCATATATAACTTATTTTAATTGTAAGATAAATCTTTATTCAATTTGTATGTTTTCAAATTTAAATATGGTTTAAATTAATAATAATTAAAACAATTTTCAAATTTCGTGTTAGATAGGGAAATTAATTAAATATATAATTTTGTTAATTATTGAAATTAACTTATTAACTATAGCTAAAATAAAAACAAATAGTATTAAGATAAATTTGTAAATTGTGATAGTAAATTTCATACAGCAAAAGCTACATGAAAGAATCAAGAATAGTAAAATATAGTATTTAAATAATTCTACATGAAAGAATAAATAATAGTAAAATATAATATAGCGTGTCCCAAAAGGATCAAGAAACGTTCGAAAATCATCTTTACAAAGAATTATAAGGAAGAATTTGAATCTTAAACCTTACAAAATTCAGCTTGACCAAGAATTAAAACCAACAGACCATCTTCAACGATTAAATTTTGCGATTAAATGTTCGAGAGGTTTCCAACCTTCGGAAATACCCCGACCCTTTTGGGACACCTTATATTTAAATAATTATATAAAATATTAAATTTAGATAAGTTTCAACAACCGAAACGAAAAAGCGACATATAAAAATAGAATATTAACATAATTCTGAAAATTATCAAACTGAATTTTGAACATGCGAGGTCAGTTTACGTAAATGAAACGAAAAAACGACATAAAAAAAGAGATATTTGTGAATTATGACAGTTAACTTCATACAATATTTTAAGACAAATGTAACAAAAAAGCAACATGAAAGAAAAAAGAATAGTAAAATATAGTATATAAATTTTTTTATAAATAATGAAGGTTAAAAAAAGCAACATAAAAAGATAAAGAAATGAATAAAAGAGTAATTAGATAATTCTGCAAATTATGAAAGTAAACTTTTTTACGTCCAAAATAAGTTATATTTTTACAGAGGAGGTATATTTACATAAATGAAACGAAAAAGCGACATATAGAAGCATAAAAAACTTAACTACATATATAAGAGAAAAAAGGATAAAATATGATAATTGTTTGTGCAAAAAAAACTTAGTCTAGCTAACATGTTTGCTATACGTTTCTTCACTTAAAACTAAAGTTGACGAACTAAACTAAACTATACATATAATAAACTAAAGAAGTTTCACTTCATTTACAAACAAAATTTTGTCCCTTGATATTAAATTATATTTATATTTAAATCTAAAGAAGAACAATATTTTTTTAGTAAAAATTCCTTCAATAAATAAAGTAATGTTGAAATATAACTATAGTTGATATTCAATAATATCTCTTTAGGAAATTTAAAGAACTGATATCCTAAGAAAAGGACAGTAAAGAAAGGTCTGGGTTAAAGATTGTTACAGTGACTGAGGCTATACAATTATACGAATGTGTGTGATTGCGATAGATATAAAGGATTCTAACATAAAAGAGTTCCCTTTTCCTGAAGATACAATGAAAATAGGATTTAACGAAATCACTATTTTACGTATTTAAGTTCTAAGTACGTTGCTTTGCTTCGTTGGGTTTCAAATATTATATATCTTTTTATAGACATTTATTATTTAAAATAAACTGATAACCTAACATTTTTATTGTTATAATTGATGTATTATTAGTTTAAATTGAAGTCTTACTTATAGATTTAAGAAGACTGTTGTCTATATTTATTTATACATGTTGAATTTTTTTTTTATCAATTTAAAAGAAACAAAAAATTATTTATTCGTATTCATATTTATAAATAATATAATTATATTTAATAGCAATATCGCTGCTTTTATTTGATTTAAGGTTGTTATTAAAGTTGCAACCAATTAATAACCACAAAATTGCAATATTAATTTTTATTAATATGATTTTGTTCCGATTTATGTATTCTATAAATAATTTTATGTAGATATGTTTATAAATTTATATACATTTACAAATTTTATTGAAAAAAATTCTTTCATAAATAAAGTATATCAATTCGATTTGACAAAGAATAATAAATTTTAAAAGTTAAGATAAATTATGTTTTCTCGGGGATTTATCAAATTAAAATAAAATTAATAGTAAATTATGATAATGATTGACGTCTGAATCGTTTCTTTTTAAAATCCGGACTTAGGTAAAAAAAGCTTTTTCAAACATTATTAAAAGTAAATGAAATTTTTTTATAGTACCATTTGCATTTCCAATTACGGACTAAATTGATTGAATTTTTGAATTCCGAACAAAAGAGAATGATTTTTAAAATCCAGACTAAAACAAATAGAAACATTTTAAATCTAATTTTGCAAATGGAAATTTTTAAAATACAGATTAAAGCATATACTTATGCTTTCAAACTTGAACTCAAAAGGAAATGAAAATTTTCTCAAATTCGGATTCGATAGAATAGAAATTATTACAAATTTTCGAATTCAAACTAAACCGAATGGAAAATTGTTTCAGACTTGAATTATGTAATGATAAATATTTAAAATCCAGCTTAAGAGTGTAAAAATATTTTCCAATTCGGATTTTAACAAATAAGCAGACTACAGCTGGAAGCTTTTCCAAATCTGAATTGAAGAAGACTTAACAAAATAACTGTTGAAATAACCGCAAATTCTTTACAACAATATTTATGTTTAACTGTATGAGTCGAAATATAATAAGAAAATAATGATAAAGCTGACTAATCACAAAAGTTAAAAACTTAATAAGATTACCATCTGAAAAGAATTTTAAACAGCAGAATAAAAACGCAAATAAATCGCTGGTAATTAATAGAGACCCAGAAAAGCTCTGCAGTTAAACTAGAATTTAAAAAGTTAATTTCAGTGTAAGCTTCAATTTCTATTCTTATTTGAGTTCCGGCTTTAGAAACATGGAAGATATCCGGGACAATATTTCCATATTATTTGATTCTATATGCACCAAATCTACAACGTGAAAGTGCACTCTGAAATGGAGTCACTTGATTCTATTTTAAAAATTATATTAATATAGCAATATATGTCCAATAACTTCAATAAATTTTTTGTTCTCCGTTTATCTTTTTTTTTTATCAACTGTGCTTTACATTGGAGTAAAATTGAATTTTTACGTTTAGTCTTTGATACGGATAAAAAATTTATTCTTTTCTTCTGTTATTTTTTATGCTTTAGGTTAAAGGGCTTTTGTAAAGACAGGTAAAATCTCATTTATTTCGAATTCTATTATACTTATCATGAAATAAATTTTCTAAATGCCTCAAAGAATTTTTGTTTCTTCTTAAATATAAGTTTGAATAGAAATTATCTCGAGTCAGCTAATTGGTGGTACTTTTGGCTTTTAAAGTTAGCTGTTACTCGTTTTGAGTTAAAAATTTGTTATTTTACATGTAAATGAATATTTAATTTTAATGTAATTTTATTAACTATTAATAAATGTAAAAATATTTAGCAAAGTATCAGTTTAAATATTTTAAGTATAAATAGATCGGAAACATAAGACATTAATGTTTTTAGTATTCCCATAAATTTAAATTTCAATGTGGTTTATATTATTTCAGTTTAAAAATTTAGTATTTGTCGTAAAATAATTTTCAAACGATTGCACATATTGTGAAATAAATTCAGTTAAATTAAAAGTGTTTTTCCAAGTAAATATAAATCTTATTCCAAATTATGGACTCATAAATTGAATGTATTTAAACACGATTACCAACTAACATAAAACAATATTAAAATAATGTTATTTTGAAGAAGGCTTTCATTTATTCAATTTGAACATCTTAGCTCACCATAAATCCTACAATGCAGGACTGATTAAGGAATCTATTGTGATATATAATAAAGTAAAAGAAACTGATTGTAAACTTCTTTTCATATTTGTTGTCAAAGTTTTATTTCGCTATTTATTATTTGTTAGTTTGCAGTTATTGAAATATCGCAATAATAAATTTTGTTCAAAAATTATTGGATAAATATTTCATATCCCAATGGGCTACTACTTTATTTTAACTTTTAGCCATACCATGGTCAAAAATTCTACCGATGTACATATAATATAAGGGAAAACTTAAAATTTCTGGTCATAATAACTTACTTGCTATACATAAATTGATAATTTTTTTAGAAAAATTTTACCTTTAAAATATATATTAATTTTTAGAAATTTCAATAACCAATAATAATAACAGTTAACTTTTAACAAATGTTTTAAAGCTGACAATCAAAATTAAATATTTTTTATTTAGAATCTTTTAGTATTTGAACTGAATAAAAGATATAGTCGTCGCCATGAATCAATGTAATTACATAATAATAAGTAGATATTTTACTTCTACATACGTTATTATCTTTTTTATCTTCTTAACGCTTATTTGGCATACTTTTCAATAATGCGTAGTACGTCGCAAATTTATTTAAAAAAATATTCATCTTTACAAAGCGTTCAACAGCTTATTCAGTACACCATGTAGACGTACAATCATTACATAATTACATTGTTTCGTGGCGATGACTATAAGTTGGAACTTTTCTGTTTACAATTCTAATTTGAAGGATTATACCGAGACCAATTTTTGGTTGAACTAATATTTTTCTTAATTTATTATAAAATTATTTTAAAGAACTATATATAAACAATTTCGATATTTGCTAGAAATATTTATCTGGCACATTAGTTTTTTTCATAATATTTTTTCCAGACATGAATTTAATTAAAATTAAAATAATAAAATCAGGATTAGATAACACAACGAACTAATGTACAATTCATAACGTATGTCGAAGTTAAATATCTGCTTATTAGTATGTAATTACATTGATTCGTGGCGACGACTATATCAACCCTGAAGATAGATATATTGAAATGAAATCAATAAATTTGACCCTTATTAATTATTTATTCGAAACATATATAATGTTTTAAAATTTAGATCGTAAAAAAATGAAATTTCAGAGAATATCGCGTTAAGATAAAGTCATAAGAAACTGCATCATTGTCGATCAGCGTAAATTTTAGAAAGATTGCATATCATAATCAATCTTTCATCTTTCAGTCTGTTTCCCGTACGTATGTATACAAATAAAATCAATTTTTCACATATAAAAATCCTGAAATGAATACAGCAAACAAATTGGCCGACATCTAAAATAGTATTCAAACCGAATCGAAAACTTGAACATTTTCTGTATTCGTTTGACCAGAGCTTGACCGGTACAAATCATATGATTTATACGTCGGACGGGTCATTAACTTACAGAATTCACGAATTCGGCCGCTTTTTATCTCGTACGACGTACGACGCAGGATAACCTAACCCCCTTGTCTTGCTTTAGCTACTGTGCGTTAAAGATGAAATATCTTCAAGATGGATGTGGCTTTTTTGTATGCTACTGGGATACAATTCAATAGAGAGCAATAATTTTTATTCGCCTTTTCAATATTGCGTTAGGTAGGTCTGGATTTTTTTAATATTTTTTACATATTTTCTTTGTAATATATCACGTATTAAAAGGTATTGCCATTGATATGGAAATTTAGCACCTTTTACAAATATCTTAATATCTAGAGATATCAATATTGGAAATATCTATCCAAATTTTTCATATGACGGTAAAAGGAAAAATAATAAAATTATTAGAAAAGTTATCTATTTATAATAATATTTACTATTATTTGGTCAAAAGAGTAACTATTCCAAGATTATAATAATTTTTTTCTACACTCGCTATACAAAGTAGGTATTTGCGCTCTCTTTTCTCAACGCAAGAGCGACAAAGTAGAAAAAACGCTCGCTGACGTCACCTACACGTATATTACCTTCTCAAGTCAATCTGACATATGATTGCTCTGTCGGTATATTACATAACCAAACAAAATACCCTGCTATGTAAAACTTATTATTTTTTATTATGATGGATGACTCGTTGTGGCGACTGTAGAAAACATCTTGTGTGTGTGTTTCGAGAGCAAATGGACATTGTCGATTTCGAGAGAACCTCTCAATCGACAATGTTCCACTTTGCGCTCTTAATACACAAAAAGCTATTGTTTACTTCGATATATGAAATAAAAATTGTATCTAATTTATATTAAAAAGGGCCTTAGATAACGAACTGTCTTTTTTAGCTTATGTTATATTGATGTATTAAAGCCAATCACTCTGTTTTACATATTTAAAAAAGTAAGAGTACCTATTGTTAAGTTTAACTTTTTTTAAGAATATTTTTTTGGTTACACAAAATTTATTTTGAGTATAATAATAATAACCAAATTAATTATTATAAATAAATAGAACGTCGTTCTTTGAAAAAAATATTCAATAAAAAGTATATTACACGAGAATAAAAATGCTATGCGTAATATCTGAAGAATTTCATATAAAACTTGAATAAAAAGACAAATTTTATTATATTACTTCTTTTCAGAAATATCAGATTTTTGAAATAATATGAAGTTATGAGAATATGATATAAATCATTGTATATTTTTACGTTTGAAGAGATTTCAAGGTATGTCAATATCTGTTATAAATTGTATTATATTTTGTAGATGTTACCAGCTGGGGATATATTCGATATTATTAAACATTTCAATGAAATCTCGATATATTGTTATAAAATAGTTAAAATTATAAAATATAGTTTTTGCGATAATAAAATGAAGATATAGCTTTAAAGTATTACATCAGCAAATCGAAATAATTCTTTTATTCAGTGCCAGCGGCATTGTACCCTCTATAAAAACTGTCAAAACTATCTTTTTCTTCAAGTCCCAAGAGTCCTCTAACTAGGACACAAACAGCCATTAAAACTTCAATTGCGTCTATTCACCCAGGATAATCGCTTTTGTAATAACACGAATGTTTTACACACAGATGCATCGGACGACCCGCAAAATTATTTTAGAAACAACACTATCTGTATGTTTAGTAGCCATTGGACGCCATTTTATGCAGGCAATTGTCTACGTCATGGCTATCTATTATTTTGAATTACCTCCTGTTGGTATTTTCATGTCTTTATGGTTTATACATTTCTCAAACACAATCATAATAATAAATAAACATGTTATATTTATGTTCACAGCGTAAAAATTTTAAAAAATTAATATTTTTAAATAATGAATAATAATTTAGAGTGTTACGATTTCCTTTTAAAATGTAATATTGTATAAGTATCAACATAAGACGATCAAATAATCTTATATCTGAAAATCGAAATCGTTTTTCGCGAGTATATTCTCGGCGTTAAATTGCTGTACGATACGAAAAGCTGTTGGCCGATTATGGGATGCTGGTGTATAAAACGTCGAGACTTCTTTATTTTATCGTTATCGCCAGTGGCGTGCCGATGGGCTGGAAACGGGGGCACGCTTTGTGTTTTTAGGAATTTATGGTTCAGATGGGTTTTAGATAAAACATGCCTTTTTGTTTGAACTACATTCATGTACAAAATTGTTTTTCTTAAGATTTATAATAAAAAGTATCTTATATAATTAGAAATATTTGAAATTTTTTTACTGTTAAGTAAAGAATTTATTATAAAGATTTGCAAATAATTATATTTTTTGAAAAAATAAAAATTCTTAACTGTGCTCAAAACAGTAAAAATAAGAATTTTCACTTTGTTTTGATACTCAAAGATGATCAGATTTTTAATGAAACTTTTAACAAAATAATAGTTATAAGTATATAATAAAACACTCTGTTAGTTTCACAAATAAAATTTTGTATTATCTTTATTACAATTTCGGCTATTAGGCCATCATCAGAAGATAAAATAAAAAAATTTATTTGTGAAACTAACCGAGTGTTTTATTATATACTTATAATTCATCATGTTTCACCGAAAGCCAACAGCAGACTCCATTAAATTTATATTTAAAAGCACCTCGTTAGGTACGAAAGTGCCTTTTACTATTTTTGTGAGCAGCTTGTTACTTCGGAACATCCATTGTTTAAAATGCAGATTCACTCGACATATCATTATAGAGTTTACTTTCAAA
>CM008234.1:1290039-1318378 GCA_002278615.1 Pogonus chalceus | reverse complement strand
AATTTCACAAAACAACCGAACAACTGTATAATCCCAAAACAACCCGACAAACCACCTTTCTCACATGCTTAGTATCCCCATTCTCATCCTCACTACTTTTGGGACTGGGATTGGTTCAGAACAGATGAAAACACTCTACTTATGACTTTACAATTTGACTAGATTTTTCATATGTTCAGTACTATGTCAATATCTTGAAATTTACGATAAGTATTTAAAAAAACTATGCGGCACTGAATTTCTCATAATATTCTCTATTATAATGTATTCAACTCAAACGTACTTAAAATTGTTCCTTAGTTAGCAAAAGGCAAGACTATGGCATTGTATTACTTATAATATTCTCTATAATATCGTGTTCAATGTAGACGTACATAAAATTGGACTACTATAATAAAAAAGGCAAAACCGTACTATTTGATCAAATTTTGCATATGTTAATTTGTTTGTGAATATCTCGAAAACTAACATAGATATTAAAAAAAGTTATGCGGCACTGAATTTCTCATAAAATTCTCTATAATAATGTATTTAGTTCAGGCGCATTAAACATTGTTCCGTAATTAGAAAAAAGGCGAAACAATGACCTAACGATTTTAACAGATTTTTGCATATGTTTAGTATTTTCTCAATATTTTTAGAACTAATATAGATCTTAAAAAAGAGCTCTGTATTCCTCATAAGATTTTCTGTTAAACCGCATTTAGAACAGAAGTACATAAGGTTTGACCAAATTAGGAAAAAAGGCAAGACTATGACCTAACGATTTGACCAGATTTTGCATTAATTAAGTATCTTATTAATATCTTGAAAACTACAATAGAAAATAAAAAATGGTCAACGGCAATGTATTCCTTATAATAGTCTCTATGATATCGTATTCAATGCAGACGAACATAAAATTAGACCACTGTAATGAAATAGAGAAGATTATGACCTTATAATTTAACTATATTTTGCATATTTTCAGTACTTTTTCAATACCTCTAAAATTACGAAAGTCATTAAAACATGGTCTACGAAACTGAATTCCTCATACTTCTATAATATAGTTTTCAGTTCAGACGTACCTTAAATTGTTCCGTATAATAAAAAATTCTAGACTATGACCTTACGATTTGACCAGATTTTGCACATGTTTAGTATATTGTCATTATCTCTAGATCTACAACAGATATTTTAAAATGGTATACGGCACTGTTTTCCTTATAAAATTATCTATAGCATCGCATTCAGTACAGAAGTACAGCTAATTGGACCAAGCTAGGAAAAAGGACAAGACATGACGGTTCAAGCATATTTTGCGTATTTTTAATGTTTTGTCAATATTTCGAAATCTACGGAAGATATTTAAAAATTAAATGCGGCACTGAATTTTTTTAAAAATTTCCTATAATTATGTATTCAGTTCAGACGTTCTTAAAATTGTTCCGTAGTATGAAAAATAGAAAGACTATGACCTTACGATTTGACAAGATGTTGCATAAGTTTAGTATTGTGTCTATATTATGAGAACTACAATAGATTTTTTAAAATGGTCTACAGCACTGTATTCCTTATAAAAATCTTTATAAAACCGCATTCAGTGCAGAAGTACATAGACATGGATCTAATAAAGAAAAAAAGCAAGAATAGGACCTTACGATTTGACCAGATTTTGCATATGTTCAGTACTTTGTCACTACCTCAAGAGCTACAATAGATCTTTAAAAATGTTCTACGGCACTGTATTCTCCATAAAATCCTCTATCAAACTTTTTTCAGTGCAGAAGTACATATAATTAGACCAAATTATGAAAAAAGGTAAGATTATGACCTTTTGATTTGACCCGATTTTGCATATGTTCAGTATTTTTTTAATATCTTGAAAACTACGATATTAATTAAAAAACAATTTACGGTAGTGTATTCCTTAAAATATTTTTTATAAAATCGTATTCTTTACTACTACTACTACTATATTCGTCTCTTTTAAGTAAGTTTACCCAAAGTGGTGATATATCGAGACTTGTTTGGCTTATAGCGTTATTTTTTAAAGAAATAANTATTCCTTAAAATATTTTTTATAAAATCGTATTCTTTACTACTACTACTACTATATTCGTCTCTTTTAAGTAAGTTTACCCAAAGTGGTGATATATCGAGACTTGTTTGGCTTATAGCGTTATTTTTTAAAGAAATAAATGCCGATTCTATAAATTTTCTTTTAAATTTATTGCTCTTTTTCTTTAAAACTCTAGCCTTTACCCATTGAAAATGATGATGATTTTCTCAAGCATGTTCAGCGAGTTTGAAACTTGTTGTTTCACCCATAGTTACTTTCTTTTTCTGTTCATTTACCTTTGTAGATAATAGTCTACAAGTTTTCCCAATATACTGTTTAGCACATTGACACGGAATTGTATAAATACAATCTTGTGTCGTAGATTGTTCAGGTTTGGTTTTGATAATTGCACTATGGATGGTATTGCTTGCCATGTAAGCAAAATTATATTGGTGTTTAGAGAGAACTCTACCAAATCTCTCGGAAACACTTTTTTAATTAGGTACAGAAATGTATTTCTTGTGATCTTGATCAACAATATTTTCCTTTTTGTAATTCAGAGCTTTTATTACAGTTTTCTTATTAAAATAATTTTTCAACAAATTTTATATATATGGTTTTGTTCTTTTGTAAGATATTACTCAGTTGAACCAAACAATTTTGCTCTATTGAATAAACAAAGTGCTGTTTATAATTTTCTGGTATGGTGATGGTTAGAATAGAAATTAAGGTATTTGTCGGTGTGGCTAGATTTTTCTAATACCGAAGAAGAAATCCCTCTTGAAATAGTCCATTAGATAAAGACATCAAGAAATGGAAATTTCTTGTTTTTTTTTAATTTCATAGGTAAATTGAATTCATGGCCTTATGGTATTTAGATGGGATAAGTACGCTTGTATATTATTTGCACCATGTGGCCAAATGACGAAAGTGTCATCTAAGTATCTAAGCTAGGTAAATGGTATCAATGACGATTTATCTGAAGCGATTGCCTTGAAATAATCCATGTATATATTTGGTATTAAAGGTGACAAGCAAAACCCATTACTATGCAATTTTTTTTTTGATAAAAGCTTTTACTAAACTAAAAATAGGTTGTTTTAATACATGTAGCCTGCAGCTCCATAATGCACTTAATTGAGTGATGAGTTCTACGTAACAAAAACACATTTTCTGGTTACTTGTTTTTGTATCTTCCAATGCTTCTTCAATTGGAACATTTGTGAAAAGGCTATCTACGTCAAAACCAAATTACCATAAAACAATCAATTCAATTTACCTATGAAATTGAATAAAACAAGAATTTCCTATTTCTTGATGTTCTTATCCAAAGGAATATTTCAGGAGGGATTTCTACTACGGTATATAGAAGATCTACTTACACCGACAAATACCTTAATTTCTATTCTAACCAACACTACACTCGAAATTAGGAATAGCGCTTTGCTTATTTAATACAGCAAAATAGATTTGTACATAGAATTGGACCAAATTAAATAAAAAGGCAAGACTGATCTAACGAATTGACCAGTTTTTGCATGAGTTCAAGATTTTGTTTATACCTCGAAAACTACGATAGATATATTTTTTTAAAAGATACGGCATTGTATTCCTCAAAATTTTTTATATAATATCGTATTCTGTGCAGATGTACATAAAATTGACCAACTTCAATAAAATAGTCAAGACAATGACCATACGATTTGAGTAGATTTTATATATGTTTAGTATATTGTCAATATCTCAATTAGTCCAATCGATCTTATAAAAAGGTCTACAGAAGAGTATTTTTCATGAAATTATCTATAAAACCACATTCAGTGCAGAAATGCATAGAATTGAACCAAATTAGGAAAAGAAGCAAGAGTTTGACCTATTTTGTTAATATTTCGAAAATTTCGATTAATAAAACAAAAATGTCTACGGCCCTGTATTCCTTATAAATATTTTCTATAATAACGTATTTAGTGCAGACGTACATAAAATTGGACTACTTTTATAAATTTGGCAGGACAGTGACCTTACCATTTGACCAGATTTTTCATATGTTCAGTATTTTGTCAATATCTTGAGAACTAGAAAAAATTTTAGAAAATAGTCTACGGCAATGTATTACTTGTAAAATTGTTTATAAAACCGCGTTCAGTGCAGAAGTACATAGAATTGGACCAAGTTAGGAAAAACGCAAGACTATGATCTTACGATTTGATCAGATTTTGCAAATGTTCAGTATTTTGTTAATATCTCGAAAACTACGGTAGATATTGAAAAATGGTTTGCGGGACTGTATTCATCATAATGTTTTCTATAATATAGTTTTCAGTGCAGCTGTACATAAAATTGGACCATTTTAATAAAAAAGACAATATTGTGACTTTATAATTTAAGCTGATTTTACATATGTTTAATGTTTTGTAAATATCTCGAAAAAGCGATAGATATTAATAAATGGTATGTTACACTGAATTTCTCATTAAATTTTCTCTAATAATGTATTCAGTTTAGACGTGCTTAAAATTGTTCAGTATTAAGAAAAAAGGCAAGACCATGACCTTACAATAGATCTTAAAAAATGGTCTACGGTACTGTATTTGTCATAAAATTTTCTACAAAATCGCATTCAGTGCAGTTCATAAAATTGGACTAAACTAGAAATAAAGGCAAGACTATGACTTTACGATTTGACCAGATTTTGCATATGTTCAGTATTTTGTTATTATCTTAAAAAATAAAATCGATATTTAAAACAGTATACGGCAGTGTATTTCTCATAATATTATATATTATATCGTATGTACATAAAATTGGACCACTTTAATAAATTACGCAATACTAAGGGCCTAAGATATGAGTAGATTTTACATATGTTTACTGTTTTAGTAATGTCGTAATGTCTCAAAAACTACGATAGATATTTAAAAATGGTATGCGGCACTAAATTTCTCATAAAGTTATCTATTATAATGTATTTTGTTCAGACGTACTTAAAATTGTTCCGTATTATGAAAAAAGGCAAGATTATGACCTTTCAATTTATCAGATTTTGTATATATTCATTATATTGTCAATATCTCGGAAACTACGATAGAACTTTAAAAATGGTTTAAGGTACTGTATTCTTCATAAAATTGTATATTTATCTGCATTCAGTGTAGAAGTCTATAGAATTGGACCAAATTAGGAAAAAAAAACAAGGCTATAACTGTACGACTTGCATATTTTCAGTATTTTGGTTGTAACGAACCAGATTTTCGGCACTGTTAATTTTCAGCTGGATTCGTTACAATTTATTTATCGGTCAGCTGCAGCCCAGTGGTCAAGTTAATGACTTGACATTCTGACGGCCCGGGTTCGAGTAATTTTTTTTTTATTTTTTTTTTGTTTATTTGCGGCTGAAACAAGTTCTTGCGAAAACTGAAATTGTCGTTCGCAAGAACAGATGGGAGTTTTTGCATAAAATGTATCTCGCAAATACTGAATCCACTGGCGAGGTCAAAAGACCGCAAAAATTCTCAACTCGCGGAAGTCAACCGGGAAAGTACACCGAAGTGATCCAGGAGTCGACAACTGGTCCAGGGGATCAATCCAGGGCCATTCAAACAGACAGTCCAGTTTGTAGTAAATTTAGAGTCACGGCCTTCACTCTGAGATTGTATTTGCCGGAGTGGGGAGACATTCGGACGGAAACTAGTTTGTTTTTTTATTTTCTTTTTTAAATTCACGGCCTCTGCTTTGAGAACGCATTTGCCGAAGCAGAGAGACATTCGGACGAAAAGTAAATTGTTTTTTTTTTTTTTTTTATTCTTGTTAAAATTCACGGCCCCTGTTTTGAGAGCGTATTTGCCAAAGCAGATAAACATCGCGGGCGAAATTAGTTTAATTAATTTTGCATAGATTTATGTATTCTCACTAATCTTCTAAACTGTCTGTCCGAAGTCGTCCATCAGAAGTATTTTTTTTTTATTTATAAATGTTGATAAATTAAAATATTGTTAAATGTTAATTAGCTTCATCATTGTTATTGTTTATTGTTAATTGTTGTGGGATTGTTATTAAATTTTGTTAAATATTTTTTTCTTGATTCTGTTGTGTTAATTTTTTTTTTAATAAAACCTATTGTTGAATTTTACATTCACAACTGAGTTATTTGTATCCAGAAATTTTTCCTTCTCTACTAAGTAAATCCGAGCAATCGGTTGGCGCCCGAGAATTTGTTTTTAAATATTAAATTTAACATTAATTTGTTAATTTAAATTATCTTATTGTGTAATTCCATCTTTTAGCATTTATTTTTTTATTATTTTTGTAGTTAAAATTAAACTTAAATTGCAAAGCGCCCTATTTGTGACCAGGCGAGAAAATCCATCAAATAGTAATATCTCGAAAACTACGATAGATTTTCAAAAACGGTCTACAGCACTTTATTCCCCATATAAATCTCTATAATATCATTTTCAATGCAGACGGACATAAAATTGGACTACTTTAATAATATAGGCAAGACAATGACCTAGACTTGATTTTGCACATATACAGATCTTTGTTAATATCTCTAAATTTACAATAGATATTAAAAAATGGTCTGCGGCACAGAATTCCTCATAATTTTTTTTATAATAATGTATTTATTTCAGACGTACTTAAATTTGTTCCATATTAGGAAAAAAGGCAAGGCAATGACCCTACGATATGACCGGATATTGCATATGTTCAGTATATTGTCAATATCTTGAAAACTACAATAGATCTTAAAAAATGGTCTACAGCACTGTATTTCTCATAAAATTATTTATCAAACCGCATTCAGTGCAAAAGTACATACAATTGAACCTAATGAGCAAAAAATCAAGACTGTGATTTAACAATTTGACCAGATTTTGCATATGTTCAGTATAAAGGTAATATCTGGAAAACTACGAAAGATATGAAATAGTTGTGCTACGGCATTGTATTCTTCATAATATTTTCTATAATATCGTATTCAGTGCAGATTTAATCAAAATTAGTTTACTTTTATTAAAATGCAAGACTATTACCTCACGATTTGAGCAGATTTTTCGTATGCTCAATGTTATGTTAATATCTCAAAAACTGCGATAGATATTAAAAAACTATATGCAAAACTGAGTTTCTCATGAAATTCTCAAAAATAATGTCTTAAATTCAGACGTACTTAAAATTGTTCCGTATTAAGAAAAAAGACAAGACTACTTTGTCAAGATCCCGAAAACAACGATAGATATTAAAAAATAACCTAAGGCACTGAATTCCTTATAATATTTTCTATGATATAGTATTTATAACCAATGTACATAATATTGAACCACTATAATAAAAAAAAGACTATAACCTTACTATTTGAGCATATTTTACATATGTTCAAATTTTTGTCAACATCTAGAATACTACTATAGATATTAAAAAATGGTTTGCGGCATTAAATTTCTCATAAAATTATCTTTATAATAAAATCAGTTCAGACGTACTTAAAATTAAGATGTATTAATAAAAAAGGTAAAATTATGACCTTACGATTTGACCAGATTTTGCATAAGTTGATTATTTGGTCAATATTTCGAGAACTACAATGGAACTTTAAAAATGATCTACGGCACTGTATACCTCATAAAATTCTCTGTAGAACCGCATTTGGTGCAGAGATGCATAGAATTGGACCAAATTAGGAAAAAAGGCAAGACTATAACATTACGATTTGACAACATTTTGCATATGTTCAGTATTTTTAAATATCTTGAAAACTAAAATTGATATTAAAAAATTGTCTACGGCACTGTATTATACATATTTGTACTTAAAATATTCTCTATAATATCGTTTTTATTGCAGACGTAAAAAAAATTGAACCATTTTAATAAAATAGGCAAAAATATGACCTTACGATTTGCCCAAATTTTGCATATGTTCAGTATTTTGGTAATTTCTCAAAAACTGCGGTAGCTATTCAGTTCAGACGTTCTTAAAAATTTTCCTTTTTGAGAAAAACGGATAACTATGACTTTACAATTTGACCAAATTTTGCATATGTTCAGTATTTTGTTAATATCTCAAGAATTACAATAGATTCTAAAAAATAGTCTACGGCACTATACTTCCCATAAAATTCTTTATCAAACCGCATCTAGTGCAGAAGTACATAGAATTAGACCAAATTAAGCAAAAAAGCATATATTCAGTTCTTTGTTAGAATCTTGAAAAATATGATAAATTTAAAAAAATGGTCAGCGGCACTGAATTCTTTATGAAATTCTCTTAAATTATGTATTAATTTCAGACGTACTTAAAATTGATCCGTCTTAAGAAAAAAGGCAAGGCTATGATCATACAATTTGACAAAATTTTGCATATGTTCAGTATACTGTCAATATCTCGAGAACTAGGATGAATTTAAAAAAACAGTCTACAGCTCTGTACTTCTCAATAATTTCTCTTTAAAACCGCACTCAGTGCAGAAGTACATAAAATTGTACTAAATTAGGAAAAAAGGCAAAACTATGACCTTACGGATTAAGCAGATTTTGCGTATGTTCAGTGTTTGGTCCAATTCTATGTACTTTTGAACTAAATGCGCTTTTATAGAGAATTTTATGAGTAATACAGTGTTGTAAAACCATTTTGAAAGATCTATTGTAAATCTCGAGATAATAACAAAATACTGAACAAAAGAAAAATCTGGTGAAAGCGTAGGGTTATAGTCTTGCTTTTTTGCTCAATACGGAACCATTTTATTTACGTCAGAACTAAATACATTATTATAAAAAAATTAATGAGAAATTCAGAGCCGCATACCTTTTTTTGGTATGTATATCGTAATTTTCGAGGTATTGACAAAACATTAAACATATGCAAAATCTGCTCAAATCGTAAGTTCATTGTCTTGCCCTTTTCATTATAGTAATACAATTTTATGTACAACTGCACTAAATACGATATTAAAAAATAATATTATGAAGAATACAGTGCCGTAAATAATTTTTAAATATCTACCGTAATTTTCGAGATATTAACGTAATACTGAACATACGCAAAAAGTAGTTCAATTTTATGTACGTCTGCATTAAATACGATATTGTAGAAAATATTATAAGGCATACAGTGCCGTAAACCATTTATTAATATCTATTGTAGTTTTCGAGATATTACCAAAACACTGCGACAATGCAAAATATGGTTAAATCGTAAAATTTAAAGTCTTGCCTATTTTTCTAATTTGATCCAATTTTGTTTAGTTTTGCACTGAATGCAATTTTATAGAAAATTTTAAGTGAAATACAGTGCCGTATGCCATTTTTAATATCTATCATAGTTTTCAAAATATTTACAAAACATTAAACATTTGCAAAATCTGGTCAAATCGTTAGGTCATAGTCTTGCTGTTTTTCTAATTTGGTCCATTTCTATGTACTTCTTCATTAAATTTGGTTTATGATGAATACAGTGCCGTTGATTATTTTTTTAAATCTATTATAGTTCTCAATATATTGATAATCTACTGAATATATGCAAAATCTTGTCAAACCGTAAGGTCAAAGTCTTTCCATTTTTCATAAAACGGAACAATTTTAATTACGTCTGAACTGAAAACATTATTATAGAAAATTTTATGGAGAATATAGTGCCGCAAATCATTTTTTAATATCTATCGTAATTTTCGAGATATTGACAAAGTAATGAACATATGCAAATTCTTGTCAAATCGTTAAGTCATAATCTTGCCATATTTGGTCCAATTTTATGTACTTCTGCACTGAATGCAATTTTATAGAGAATTTAATTAACAATTAACTTCTGCAAACTATTTTCTAATATCTATCGTAATTTCCAAGATATTGACAAAGTACTGAACATATGCAAAATCTAGTCAAATCATAAGGTCATTGTCTTGCTTATTTTAATAAAGTGGTCCAATTTTATGTACATGTGCATTGTGTGTGATATAAAAGAAAATATTATAAGAAAAACAGTGCCGTAGACCATTTTTTATACCTGTCGTAGTTTTCGAGATATCGACAAAGTAATAAACATATGCAAAGTCTGGCCAAATCGTTAGATCATAGTCTTGCCTTTTTTTCTAATTTGGTCCAGTTTTATGTATTTCTGCACTGAATGCGATTTTATAGATTATTTAATTAGTAATAAAGTACCGAAGACTATTTTTCAATAGCTATTGTAGTTTTTGTTATATTAAGAAAATACTGAACATATGCAAAAAAAGGTCAAACTGTAAGGTCATAGTCTTGCTTTTTTTCTTAATACGGAATTATTTTAAGTTCGCCTGAACTCAATCCATTGTTATAGATATTTTTATGAGAAATTTAGTGCTGCATACCATTTTTCAATATCTATCGTAGTTTCTAAGACATTAATAAAACAATGAACCCATGCAAAATATGCTTAAATTGTAAGGTCATAGTCTCGCCTTTTTTATTAAAGTGGTCCAATTTTATCTAAATCTGAACTGAATACGATATCTTCGAAAAAATTATGAGAAATACGATTCTGTAGACTATTTTTTAAGATTTATTGTAGTCTTCGAGATATTGACAATATACTACACATATGGAAAATCTGGTCAAATCGTAAGGTCTTGCCCTTTTTCTTAATACAGAACAATTTTAAGTACGTCTAAACTCAATACATTATTACAGAGAATTTTATGAGGAATTCAATGCCACAATTTTTAATATCTATAATTATTTTTGAGATATTGACAAAGTACTAAACATATGGAAAATCTAATCAAATCGTAAGGTCATAGTCTTTCCTTTTTTCTTAATACGGAACAATCTTAAGTACGTCTGAACTGAATACATTGTTTTATAGAAGTTTGTGAGCAATTCAGTGCCGCATACCATTTTTTAATATCTATCGTTGTTTTCGAGATATTGACAAAACGTTGAACATATGCAAAATCTGCTTTAATCGTATCATCATTGTCTTGCCTTTTTTCTTCAGTTGGGACAATTTAAGTACGCTTGAACTGATAACAATATTATAGAGAATTTTATGAGAAATACAGTGCCTCATACAAATTTTAATATCTATCGTAGTTTTCGAGATAGTGACAAAAAACTGAACATATGCAAAATCAAGTCAAAGTGTAAGGTCATAGTCTTTTCTTTTTTATTTAGGTAGACCAATTTTATGTACATATGAACTAAATACAATATTATGAGGAATTCAGTGTGGTAAAACATTTTTAAATATCTATCGTAGTATTCAAGATATTAACAAAATACTGAACATTTGCAAAATCTGAACAAATCGTAAGGTCATAGTCTTGCATTTTTTCCTATTTTAGAACAATTTCAGTACGCCTGAACTCATAACAATATTATAGAGAATTTTATAAGAAATACAGTGCCTCTTACCATTTGTCAATATCAATACTGAATATGTGCAAAATCTGGTCAAATCGTAAAGTCAGTCTTGCCATTTTTTCTAATTTGATCCTATTCTTTGTACGTTTGCACTGAATGCGGTTTTATTGAAAATTTTATGAGAAATACAGTATTGTAGACCATTTTTTAAACTTGAAATAAGTTTTTGAGATATTGACAAAACATTGAACAAGTGCAAAATCTGGTCAAATTGTGAGGTCATAGTCTTGCTTTTTTTCCAAATTTGGTCTAGTTCTATGTACTTCTGTTCTTAATGCGGTTTTTAAGGAATATTGTGCCGTAGACAATTTTTTAAGATTTATTGTAGTTCTTAAAATGTTGACAAAATACTGTACATATGCAAATTATGGTTAAATTGTAAGGGCATATTCTTGCCTTTTTTCTTACTCTAGTACAATTTTAAATACGTCTGAACTGAATACATGATTATAGAAAATTTGGTGAGAAATTTAGTGTCGCATACCTATTTATAATATTTATCGTTGTTTTGAGATATTGACAAAATATTTAACATATTCAAAATCTGCTCAAAACGTAAGGTCACAGTCTTGCCTTTTTAATCAAAGTTGTCCAATTACATGTACATCTGCGTTGAATACGATATTATAGAATACATAATAAGAAAAACAATGCCGTAGACCATTTTTTTATTATGTATCGTAATTATCGAGATTTTAAAAAAATACTAAACTTATGCAAAATCTGGTCAAATCGTAAGGTCAGATTCTTGCCTTTTTTTCTTATTTGGTGCAATTCTATGTACTTCTGCGCTAGTTGCGGTTTTATAGAAAATTTTATGAGGAATACAGTGGCGTAGACTATTTTGTAAGATCTATTGTAATTCTCGAGATATTGACATAATACGGAACATTTACGAAATCTGGTCAAATCGTAACGTAATAATGTTGCCTTTTTTCTTAATACGGAACAATTTTAAAAAAGTCTTAACTAAATTCATTACTATAGAGAATTTTATGAGGTATTCAGTGCAGCAGACTATTTTTTAATATATTTTGTAGTTTTTAAGATATTAAAAAATTACTGAACAAAGAAAAGTAGTAGTAGTCAAAACGTAAGATCAAATTCTTGCCTATTTTACAAAATGGTCCAATTTTATGTTCATCTTTATTAAATTGATATTGTAGAGAATATTATAAATAATACAGTGCTGTGGAACATCTTTTAATATCAATCGCAGTTTTCAAGATATTATTTAAACACTGAACATTTGCAAAATTTGGTCAAATTGTAAGGTCATATTCTTGTCTTCTTTCTTAATTTTGTCCAATTCTATATACTTTTGCCCTGAATGCGGTTTAATAAAGTAATTTATGAGAAATATAATACCGTCGATTATTTTTTAAGATCTGTTGTATTTCTTGAGATATTGACAGAATTATAAACATGTGCAAAATCTCGTCAAACCGTAAGTTCATAGTCTTGCCTTTTTTATAATTTGTTCCTATTCCATGCACTTCAGCACTGTATGCGGTTTTATAAAGGATGTAATGAGGAATACAATGCCTCAAACTGTTTTTAAGATCTGCTGTAGTTCTCGAGATACTGACAAAATACTGAACATATGCAAAATCTAGTTAAATTCTAAAGTCATATTCTTGCCTATTTTAATATAATAGTCCAATTTTATACACGTCTGCATTGAATACGATATAATAGAGAATATCATATAAAAAAATTGCCGTAGGCTATTTTTTCATTTTTATTGTAGTTTTTGAAATATTAGCAAAATACTTAAAATATGCAAAATTTGCTCATATCGTCAGGAAATAGACTTGCATTCTTTATTGAAGTGGTCCAATTTTATGTACTTCTGCACTGAATACGATATTATAGAAAATATTATGAGAAATATAGTACCGTTGGTCATTCTTTAATATCGATAATAGTTTTAAAAATGTTAACAAAATACTGAACATATGCAAAAGCTGGTCAAATCGTAAATCATATTCTTGCCTTTTCTTAAATTGGTCCGGTTTTATATACTTCTGCACTGAATGCGATATTATAGAAAATTTTTTGAGGAATACAGTGCCGTAGACCATTATTTAAGATCAATCGTAGTTTTCGAGATATAGGCAATATTTAAACATTTGCAAAATCTTGTTAAGGTCATAGCCTTGCCTTTGTTCTTTAATTGGTCCAATTTTATAAACATCTGCACAGAATACGATATAATAGAGAGATTTTATGAGACATACAGTACCGTAGACTATTTGTAAAAATCTATTGTAGTTTTTGTCAAATCGTCAGGTCATGGTCTTGCCTTTTTTTTAATGTGGTCCAATTTTATGTATAGCTTCACTGAATATGATATTATAGAGAATTTATGAGGAATACAGTAGCGTAGACCATTTTTTAATATATATCGCAGTTTATAGATAAGTACATAAAATTGAACCAAATTAGAAAAGAAAGGCAAGACTACGACCTTACGAATTGATCAGATTTTGCATATGTTCAGTATATTGATAATAACTCGAAAACTACGATAGAAATTTAAAAATGATCTTCGGCACTGTATTCCTTATAATAATCTCTATAATATCGTACTAAATGTAGACGTGCATAAAATTGATCACTAAAATAAAAAAAAGCCAGACTATGACTTTACAATTTGACTAGATTTTGTATAAGTTCATTATTTTGTCCATATCTCGAAAATTACGATAGATATTAAGAAATGGTCAGCGACACTGAATTATTCATAAAATTTTTTTTAATAATGTATTCAATTAAACGTACTTAAAATATTTGGCATAAGGTTAGCATTTCGTAAATATCTCGATAACTACAATATATAACAAATAATTGGTCAAAGCAACTGTATTTCTCATAATATTTTCTACATTATCATAAATATTGCATATGAACATAAAATTGGACCACTTCAATTAAAAAGGCAAGACTATGACCTTACGATTTGACCAGATTTTGCATATGTTCAGAATCTTTTTATTATCTTGAAAACTACGATAGATATTAAAAAAAGGTATGCGGCACTGAATTTCTCATAAAATTCTCTATAACGATGTACTCAGTTCAGAAGTACTTGGAATTTTTGCGTAGTAAGAAAAAAAGCAAGACTATGACCTTACGATTTGACCAGCTTTTACATTTGTTCAATGTTTCGAGAATATCTCGAGAACTACAATAGATTTTAAAAAATGCTCTACGGCACTGTTTTTTTCATAATATTCTCTATACAACCGCATTCTATGTAGAAGGACATAGAATTGGACCAAATTTAGAAAAAAAGGCAAGACTATGAACCTACGATTTTACCAGATTTTGCATATATTCAGTATTTGGTAATTTCTCGAAATCTACGATAAATATTAAAAAATGATCCACAGCACAGTATTCCGTATAATTTTCTCTATAATATCGTGTTCAATGCAGACGTACATAAAATTAGACCTCTTTAATAAAAAAGCTAGACTATGACCTTACGATTTGAGCAAATTTTGCATATGTTTAATGTGTGACGAATTTTTTCGCCAGGTCACAAATAGGGTGCATTGCAAGTTAAGTTTCATTTTTAAATAAAAAAATTAATAAAAAATAAAATGTTTAAAAATGGAATTTTAAACAATAAGATTATTTAAATTAACAATTAAATGTTAATTTAATATTTAAAAAAAACTGCTCGTGCGCCAACCGATTGCTCGGATTTACTCAGCGGAGAAGGATAAATTTCAGGATACAAATAACTCAGTTGTTCATGTAAAATTTAACAATAGGTTTTATTGAAAAAAAAATAACAAAACAGAAACAAGAATAAAATATTTAACAAAATTTATTAACAATTTCAAAACAACTAACAATAAACAATAACAATAATGAAACTAATAACCATTAGACAATATTTTAATTTATCTGCATTTATAAATTTTAAAAAATATACTTTTAATGGAAGATTCTAACTTCGGCAACAGACAGTTCGTACAATTGGTGAGAATTTAGATAAAATCAAAATTAGTTTAATTATTTCGTCGCGATGTCTCTCCACGATCTCAAAGTGGAGGCCATGACACTAAATTTACAACAAGAATTTAACAGTGATTATGCGCGTAAGTCCTCTCCACCAGGCTAAACTGATTCCTGCGTAGAGCTCTTGGAATTACAACGAAAGTCTGACTTTCTACTTGGCTTCCTCGGACTGGTCCCTCGGATTACTTTTCCGGACTACTTCTTTTCGGAGTGCTTCCCCGAATCACCTCCTTGCTTCCAAAGTCTTCTCCGGTTAACTTCGCCGGTTGAATTCCTTGGTTGACTTCCCCAGTTGACTTCCTCGAGTTGATAATTTTTGCCGTCTTTTAACCTCGCCAGCTGATTCAAATACTTGCGAGAAATATTTTGTGCGAAAACTTCCATCAGTTCTTGCGAGCGACAACTTCAATTTTCGGAAGAACTTGTTTCTGCCGCAAATTTACTCAAAAAAAATGCTGATACTGGAATTCGAACCCGGGCCGTCGGAATATCAAGACATTAGCTTGACCAATGAACTGCAGCTGACTGATAAGTAGATTGTAGCGAATCTGGCTGGTAATTAACGGTGCAAAAAATTTGGTTCGTTACACCCTTCTCCTACTTCTAAAAAAAAAAACAAAAAAAAAAAATTCTTTTACTACGGCTATCAGATTTAAACTACACATAAAAAAAATTACATTAACAATTACTGACTAGAACAAACATAAAAAACGAGAAAAAAAATTTAACTTTACAAATTTACGAGTAATCCCAAACAAAAAAATTGTGTTTTACGTATATCCATGCTGATTGCCTCGCTTCTGGACCCGCTTGAAGTTTACGATTTTTGGATCCTGTTCGGTGGTGCAATCGGAATTTTTATTGGTACTACACCTGTTGACTGAACTGGAGATCTGCTGGGTTTTGTAGTTCTGGATGACCTTGAACGATTCTGTGGAGATTATGGCCGCTGCTTGTTTGATGACTTCTATGTTGGCAAAGATGTCATCTTCTTCCATTTTATTTGACCACAAGTCTTCTGCTGACTGATCAGACGACAGGTTTTGGTTTACTGCGGTGGATTTCGGTACGGACTAACTGGTACGAACATTAGCTTTATGTTTCAAAATGATCGGTTCTTTCTGTAATTTGCAAATGGATTTAGTAATGATATTTTCTACCGGTTACTAACGTGAGTTAACACATTAACAAATAAATGAACATATGCAAAACGTTGTGAAACAAATCCTAAGGTCATAGTCTTGCCTTTTTTATTAAAGTGGTCAATTTATGTACATCTGCACTCAATACGAATTTATAGAAAATATAATGAAGAATACAGTGCCGTAGATTCATTCTTACTATCTATCGTAGTTTTCAAGATATTACAAAATACTGATCATATGCAAAATATGGTCAAATCGAAAGGTCATAGTCTAACTTTTTTTCCTTATTTGGTCCAAATCTATTTACTTCTTCACTGGATGCGGTTTTAAAGAGAATTTTATGAAGAATACAGTACCATAAACCTTTTTAGGATCTATCTTAGTTTTAGATATACTGACAATATACTGAACATATGCATAATCTGGCAAATCGTAAGGTCGTAGGCTTGCCTTTTTGCTTGAGACAGAACAATTTTAAGAACGTCTGAACTAAATACACTATTATAGAGAATTTTAGTACCGCAGACTCGTTTTTATATCTAACGAAATCTTCAAGATATTAACACAGTACTGAAAATTTACAGAATCCAGTCAAATCGTAAGGTCATATTCTTGTCTATTTTATTAAAGTGGCCTTATTTTATGTACATTATTATATTATACGAAATACAGTGCTGTAGATTATGTTTTAATAACAATTTTAGTTTTCAAGATATTAACAAAATACTGAACATATGCAAATCTGGTTAAATCGTCATGTCATATTCTCGTCTTTTTTTCTTATTTTGGTCCAATTATATGTACTTCTGCACTGAATGCGTTTTTATAGAGAAATTTATGAACAATACAGTACCATAAACTATTTTTTAAGATCTTTTAAATTTCTCGAGATATTGACGAAATAATGAACATATGAAAAATCTGGTCAAACTGTAAGGTCATAGTCTTGCTTTTATTTTTAATATGGAACATTTTCAAGAATTTCTGAACTAAATACATTATTATAGAAAATTTTATGAAAAATTAAGTGTTGCATACAATTTTCTATTATCTATCGTTGTTTTCAAGATATTAACAAAACATTGAACATATGCAAAAACTGCTCAAATCGTAAGGTCATAGTCTTGCCTTTTTAATTAAAGTAATCCAATTTTATGTACATATGCACTAAAAACGATATTATAGAATATATTATGAAGAATGTAGTCCAGTAGACCAATTTACAATATCTATCTTAGTTTTGGAGGTATTAACAAAATACTTAACAAATACAAATTCTGGTCAAACCGTTAAATTATTTTTTATTTTGTTCCGATTCTATGTACTTGTGCACTGAATGCGGTGTCATAGAGAATTTTATGAAGAATTAAGTGCTGTAGATCATTTTCAAAGATCTAGCGTAGTTTTCGAGATATTGACAATATAATGACCAAATGGAAAATCGTATGGTCATATTCTTGCCTTATTTCTTAATACGGAACATTTGTAAGTATGTCTAAACTAAATACCATATTATAAAGAATTTTTCTGCATACTTGATATGTAAAAGATNAATGACGGATGCGTTTTTTATTTTATTACTTGTTTCCATGGTTTCAGTAATGAATAGGAAAGCGTTACAATTTCTTAGTTTATAGATTTTTCATTATAAAATTTATTTATTTCATTAAAAACAATCTTCTTAAGGATACGGAAAAATATCTTGCGCCCTACGGGAATCTAACAGCATATTACATCCCTCAGCTTTTGCTGCCCTCGCTCACTACGTTCGCTCGTGCATCAGAAATCTTCGGGATGTAATATGCCTTTATCTTCCCTTGTGACGCAATATACTATTATGAGGATTTTGCAAGTGTTCAGTGTTTTTTAATATTTCGAAAACTACGACAGATATTTAAAAAATTTATGCGGAACTGAATTTCTCATAAAATTATCTATTTTAATTTATTCAGTTCAGATGTACTTATAAATTGTTTCGTATTAAGAAAATTTACAAAACTAGACCTTAATGATTTGACCTGATTTTGCATATGTTGAATATTTTGTAAATATTCTGAAAATTACAATAGATATTAAAGAATGATCTACGGCAAAGTATTTCTTATTATGTTCTCTATAATATGGTATTCAATGCAGACGCTTTAAACATTAGACCACTTTAATAAAATAGGAAAAACTATGACCTTACTATTTGCCCAGATTTTGCATATGCTCATTACTTTGTTAATATCTCGAAAATTGCAACAGATATTAAAAAATAGTATGCAGCACTGAATTTCTCATAATTTTTTCTATAATAATGTATTCAAACCAGACGTACATAAGTATGTTCCGTATTTTAAAACAAAGGCAAGACTATGACCTTACAATTTGACCAGATTATGCATATGTTCAATATATTGTCAATATCTCTATAACTAAGATAGATCCTAAAAAAGGTCTATGGCACTGTATTGCTCATAAAATTCTCTATAAAACGGCACTCAGTGAAAAAGTACATAGATTTGGACCAAATAATGATAAGAAGCAAGACTATGACCTAGCGATTGGACCATATTTTGCATATGTTCAGTATTTTATTAATATCTCGAAAACTACGACAGTTATTAAGAATAAATCTACGGCACTGTATTCCTCATAATATTTTCTATAATATCGTATTCAGTGCAGATGTACATAAAATTAGACCACTATAATAAAAAAGAGAAGACTATGAACTTACAATTTGAGCAGATTTTGCATATGTTCAGTGTTTTTTTTTTTTTTTTAATATCTTAAAAATTACGATAGATATTGAAACATCATCTACGGCACTGTATTCTTCATAATATTTTCTATCATATCCTATTCAGTGCAGATGTACATATATTTGGACCACTTTAATAAAAACGGCAAGAATATGACCTTACGATTAAGGCAGATTTTGCATATGTTCAATGTTTTGTCAAAATTTCAAAAACTAAGATACAAATTAAAAAATTGTATGCGAAACTGAATCTCTTATGAATTTCTCTATAATAATGTTTTGCGTTCAGACGTACTTAAATTTGTCCGTATTAAGAAAAAAGGCAAAACATATACCTTACAATTTGAACAGATTTTACAATTTTTCAGCATTTTGTCAATAATTCGAAAACTACAATAGATCTTAAAAAATGGTATACAACAATAAATTTCTTCTAAAATTTTCTTTAACAATGTATTAAGTTTAGACGTACTTAAAATTGTTCCATATTAAGAAAAAAGGCAAGATTATGACTTTACAATTTGACCAGATTTTGCATATGTTCAGTGTTTTGTAAATATCTCGAGAACTACAATAAATCTTCAAAAATGTTATACGGCACTGTATTCTTCATAACATTTTCTATAAGATTGCATTTAGTGTAGAAGTACATAGTATTAGACCAAATTAGGATAAAAAGCAAAACTATAACAACACAATTTGACCAGAGTTTGAAATGATCACTTTTTTGTAAATGTCTTTAAAGCTAAGATATATATATTAAAAAATGGTCTACGGCATTATATTCCTCATGATATTTTCTATAATATCGTATTCAGTGCAGATGTACAAAAGATTGGACCACTATAAAAGAATAGGCAAGACAATGACGTTACGATTTGACTAGACTTTGCATATGTTTAGAACTTTGTCAATATTTCGAAATTTACGATAGATATTTAAAAATGTTCTGCCGCTCTGAACTCCTCACTAAATTCTCTATAATAATGTATTAATTCAGACGTACTTAAACTTCTTACGTATTAAGAAAAAGACAAGAATATTATATTACGATTTGACCAAATTTTGTAAATCTTCAGTATTTTGTTAATATATTGAGAACTACGATAGATATTAAAAAACGGTTACGGTACTGTATTCCTTATAATATACTCTATAAAATCGTATTCAATTCAGACGTACATAAAATTGCACCACTTTAATAAAATAAGCAAGAATATGACCTAACGATTTGACCAGATATTGCAAATGCTTAGTATTTTATTAATATTTCGAAAACTACGATAGACATAAAAAAAACGGTCTACTGCACTGTATTTTTCATAATATTTTCTATAATATCGTATTCAGTGCAAATGTACATAAAATTAAACCACTTAAATAAAAAAGGCAAGACAATGACTTGACAATTTGAGCAGATTTTGCATATGTTCAATGTTTGGCCAATATCTTGAAAATTACAATCGATCTAAAAATAGTCTGCAGCACTGTATTCCTTTTAAAAGTTTTTATAAAACCGCATTTGGTGCAGAAGTGTATTGAATTGTACCAATTTAGGAAAAAAAGCAAGACTATGACTTTACGATTCATCCAAATTTTGCATATGTTCAATATTTGGTTAATATTTTGAAATCTACGATCGATATTAAAAAATAGTCTGCAGCACTGTATTCCTCATAATATTCTATATAATATTGTATTCAAAGCAGACGTACATAAAATTGGACCACTTTAATAAAGAAGGCATGACTATGACCTTAAGATATGACTAGATTTTGCATATGTTCAGTACTTTGTCAATATCTCGAAAATTACGATAGGTATAAAAAATGGTCTGCAGCGATGAATTCTTCATAAAATAATTTTAGATTAACGTCAAAAATGCTTAAAATTGTTCCGTATTGAGAAAAAAGACCAGACTATGACCTTACCATTTGAGCAAATTTTGCATATGTTCCGCATATTGTCAATTTCTCGAGAAATGTTATAATATTTTCTATAATATCATATTCAATGCAGACGTACATAAAACTAAACCACATTAGTAAAATAGACAAAACTAAGACATTACGATTTGACTAGATTTTGCATATGCTCAGTATTTTGTTACATTTCGAAAATACGACAAGTATTAAAAATGGTCTACGGCACTAAATTTTTCATTAAATTATCTATAATAATGTATGTAGTTCAGACGTACTTAAAATTGTTTAGTATTAAGAAAAAAGGCAAGATTATAAGCTTTCGATTTGATGAAATTTTTCATATGTTCAGTATTTTGTCAATATCTCGAAAATTACGATAGATCTTAAAAAATTATCTACGGCACTGTATTCCTTATAAATTTCTCTATTAAACCGCATTCAGTGCAGAAGTACATATAATTGGACCAAAATAAGAAAAAAAGGCGATAATATGACATGACGATTTGACCAGATTTTACATATGTTCAGTATTTTGTTAATATGTCGAGAAGAACAAAATATAATAAAAAATGGTCTACGGTACTATATTCTTAATAAAATTATCTTTAATATCGTTTTCAGTGCATATGTACATAAAATTGGACACTTTAATAAAAAAAAAGGCAAGACCTTGACCTTACGATTTGAGCAAATATTGCACATGTTCAGTATATTGTCAATATCTCGAAAACTACGATAGTTCTTAAAAAATGGTTTACGGCACTTTATTGCTCATAAAATTCTCTATAAAACCGCATTAAGTGAATAAGTACATAGCAAATAAAGAAAAAAGGTAAGACTATGACCTTACAATTTGACCAAATTTTGCATATATTCAGTATTTTGGAAATATTTTAAAACTACAATAGATATTAAAAAATGATCTAAGGCACTGTGTTCCTAATTATATCCTCTATAATAATGTATTCAGTGCAGATGTTCATAAAATTGGACCACTTTAATAAAAAAAGCAAGACTATGACCTTACAATTTGAGCAGATTTTGTATTAGTTCAATTTTCAGAAAATGTCTAAAAAACAACGACATATATTAGAAAATGGTATGCGGCGCTGATTTTCTCATAAAATTCACTATAATAATATATTCAGTTCAGACGTACTTCAAATTTTCCGTATTAAGAAAAAAGGCAAGACCATCACCTTAAGATTTGACCGAATTTTGCGTTTGTTCACAATATTGTCAATATCTAGAGAACTCCAATAGAATTTAAATAATGGTCTACGGAACTGTATTACTCATAAAATCCTCCATAAAACCGCATTCAGTGCAAAAGAATATAGAATTGGACCAAACTAGGAAAAACGGCAGAACTATGACCAAAAGATTTGACCAGATTTTGCATATTCACAGTTCTTTGTCAAAATCTCGAAAAAACGATAGATATTAAAAAATGGTCTACAGCCCCGAATTCCTCATAACATTATCTATAATAATGTATTCAGTTCAGACGTACTTAAAATATTAAGTACTAAAGAACTACAATAGATTTTAAAAAATGGTCTACAGCACTGTATTTATCCTAAAATTTTCTATAAAACCGCATTTAGTGCAGAAGTACATAGAGAAAGACTAAATTTTAAAAAATGCAAGACAATGACCTTACGATTTGATCAGATTTTGAATACGTTAAGTACTTTGTAAGAGCTCTAAAACTTTGATAGATATTAAATAATGATCTAGGGCACTGTATTCCTTATAATATTCTATATAATGTCAAATTCAATGCAAACGTACATAAAATTGGTATACTTTAATAAAATAGGCAAGACTATGACCTCATGATTTGACAAGATTTTGCATATGTTCAGTTCTTTGTCAATATCTCGAAAACTACGATAGATATCAAAAAATCGTTTCCAGCACTGAATTTCTCATAAAATCCTCTATAATAATTTTATTAATTTAAACGAATTAAAAATTGTTCCATATTAAGAAACAAGGGAAGAATATGACCTTACAATTTGACCATAATTTGCATATGTTCAGTATATTGTCAATATTTTAAAAACTAATATAAATCTTAGTTAATGGTCTAGAGCTCTTTATTTCTCATTTTCTATGAAACCGCAATTAGCCCAGAAGTACATAAAATTGGACCAAATTAGGAAAAAAGGGAAGACTATGAACTTACAATTTGACCAGATTTTGCATTAGTTTAGTATCTTATAATATCTCAAAAATTATGATAGATATACAAAATGATCTACGGAACTAAATTCCTCATAAAGTTTTCTATAATACAGTATTCAATTTAGACGTACTTAAAATTGTTCCGTATAAGGAAAAAAGGCAAGACTATAACGTTACGATTTGACCAGATTTTGCATATGTTTAATATATTGTCATTATCTCGAGATATACAATAGATCTTTAAAACTGGTATACGGCACTTTTTTCCTAATAAAATTCCCTATTAAACCGCATTCAGTGCAGAAGTACAGCTAATTGGACCTAACTAGGAGAAAGGACAAGACTATGACCTTACGATTTAAGCAGATTTTGCTTATGTTTAATATTTTGATACTATCTCGATAACTACGATAGATTTTTAAAAACGGAATGCGGTACTGAATTTCTTATAAAATTCCCTTTAATTATGTATTCAGTTCAGACGTAATTAAAATTGTT
Source organism: Pogonus chalceus (assembly GCA_002278615.1). NCBI lineage: Eukaryota > Metazoa > Arthropoda > Insecta > Coleoptera > Carabidae > Pogonus > Pogonus chalceus. Next base: position 1,294,400 of record CM008234.1, on the reverse strand, counting down.
CCGTAAATAAAATTAGAAAGACTATGACTATACGATTTGACCAGATTTTGCATATGTTCAAATTTTGTTAATATCTCGAAAACTACGATAGATATTATAAAAATTTTTACGGCACTTTATCCTTATAATATTCTCTATGATATCGTATTCAATGCAGACGTACATAAAATTGGACCTCTTAAATAAAATAGGCAAGAATGTTTTTATACAGATTTTTTGACAGTGGTAATTCGTTATTAGATACTTTTAATAGAACTTTATACATTGTCAGTGTAACAAAATAAAAATTATGGAAACAAAAATTATTTTTAATTTTTATTAATTGCAAGACGTTTCGAGAACTCACTCTATTCCCGTAATCAATTGCGAGACCTAATGGTGGAGAAACTAGTACCATAGTGATTAAAATACCTAGTTCGACTATTAGATAATGATGAGGTAGAGTTACATGCAGGGTTTTGATGAGTCGGTATATCCTTAATACTATTATCGTCTCTTTTGAGTAAGTTTACCCACAGTGGTGTTATATCAAGACTTGTTTGGCTTATAGCAATATTGCTTAAAGAAATATATGCCGATTCTATAAATTATTTTTAAATTTAATGTTCTCTTTCTTTAAAACTTTAGCCTTTTCCCATTGAAAATGATGTTGATTTTTCCAAGCATGTTCGACGAGTTTAAGACTTGTTCTTCCACCCCTTGTTACTTTCTTCTTGTGTTCATTTACCCTTGTAGATGATAGTCTACAAGTTTTCCCAATTTACTATTTGGCACATTGACACTGAATTGTATAAATACAATCTTGTGCCTGAAACACTTTTTAGTAAGGTAAAGAAATGTATTTCTTGTGATCTTGGTCAATAATATTCTTCTTTTTTTTTATNGTTAAACAAATCAATTTTGCTCTATTAAATAAACAAAGTGCTATTCCTAATTTCGTGGTGTAGTGATGTTTAGAATAGAAATTAAGGTATTTGTTGGTGTTGGTAGGTTTTCTAAATACCGTAGTAGAAATCCCTCCTAAAACGTTCTATTGGATAAGGACATCAAAAATGGCAGTTTCTTGTTCTTTTTAATTTCATAAGTTAATTGAATTCATGGTCTTATGGTATTTAGATGGAAAAAAAACGCTTGTATATTATTTGTACTATATGGCCATATGACGAAAGTGTCATCTACGTATCTAAGACAGGTAAATGTTGTCAATGACGATTTATGTAATGCCATTGCCTTGAAATACTCCATGTATATATTTGCTATTATAAGTAACAAGCAAAACCCATTTTAATGCCATTTTTTTGATAAAAGCTCTTACTTAACTGAAAATAGGTTGTTTTAATACATGTAGTCTGCAGCTCCATAATGCACATAATTGATTGATGTGTTCTATCTGGCAAAGACACATCTTCTTGTTATTTGTTTTTTATTACTTCCAATGCTTCATCAATTTGAACATTTGTGAAAAGACTTTCGACGTCAAAACTAAAATACCATAAGACAATCAATTCAATTTACCTATGAAAAGAACATTTCAGGAAGGATTTCTACTACTGTATATAGAAAACCTGCCCACACCGACAAATATCTTAATTTCTGTTCTTACCAACACCGCACCACGAAATTAGGAATAGCACTTTGTTTATTAAATAGAGCAAAATTGATTTGTACATAGAATTGGACCAAATTAGAAAAAAAAGGCATGACTGACCTTACGATTTGACCAGATATTGCATGAGTTCAGTGTTTTGTTTATATATCTTGAAAACTACGATAGATATTTAAAAAAAGAAGATACGGCACTGTATTCCTACAAATATTTTATATAATATCGTATTCAGTGCAAATGTACGTAAAATTAAACCATTTTAATATAAAAGGCAAAACTATGACCTTACGATTTGAGAAACGTTTGCATATGTTCAATTTGTTTTAAAATTTTGAAAACTACTAAAGATAATAAAAATTGGATTTCTCACAAAATTTTCTACAATAATGTATTCAGTTCAGACGTACTTTGAATTGTTCCGTAGTAAGAAAAAAGGCAAGACTATGACCTTACGTTTTAACCAGATTTTGGATATATTCAGTATTTTGTTCATATCTCGAAAACAAAGATTGATTTAAAAAAATAGTCTACGGCACTGTATTCCTTAAAATATTTTCTATAATATCGTTTTCAATACAGATGTACATAAAATTGACCCACTTTAATAAAATTGTCAAGACTATGACCATACGATTTGAGCAAATTTTACATATGTTTAGTTTATTGTCAATATCTCAATAACTAAAATCAAACTTAAAAAATGGTCTACGGCACTGTATTTTTCATAAAATTATTTATAAAACCGCACTCAGTGCATATGTTCAGTATTTTGTTAGTATCTCGAAAACTAGAATAGATATTTAAAAAATGGTCGTCTGCATTGTATTCCTTATAATGTTCTCTATAATATAATATTCAAAGCAGACGTCCCTAAAATTGGACCACATTAATAAAATAGGCCAGACTAAATCCATATGATTTGACTAGATTTTGTTATGTTCATTTCTTTGTCAATGTCTCGAAAATTACTATGAATATTAAAAAATGGTCTGCGGCACTGAATTACTCATGAAATTCTCTTTAATAATATTTTCAGTTTAGACGTACTTAAAATTGTTCCGTATTTAGTAAAAAGGCAAACTTTGACCTAACGATTTGATCAAATTTTGCATATGTTCAGTATATTGTCAATATCTCAAAAACTACGATAGATCTTAAATAATGGTTTACAAATTTAGTATATTTTTAATATCTCGGAAATTAAAATAGATATGAAAAAACGGTCAACGACACTGTTTTCCTCATAATATTTTCAATAGTATCGTATTCAGTGCAGATGCACATAAAATAAGACCACTTTATTTAAAAAAGTAAGACTATGACCTTACGATTTGACCAAATTTTGCATTTGTTCCATATTTTGTCAATATCTCGTGAATTGCAATTGATCTTAAATAAAGATCTACGGCACTGTATTTGTCATAAAATTCTCTATATAACCGCATTAAGTGCAGAAGTACTTAGAATTGAACCAAATTGGGAAATGAGGCAAGACTATTAACTATTAACGATTTGACCAAATTTTGCATATGTTCAATATTTTGTTAGTATCTCAAAAACTACGATAGATATTAAATAATAGATTACGGCTTTGTAGTCCATATAATATTCTCTATAATATCGTATTTAATGCAGATGTACAAAAAATTGGACCACTTTAATAAAATAGGCAAGACTGTGACCTTACGATTTGACCAGATTTTGCATATGTTTAGTTCTTTGTCAATATCTCAAATATTGCAATAGATATAAAAAAATTGTAGGCGGCACTGGGTTTCTCATAAAATTCTCTTTAATAATGTATTGAGTTTAGACGTACTTAAAATTGTTCCGTATAAAGAAAAAAGACAAGACTATGACCTTACGATTTGACTAAATTTTGCATATCGTTTATATTTTGAAAACTACGATAGATAATAAAAAATGGTCTACGGCAGTTAAGTCTTTATAACATTCTTAATAAAATCGTATTCAATGCAGACTTACATAAAATAAGAACATTTTAATAAAATAGAGAGAACTATGACCTTACAATTTCACTAGATTTTGCATATGTGCAGTACTTTGTCAATATCCCGAAAACTACGGCAGATATTAAAAAATAATCTAGTGCACTGAATTCTTTATAATATTTTCTATAATTAAATATTTATAACAAATGCACATAAAATTGAACCATTATAATAAAAAAGGCAAGACTATGAGTAGGTAGAAAACACGGGTTGAGCTCCAGATAAACGGATTACACAAAAAAGATAATCCTGCGGTTTTATCGTGTGTGAGTTCTACCGCGGCCGTAGTCACACTGTGTGTGACGCTGTTATCAGTAGTGATGTGCCGGATATCCGTATCCGTATCCGCGGATATCCGAGGAAGAAGAAAGATCTGTATCTGTATCCGTTAATTTTTAGCGGATCATGAACGGATCTTTTACATTATTAAATTTTATTACAAATTCGAAATTCTAAATATAGGTGATTAGGTAGCAGTAAAATATACTATTAAATTTCACTTTAAATGTTTTTTATTTCTTAAAATCACATATTTGGCAAATTTATATTGCAAAAATGTCTCTAAAGCAAAGCGTAAACTGTCGGTTAAAGGTTATGCGCACTGGACACCGATTGAGTAACTATTTCTTACCAAGAAAATTGAGATCCGTATCCGTATCCGTATTCGCGGATCTAGACATTAATGATCCGTATTCGTATCCGTATCCGCGGATTTCTATTTTTAACGATCCGGCACATCACTA
>CM008234.1:1229705-1242715 GCA_002278615.1 Pogonus chalceus | reverse complement strand
AAACATTATTGTATGATTAACACTGGAGTAATTGAAATATTCTTATTTTATTCCAATACTTGGCATGATTCCATAATAGGTTAAACTAAAATAGAATTTATGCAACATGCAACAGCTTAGATATTAATAAGTAAATAGTAAATTAACAAATCAAAGAGAGAAGAAAAGAATAAAAAGGATTAAAATGGGCTTATCTATGGACAACTATATTAGTCTGAGTATTTAATGGCTCTGGCTTATAGAATTTCCAATGAATCAACAAAATATTAAATCTATTTCTACAAACATATTAGCTGATCAATAAAAATATTTAGTTTTCCTTTTTGGAACAGATCAAATTTAGTTCTGTTACATGTTTGAAACATGTTTCATTTGTTTGTTGTTTTAAATTTGTAAATTATAAAATAAACAAAAGACGAAATTAATAGTTTGAAGATATTTGCAGTTTAGAAAAAGTAAATTCAAAATAATAAAGTCCAGGAATTGATTTTTTTTTTTTTATATAATTAACAAAATTATAAATTCTTTTCCTTCAAAAAACTGATATATTTAAGTATAAAAATAATATTCGATGAATAATTCGATATAACCGAAGTAATAAAGTAAAATCGTAAAATGAGTAGTTTCGAAACCTCATCACAGTGCATTTATATACGTTTAGCGAATCCTATTGTAAAGTGTCGGAATCCTAACTAGGAAACACATTTCCTGAATCACATAGCACAGAACAGAGACAGCGCTTCAGAGCATCGTCAACAATAGTCTCTCAACGGGACGAACTGCAAATAAGCGCATCGCACACAACATACAAAACTCCTAAGTACTAAGTGAATTCGATTTAAGACCGCATCGCTCTGAATTATTCATGTGCAACCAGCGTACACACCAATGCAATACTGCCCTTAGACCATATACACACATAGACAGTATTATTTCGCATTGTATTTACATCTTACAATGTTATTTTATTATTATACATATTAGAAATTGTATTTTATGATTCTCCAATTCGGAATGCAAGTTTATGATTAAAAGGTTAAAAACAAAAGAGTGAGTAATATTTGAAGTGAGAAGATGTAACAAGAACGGAAATTCATAAAAAAATTACCTTATATTAAAAAGATAACTAACGGTATTGGTAGATTATCAGATAAATAAACATAAAATATAACTTTTCGGTAAATATTGAAATTTAGGTTAGATTAAAAATTGATTAAAACCGCATTCCTAATCAAACGCTACTAATTTATGAAATACCATGTTAGTTTTAATGATAATAATTTCAATAAATCAAAACCTTTGTTAATCTTAATGCCGAAATAATTCTTAATGTCCTATGTTAAGATTTAGACTTTAGATGGATGTCTTATAAATAAAGCTTCAAAGATTTGCAAATGTATACAGCCATAGGAGTTGTGACCAGATATGTCAAAGACAAGAATGAAATCACTGGCAGTGGAAAATGTTGATCTAAATATCATCTTGCATGTTCCACTTGTTGTAGAATTGTTATACATTGTTAGTAGTATGTATTTGGTGTAATATGTGTTATATGTATATAAACCAGTTATAAAATGTTTGAAATATATTCGGTTTGTTTGTTGTTTAGTAAAGTTGTAAAATAAACAAAAGAAACGAAATCAATAGTTAAGGATTTGGTGTATATAAGCCAATCGCAATAATACGTATCCAGGCTAAAACAAAAATCCTGCAACAGAAAAAATAGCATCCTCGAGGGAGCGACAATACTCCATCACCGTTCACCGAAAAACCTGCGCCATCAATACTTGTTTCTATTTCGCTACCTTCCGCTACCGTTCTGGTTCCAGGCCGGTAAAAATGGGATAAACGAGGGGCCGTAACGGAATTGATGAAATGCGAGAAACGTGTAAAGAGAATGAGAGGCGTGCCAAACCGGAAGCACGTGAGGTTCTGATGACCGAACTAACACTAGCCAGGTAATATTTATAGTTATTGGGGAACGTCCCAGAACTTAGTCGTTAAATAAATAAAAACTGACGGCTTGGACATTCACCCATTATATACCTACATTGAAATGTAATGATTTAAGGTTTTACTGCTCCCTTAGTCTTCTTACGCATTCATGTCAAAACATTTAAAACCATAAAATTTTACATTGCTTGTGAGAATTCATTTTTCTATTTTTATGGACGACAGGTAATCTAACATCCGAACATTTTTATATTTATATTTAAACCTGTTAAAATTCTTCAATTCGTATTTAAAAACGAAGAACTATCCATCACTATTAAAAGTAAAAATTATAAACATTATTTTATGTTATTATATTAATTTCTTGAATTTTAAGAACCTATTCCAGTAGCAGTAGTAAAAAGTATTCTTTTTCATTATTTAATTAAACATTTTCTTTTTGATCTTATTATTATTTCTTAATTTATATTCTTTTACCCTGTTGCTTTACGTTAGAGGAATTTGGAAGTTGTTAATTTCTTAATTAATAAATAAATATATTTGTTGATTATAAATTTAAACTTCGAAATGTCAAAATCTGTTGATTTAATTAGGAAAAAAGTTGTTTTATTAGTTTCAGAACTTTGACACAAATCTTAAATAAACAGAAAATTGTACAAACTACAACAGTAACTTTTAAAGAAACTATTAGAGCGAATTGTAAAGATATTCTGTTATCTGTTTCTGCGCACTAGTGGTTGCCATATTTTGTTCTATTTCCTTTCTATATTTGTCTGTCTCTCTTTCTTACAAGATGTAAGATCCAGTATAAGTTAAACATTTATGTTTTTGATACAAATTCAGAAACAATAAATCGTAAAAACAAAAAACAACCAATTTTTTTCGTATTTTTGATTCAAATCAATATTTGGACGTACTATATCTTGTTATCATCTACGNTTTTTTTCGTATTTTTGATTCAAATCAATATTTGGACGTACTATATCTTGTTATCATCTACGTTTCCTTACGTAAATATTTATAAGGTAAAATAAAAAATATTAATTGTAATCAAAAAGAAATTATATCTTAATTTCTGGAATTATAGAAAAACCAAGTTCAGAATTTATTATTATTTAAATGTAAATTTATTTTAATTAACTTTATAGGATACATTTGTTTTATCATTGATAAGAAATAATATTAATTAAAAAAACAAAAACAGAAATGAATATTTATTTAATATATATTCGAAAGATATATCTACAACTTTCTCATTTATTGTATCATGCGATGTGACAAATTTTTATTTGGACGTGTTGAAAGTCTGTTTATCAAGATAATTTAGCGCAGTTAATTGTAAGCCAGTTGTCATTAAATATGTTATTATTATCTCAAATCAGCTTTTTGTTGTTACTGACACTATTTTTGTTTTATATAACTAGTTATTATAATAGATCAACATCGCTGTTATAATTGTCCATTTAAAATAGAATGAACAACAAAAAACAACGTATAATTTTAAGTTAAGCGTATCCATGCGCTAATAAACTTTCTTTTTTTTTTAAATATATAAATTATTATAAGTTAAACTTTTACAAAGAATTCACAGACAATAGTTATCGCATGTTCCTAGGAACTATAGGTCCACTTCCGAAGCAATATTTCAATTCCATTCGTTGTTTCCTGGTAATAACTTCAGTTTAATGCAAATGAATTCACCCATACTTACTAAGAAGCTATTGTTATTACAAAGAAAGCGTTAAAAATTAAAAGATACGACGTTCATAGAATTCTTTATACTTTGTTGTAGGAGATACAAAATTTTAGTTATGTTTATTCTATTTACAAAGGGTGTGACTAGCTAAAAGAATTTTTTTTTAACTTTTCAGAATTGTTAAAAAATAGTTCAGTAAATGATGCTATTATATACAATCATCTTTAATATGGAGTAAAAAATTAAGAAGACAAACTACAAAACAATATTTATACGAACTTATTGCTACTAATTCCAAAAAATTCAATTCAAAAGAAGAAAATATCGTACTGATAAAGAAATATATTGATTTATCGAAAACATTATAAATAAAGATATAAAGTAACATGAGTAAAGTACAGTCCCCAATCCCCATGTCAGATAGTGTCATATTGGTTTATGGTTTCAGTTAGTTGGGCTGAAACTACCTATTAATTAATTAAGGCTTTAATTACGCACTAGTCAGAGGTGACAGCACGTGTGCGAAGCATTCGAACTTCGAAGCGTGGATCTTGTTAAACGTTCATCGTTTTTTTTTTCTGTCATCATCTAGTAGACGACGAGACATAGCACCCGGCTGTGGAAAATGTTACATGGAAACGTTACTGATAGGTTGATGGATTTTACGGAAAACGTTAATTAATTATTATCTATATATGATGGAAACCTGCTTGAAAGGATTTTAATTAAATTACATCTAGGTGCTCTTGTAAAATAACTAATTAAAAAATATTTTAAATACGTCAAATTGTTCGTTTGGATTGAAACAAACTATTAAGTTAGGAATATACAAGAATTTTTTAACGATACTCAAATTTAATTTATTATTTGTTCACTAATAAAATTGATTCTTTTTATATAAATTTTAATATTAATTGAATTTTTAATAATAATAAACGATATTAAATAACTAATTATAGCTTATGGGTAATATTATTTTGTTTATATTTTGTTTTTGACAGTTGAAGATAACACATAGTTATTGAAACGTTGCAAATTATTTGATTAATTTGCATAAATTAACGGAAAAATCTGTTGTTTCATATAAAGTGAATTCTAAAAGCTTTAACTTATCATTTCTTTATTTTGTTATTTAGAAATATTTACAAAACTTTATGCAATCACGTAATTAGAACTTAAAATAATTTAAAGCTTCTATTTTATATAAATATTTAGCAAATATATAGTTTGTTAAGTAATCATTAAATAATTGGTAGCAATTATCGCCTGTATGAAAATATGCCGGTAATAAACGAGTATCATAATTACTGTTAAACACGCTTCTCTTGTCTTGTCTTGTCAGTATGTCATCAGCGCAATTTTTCTCCGTGTTTCACTAATTAACTAATAGACGTAAGTAAGAAATCAATTGAATCTCTGGTAGGTTATTTAATCTGGCATCCCCAGCGAAAAACTGACACTGATGACAACGCAGCGGATGTAAATTTTCCAAGCGACGCTTGAATATTTTGCACCCCATTAAATTAAACCTTCCCCTACAACATTTTAAAACTGATAGAATAACTTCTTGACTTGACTTGCGAACGAACGTGATATTTGCTGACGTCTGCGGCAACAGATAAACATAGGAACGCATAGCGCAGAAGAAGGGTCGATTTTGCTAGAATGGTATGAGGTGGCAGCTGGTTATAAATGCCCTAAGATAAAATAAGTCAGGGGTATTGATTGCTGCACTATCTATCGGTGGTTCGAGGTGATAACAGTTCGGAAATGAGCAAAAGATAAGACGAAGATGTGGCCATGTGTTAAATGGACCGCGAGAACTTCCTTATGGACTATTTGCTATTTCACCACCTTTACAGTTAGTTTAAGTCTCGATTCAGCAGTTCTTCTACTTAGGATCAACGTGTTCGAACTGGATCTAGGTGCGCCAAAGGTGATTCAGGGTAATATTTCACCTTGACACTTTACACCCTATAGGCTTATCTAATAAATTCTTGCTACCTTTTATACCTGCCTTTATCTAACCAACAACTTTTTCCTTCAAAATCTTTCCAAAACTTTTACAATGCAATAATTTAAAATTAAAATATTTCAAATGTTATTCACACACGATTTGCAAATAACCGTTATTTGACGGCATTTTTAACTGGTTATTTTAATTAATACCATTATTATTTATTATTTTTAAATAACTGTACACCGACAAAAAATTGTAATAATTAATGATTTTTTGTTTTCAGGAACTAATCAAAGAGTTATTAAAAATTCTATTCAACAATTAAAATCAAAGAGCGAATATAAATTTGTAAATTTACACTTTACAAAAGGTTTTCAGTCATGTATATAAACATAACATGCATTATACGTTCGCTATAAATTAAAAGGGAAAATTTCACATAAAAAATTCAAACGGCAATTTAAAAAACACTTGAGTGGCCTTACCACACACATACTGTTTTGATAATGAAGGAAGCGAGTCACTTTGAACAGCCCACCCTCGTATGCTGCTCGGACTTCCATTTAACAGACGAAAAAAGAAAAAAAAAACTTACTCTGTCTTCCTCCTACGCATTATTTAATGGGGTGCTTACCTGTAAAAGAAATTGTATTGTTAATTGTTTTATAAAAAATAAAAATGGACATTTGTAAAATATGAATAAATTTTAAACTATTATTTAGACAAAATATAGCAGAGGTTCTCAACATGTTTGCTGACAGTGATCGCGCGTAATCTAGAGATTTTTTTGGATATTTTAGAGATTTGGACAACTTATTAATAATAAAATTTTTTAGGAAACTATTTGTTGATTAAAATTGTATTAAATTCCACAATAAAACCAAATTTATTAAGAAATACAGCAGTTTTATTATTTGTCTGTGTTTATCTCTTCATTTTAGGTTAAGTTGTAAATAGACACATTATTTTTGGATTAAAAACTATTTAATGACACAAATCTTATTTATACTTAACATAAAACAAAGAAGTTTGGTGAGACCAATTTTTTTTCGACGATAGGTGCACGTAGCCTATTCGACGCTTACATCTCTCCTGAAACAAAAGCTATCTATGTGCCACATGATGCACTAGGAAGGGTCAAATATTATTTGTATGCATAGTAAACTTATGAGACTGATTACTAGAGATAGAAAATATATGTAATGAGAATGAACGATTTTTTGACTAAAAAAACGAAAATGATCAAACTTTTGTAGTATAGTCAAAATAGATGGAATATACTACATATATACAGTAAGGGTAACGCGTTACACTATCTGTTGCGCTCGCCTGAATAGTTAAAAATCCTTACTATTAATTTCAGACCAGTAAATTATGTGAGCACATAACATGTTTTAGTTATGCTCTAAGTTATTTATTAATATATTTTTTATTTGAAGGAAGGCTAGTAAAATAATTAAGTTGTTTTCCAAATAGGATGAAAGTATGTTTCAAATTTGGATTTGCATTCTTTACATAGTAAAATGAATCGTTGAGTCCAAACATTATATAGGGTTCTTTCATATGCAGCCGTAATACTTGAAATAGCCTATTCACTTCACATTTGCAATCACTCTCCAGCCGTCATCCATATCTCATCACAATTCATTCAACAAGGATGCTTCAGTGCTTCACTTTTCAGTCATATGCACGCGTATTAGCATATTCATAGTGGTCCTTCCACAGCCTACCCTGATCTATTTTCCAACGTGCCGAACACGTTCTTCACTTTAGACGTCAATGTGTCGTACTTGCTCGCAGACCGGTGACGTGCGGCTGCGGGATACTTCAATTCTTTATCGTGATTGTTTACGAGACGACCCAACAAATGGAGGGCGTCACTTCATGGTCTCACCCCTTCACGCCCCAAGTGTTTCAATTCAAGTCTCTCTTAAAATGATGCACGACCGTGGACGACGCTCTTTATAATACTTTAAACGGGGCTTTTATTTTTTGTTTTTGATTTTTTGGGATTGCCATACTCTAAATTATACCTCTTAAAATCAATAATACCATAAATATTTTGAATGGTCTCTAATTAATTTAAGCTCTTTCAAATCAAAATTTTAGAAAGTAATAAGAAAAAAAATCAGTGAGAATTAGAAAGATAGACGAAAGATTGCCAAAGAATTAAATTGTAGTAATAACGAATATAAAACTCATTAAAATCAAGGATATGAAACCTTAAACTCTGTTTTGAAGAACTTTAAATAGCAAAGCAAAATAAATTAATGTGACTTATTGTTAGACTGCTAACTTCAAATTCAGAGCTATACTAAAATTTATACTATCACTGTTGCTCAAGATCCTTATAAACGAACTCTTAGAAAATGACGTGCATAAAACTTGTTAAAACAAGAATTAATTTTCCCAATTCAATAAAAAAATAATAAGGCATACGTTCTTACAACCAATTTTTTTTAAACCGTCAAAAACATGTTTGAATGATGTTATTTTAATCATTTTATGTTCGACTGTAGTAATTAATTTTCAATTTGTATTTATATTTGAAAGTAATTATTATAATAATATTAACATAACTGTAATAAACTAAAAAAATATTAAAGTGTAAATATAAATAATTAAAATAAAGATAAGTACAATTTGTAAATTCCAGAAGCATCTTAGTAACATAAATATGGAAGTCATGTACCACTTTACTTTTATACAAATACCACGAAACATCGTGATCTACGGCTACGTCCAGCAAACATATGCATGTGTGGTGTTTGTTCGGTCATGTATTCCGCTGACCTTAGCAGAGCCTACCGCGATGTTGTCGTCATGTAAGATGTAGATGACTTTCTTGTCTTGTGTCTTCTTTAAAATGCAAACAAAACTGCTTCATAAAAATTCTACTTTGTTATTGTAGAAATTTATACCTTTTCGTTTTAACTTGTATCTATTAATTATTTTATGCCTTATTGAAAAACATAATTATGGCTTATTAAATATTAATTTTTTTTGAAAAACCTTGAACTGTAAAGAAATGTTACTGGTGATACACTTTTAGTTGAGCTCAAAATTTGAAGCAGGCAATCACAATTTGGGTTAGACAGTTCGCTTCAAATTATGAGCTCTACTAAAAATGTACTAACTCTGCTACCTCAAGGTCTTAACTGTGATATTACTTTTTTAATAAAGACCAAATAGACAAATATAAAAGAAAAACAAAAGAAATTAAATAAAGGAAAGCAATAAATTAAATAAAAGTATATTAGAAACAAGTTAAAACTGTTATAAATAGAATTTATATTCCAGTTGAAGTAAAATGATTTAAAAATGAAAAATAAAAATAAATAATAAATAATTTGAGATACGTTTGTTCAATTAGTATAAATTTATTTATTGAAGTTAAGTTTCTTATTCGAAGTTATTAAATTGAGAAACGTGTTTGAGAACAAATTTATTAAGTAAATCGACGTTGGTCTGGCAATTTGAAATGAAAACATTCATGTTTTTCTTTTAAATATCGTTTAATTTGCAATTTATTTGCATTCCATTCCAGTTGCGATTAATTCTTTACACAGTTATCACGGCTGATTGGAAAAGTTAATTAATTATGTAAAAACCGTACAAGCAAGTCTCTATCTACTTATTGAAAAGTGTCAAGTAATATTTTTATAATTATCAGTAGCGGTTTACTATTTGTATCTAACGCGAGTTAAGAATCTGTGCTTGTTCTTGTAATTGCGCGCTCGGGTAATCTCAATACATAAGAAACCGTCTGATATATTATCGTAAGTAGTCGATTTAATTATAATTATACTGAGTAATCTACGACGAAGGTGTAAAATGCTATAAATCTTTTAGTTACATCCGAACCTATACACTCAACTTGTTTTAAAATGCACTTTACGTATCTTTACACATATTTATTATTTTAATTAATGCACTTTTTCGCAAATTTAATCATCTACATACTTATTACACATAATAACATGTTTCACTTAGTTTTTTTTGTTTATTTATCTTTGAAGATAATTAATTTTATCCTTTTTTTAAATCTTTAATTCCATAAATTAATAATGATTAAAAATTAATAAGGTTTTAATAACAAAACTATTTCTGAATATATTTAACATATTTTTAGTAGTTACTAGTATTATATTGAATCACTGAAATATGGCAAAAATATTTTTCAATTTTGTTTAAGCATGATGATTATTTGTTATTTCGTTGTTCTTATTGATTCAATGTACTGTTGATCTAGATTTGAAAGCAGTTGTTCCTAAACTTATAATAGTCGTAGCAGTTCTCTTAAAATTGTAAAACAAGGATATTAAAGCTTTCTAGGCCCTTTAACCTGTATTTGTTTCGATTAAAATTTTGATATCCCATTTTCTATCGACCTGTTATGCATAACATTTATATAACACTAAACTAAACAAGTTTTTTATGTTTAGATACACGATTTAATAAATAAATAATTTTTGTAGAAATATCCATAAATAAATCATTAGTGCATGAACAGTTCTTTAAATCAAGTGGTCAAAATTATCCCGGCCACCTATTAATTTCTTGCGGCCCTCCGAATAAGAATCGCTACTGAAGAGTCCACTGAATGCGTCCGAAAATGAATCATCCAAGATAAAAACTCCAAAAACTAATAAAATAACTAACTACTATCATCTGTCTTAATTTCTAAGTTTGTCAACTTCTTAACTATAAAACATAATTTGAAAATAACAAAAAAAAAAAATATATCAAAAATAATTAGATAAAATACTATGTTCAATAAAAAAATTACTTAAAATTTACTTATTATGATATAGAACAAAGTATACTTAAAGTATCTGAAAATATTTAAATTCGGGGTGACAAGAATATACGCAAATTTTGTCTGTGCAAAGATAACTGGATAAAAAACAATGTTCTTCAAAATTATTTTGCAATGAAATACGATACCATTTAACAATAACTCTTTCTATAAAAACAAAAAGAAAAAAAAATAAGAATAGCATATTCTGTAATAAGTTTGGAATGAGGCATAATTCAGCAGAATAGCTATTCTAAACATGATGCAGACACTACTTTCTCAAATATTATAAATTTAGTAGCCATTTTAGGGTTATAAGTTATAAGATAGTATAAACTGTATATTACCTTATTAAACACTAGTGAAAGAACAATACTTCATAGCTGCGTAAAATGTATCAATTTTATGTTTGAAAATTATACAAGAATGGTATGAATTTTGTAATAGTATAGAACAAAACAAAACAAAAATGAATGTGTAACATCAAATGTTCAATTTTATCTAGATACTATAGTATCTAAAGATAAAAGAAAATAAAATGAATTTTGATTGAAGAACTGAATACAGCTCTGTATTAATATGAAGCATATTCCCAGCATCAAGAACCTAACCTCAGCCACTTGTGTGCGGTCCGTTATAATAAATTGAGTTCGCGTGTACAAACGAAAATAGTCTTCCCGTGGCTCATTAGATGCGACCACATAATGCCGCAATGCCGCTGAATATATACGATGAATACGTGATGCACATGAAATCAACACAAAAGCGTCTCACACGTCCACAAACGTATTAAAAAAATTCACCAACAATTTAACATATTAAATACCAAAGTTTTATGAAAAATATAAATATAATTTTTATTGGAATATCTATGATAGTATGTGGGCGCGTAATGCACTTGCTAACGATGTTTAGTCGTGCCAGGTCAAATGTGAGAACGTATTTGTTATGGTGTTACATGTTAAATTATTCACTGTACATATAATCAAAATTTCAAATTTATTCTAGTAATGAATTATTTTATAAGACATGTACTGTTATAGAATATAATACAATATTGTTTAACATTATTTTTTACTGTCAAATATCTTTTAAAATACGATTTACATTAAGTGCCGTATTTGGAAAATCTATTTAATTAAAAATATTTGCTTCTTCCACAGTATACTTCGACTATCTGATTTTGCATACATACATATTATTACATAAATTTTGTCATAATTTTATTACATATATTATACCTTAAACATAAAATATTAATATTAAATCTCTTTATTTAAAAAATAAAAATAATTCTTTAATTGCAAGAATAAAATATAATAAACAAATGATAATGATTTAATTTACGTAAATTTTTTTAAATCTAATTTATCAGGGAAATTAAAATTATCAGAAATAAGTTATAAAATATGACAATCAAAAACAAATTTATTTATTATGCGAAATGTATTGTGAGGTCACTTAATTTGTTATCAGTAAATACATGTCATAGCAAGTTTGTTTTTACAATATGAAAACTTGATATTTTTTGTTCATTTTACAAAAATATCTTCTAAATTTATCCGATATAAAGCATCCAAATTAATAAATTAACGACAAGTCCAAACACGTTTGAACTTAAAGTAATTGAAACAATAAACCTAATGTGTTTAATTTTTTAATTTAAAACGTTTCTAACAATCAATAAATATTGAATGCCACTATCATTGTTATGAGTTGCACAATCTATCGATTAGTTAATAATAATTAATCATCGATGATACAATATAAGAATTAGAACAATTAAAATTTCGGCATTGTTCTATTAAAATTACTTTGATAATGTGTTTGTAATGAATATTAATTAATGTTATAATAAACTATGTATGAATTAATAAAATTAAAAAGCGAATTTGTCGCCATATTATGGTCTATCTCTTTCATATCATGTTTTTGTTTCATCTTTCACAAACTTCAAAATCATGCATAACCTATTTCCGCATAAAAAAATAACAAATTACAAACAAGAAGATAATATAATATATATTACGTCGGTAACAAGCATTTAACCTTACAAAATTTCATAACAAATTTCATTAACCGAACAATTAACAACAGATCATTAACAAAGTCTTAACACTACTAACCTAAAGTGCTTCGCAACATCCTTTAAGCAACAAACATATCGCAAATGCAATTATTTCTGTTCAACTTCAATATACGTTGAACGTACATCTAAGGAAGGCCGGTTAAATATTTAACTTGTGATAATAAATGTGTTATTAATTGCAGAGTATGTATATGTTTGGGTTACCAGACGAAAATGAATGACCTGGCCAAAGTGAACGTGCAGTATAATTACTTGTGCTCGTCTGTCTGTAATTATGAAATCACGTGGATGCTAAATTCCAGTTGTAGCTTCATATCATATATGAGCCATTTTTTTCACCTATTCATTTTAACATTGTTTTAAAATATGTAAATTAACATGTTATTAGGCTACTTTCATTTTTATTTTCATATATAATTTGATACTTTTTATAATAACAGAAATGTATAATTAAATTTATTAATTATGAATGAATAGTGTTTAAATATAAACTTGTGTTATTAATAATTGAAAC
>CM008234.1:1148904-1165559 GCA_002278615.1 Pogonus chalceus | reverse complement strand
TCAACCTTGACGTGGTAGCAGGGCTTAAGTTATTCCAATTAACTTTGGAATAATGACCAATAGACTCTTACCAATTTTGGAAACAAAAATTTTTCGTCTTATTATTCTATTTGATATAATTTTTTTTTTATTTAAATGTAATTTCTAACAATTAAAAAAATCATTTTTAATTATAAAGTTTATATTATAGTTATAGAAATATAAAAAAATACGAAAGTAGCTGATGGTTAACTAGTCAATTCAAAATTTGATTTACTTTAAATAATTTAGAAAATTATACATATTAACGTAATAAAAACAGTTTATAAATTAAACTTTTTATTATGAAACGTGAATTTCTAAAGTTTCGGCTTAATAGCGCATTTATTTCCCCAGATTTTTGCTAGCATTAGAAAATGCTAATAAGGAACACTGTATAACAGCATATTTTTTTAAGAAGTTTTTTTTATTTTCCGGGGACTGTATTTTGACAATTTTTTGATTATGAGCATTTTATCTACAAAATTTAATTACTAGTTAGTTTATCTTTAGTATGAATCAAAAGAAAAGTCAATGTTGTTTAAATTTATATTTTAATTATACTAATATTATATAAACAAGCAAAAAATATAGAAAAATAGTCATTTCTTTGTTCACGTAGTATACTTTTATTTTTAATTAGCTTTATACTGAGAGTTATTTGTTAAAATAATAAAAATTTTGTAAAATTTTCCACTAAATTATATAATGTTCAAAAAGTAAGCTCCCGGTGAGGGAAATAGCTATTTATATAATGCCATTTTCCAGGTAGATCCGTCAACAAATTTTTACTTCTGGTATAGTTTTTATAAAGTTAGTATATGTGCACAACTACAAAAAAAAGTTTCAGATGGATTGTATAATTACTTTGCCTTCAAACTACTCTTTAAACAATTAGAAAATAAGACATTTATTTATGTTTTTCTCTTATAATAGCATAAATTATATACAAATTATTTCAATTAAAAACAAAATAATGAAATAATTAAAAAAAAATAGATTAATAGCTTAATATAATGTACATTTGCAAAAGTTTTAGCTTAGTACCCGTATTATTTCTAAGAGATATTCGTCAAAAATTAGGAATCACTGGACTATAGTTCAGCTATTTTTGGAGAATTTTTTCGGAGGCGGGATTCACAAAGTGACTTTTGCCAAAAATGGTTAAATATACTAAAATGTTGAAAATCAGTAAAAATAGCTGAACATAGCTGGACTTTTCTTGCTATTTTTCTCAATAAAAATCTTTAATTTAATACACTTTTAAGCATTTAATTTTTGTATTCCTGCTAGGAAAGATTTTTTCTGTATCATTTATATAATTAAATCTAAACATACAATATTATTGAAAAAGAAGAAATTTTTACATTTTCAAACATTACTTTTCTTTAATTAAATGATATTTCAATCAAATTAATTAATTTATTATTTATATGTTATTTATTTATGTTGGTAATTCTTATGTTATCTTTATCGTTTATTTTTTGAATGATACTTCCGATATATATTTGAACTTTTGAATTATTCAAGATAATATATTAATCATTGTATTTATAACTTATTGCTCTTTAAAAACAACAGCAAAGAAATGGACGTAGAAATCCAAATTGTTAATAATCAGAAAGTAAAAATACATGTGCTTTTATTTGGTGATTATTTTTATAAAATTTTTGTATTTTTAAGGGTAAGGGATTGTTTGCCAAACGAAATTTTAAAGCCGGTGATGTACTCTTTGAAGAAGATCCTCTAGTATGTTGTCAATTTGCATGGAATCAGCAATACGGATATGAAGCTTGTGATCATTGCATGCGGTAAGTGAGGTTATCTTTTTTATAGCTGTAGTAATAACATTGTTATATTTTTATTTCAGTCCTCTCGAAACAGCAGAAGAAAATGCAAAACGTTTAACAAACAAATGGAATCTTGTTTTGCCGTATCCACAATGTTGTGAAACAAATAAAAATAATATTGTTACTTGTGATGAATGTGGTACTCAATATTGTAGTGAACAATGTCGAAGTATTGCATTCAAACAATATCATCGAAGTATTTGCTTTCATACAAAAGAAAGAAATTTGGTACATCCATTAGAAAAACTAGTTGAAACATGGAAGTAAGATTTTTTGAGAAAGTTTTTATTTATATTATATTGTTTGTGATATTTCAGACAATTACATTTCCCACCAGAAACCTGCAATATAATGCTTGTTGTTCGTATTATTGCAATGGTTCAACAATCAGAACGTCCGCAAGAAATGATTCACAAATTTTTACAATTTTGTCATCGAACTATTAATGAGGATGCTAATTTAGCTCATAAATTAATTGGTGAACATTTTGTTAATCAGATATCAACATTATTACAATACATACGTCAAACAATGTCAAATGAAGGAGTTGAACATTGGTTTACTGAAAACGGATTCCAGTCTCTTTTGGCCTTAATCGGAACTAATGGTCAAGGAGTTGCTTCAAGTGCAATAAGCGTTTGGGTAAAAAATAGTTCAAATTTACCTTTATCTGAAGGTGACAAAGCAGAACTTGATAAATTTATTGATAAACTTTATGAAGACCTTGAAAAAGAATCGGGAACTTTCTTAAACAATGAAGGATCGGCGTTGTATTCTTTACAGAGCGCTTGCAATCATAGTTGTGATCCCAATGCTCAGCCTAGTTTTTTGCATAATAACTTTCGACTATCTATGGTTGCTCTGCGAGATATTGCCGAAGGAGAAGAAATTTTAATTAGTTATTTGGAAGAATGTGTCTTAGAAAGATCGCGACACACAAGACAAAAAATATTGGCTGAAAATTATTTATTTAAATGCCAATGTAATAAATGTTTATCGCAATCTGACGATCCTGATATGACTAGCGAAGAAGAGATGAGTGACAGCGACTAATATATACATTTACGTTGGAGCTTTTTATTTTTATATAATAAAAATAAAACATTTAACTTTATATCTTAAAAATATAACTTTTATATGTTATTATACATTATAATAATTGTATGAACTTAATTAAATAAATCTTTAACAATCATCTGTATTTTTCATTTTACGTAACCAATAATTTACTAGGATTTAGATTAATAAGCTTATTGCTGCATTCGGCAAGTTCAGCAATAGATACCCGTCCTCGTTGCTTAATAAATTTAGCAACAGATTGTAATTCTTCTTGTGAAACATAGATGAATTTTCCACGATCATCAATTACACCAGATAAAATATTGTCTTTTTGCAAATCTTGAAGACGATCAATTGTTGCTTGAGTTTTTAATTTAAAATGTGCGGCTAGATCTTCGATTACAATAACTTTATTTTGTTTAATATAATTAACAAAATCTTGAAGAGAATTTGTTTCTTCGTTTTCTTCTTCATAGCCTTCCTCTTCGACAGAAAATGCTTCTTTCATTTTCAAATATTCTTCATATTCTTGGCGTTCCTTTTCTTCTCGGGCTTTCTGTTCCTCTTCTTCCTTGCGTTTTTCTTCAGCTTCCTCTTTTTCTTGTTTTTTTAAACGTTCTTCTTCAGCTAATTGTTCACGTTTTCTTTTATCTTCTCTAGCTTTTTCTTCCATTTCTCTATGTGCTTTTTTCTCTGCCTTTGCTTCTAATTTCGCTCGTTTTTTTGCTCCCATTTTTTCATCAATATTTTCTGCAGCTTCTCCAATTTCTGCTGCATCGTCATCTTCTTCTTGTACTGCTTCTTGTCTTGCGGCAGCTATATACACATAGTTATTTAAAAATAATTCTATTTATAAAATATATATTTACCATTTGCTCTTAAACGAGCTCTTTGATTTCGGACTACTTGAGCTCGTCTTGGTAAATCTTCACCTCTTCTATTACGTCCTACATCCTGTACACCTGGTTCATCTGCAGATATTACAAAACTCTAAAATATCCATATGGCATTGCATAGGTTATAATATAAAAAAAAGACAATTACCTTTAGGAGCTTTGTGTGTTTTGAAAAATAAGATAGATCCTAATATAACTAAAATTATGATTGAACCTAATGCCATAAGCAACGTTAAATCCATTTTATAATAATTTAATGTTTGTCTACGTAATTCTTAATTATTCTACTGCTGTATTTGTCAAATTGACAGTTGTTCTATGATAAAGCTCCTGATAAAATAGACCTTGGTACATTTGCCTTTAAAAATATTAAATTTTTAATTTATTTTGTAATGAAACTTAAAAATAAACATAATTGACATAAATTAATGAAAACAGAATTAATATCAGGTCACAAAATGTAACAAAACATTTGTTATATATTTGTCGTAGATCGTATTGTCTATATGATCTAAGGCAAAGACATCTCCTACAAATGTTGTAAACTTCATTCTTAATATGTTTGTTTTCCCGCTTTTCTAAAATACTGTAAGAAAGAGTGAAGTAACGTATTGTTTCAATTATAATACTTAAATAATGAATCCTATAAAAAGACTGCATGATGAAATGTTTGTTACAGATAAAATTGTAAGTTCTAGGTTTTTTGGGTTAGGACTATTGTATTTTAAACCAGTTTATTTTTTAGATTACATATAAAGCCGCCGCAGCAATTCTTAATATAGATATAAATGAAGCAAAATCTATTTTACAACAATATTCAGAAGAATATATGTACGATAATTTAAGTATTTCGTACGTTATTGGAGGTTTAACATTAAACGGTTCTCACAAAGTAACAATCGTATCAAACACAAAATATGATAATGTCAAAAAGAACTTTAAGAAAATTACAATTGATCACATATATTCAATACAAAAATGCCCATTAACAGATTGGTTACAAGTTTTTAATGTAGATGATTTCCTCTATAGTAAATCTGATACACCAACAGAGGTAGAATCAAAACCAGAAAAAATAGAACCGATTAGTCCAAAAAAAGAAAAAATAAGTCCTCCTAAAAATGTTAAGGCTAATAAAAAAGGTTCTTTATCAACTTTCTTTTCTCAATCTCAGAACCAAAACAAAGTTAATGTTAAAAAAGAGCCTGTTGAAAAGGAACAACAGAGTAAACCTAAAAAAACGAATGCTTTAACAAGTTTTATGAATAAAACTTCTAGTAATAATAAAGAGAATTCGTCAAAATTAATAAATAAAGTGGAAATTAAAAAAGAAACAAAAGAAATTGAANTGTTTTTCTTTTTATTTATTTATATTTTCTTCCAGTTACAGAAAAGAAACAAGGTACACCAAAGCGTTCAACAAAAAAATCTGAGAAAACTGATTCCAAAGAGCAACTTGAAAAGAAAAAGATTGAACAAGAAAAAAAGAAAGAAGTTGTACAGAAAATTAAAAAAAATACAAATCAGAACACTCTCTTCAGTTATTTTAATAAAAAATAAGTTAAAATATATATTTATTGAGTTTTGAAAGCATGATACCATTATACCTACTTATACTATATTTGTTAAATTACTGTATGTATTTTAAGTGAAAAATTATATGTTATTTAAACAAGTTTCTCTGTTTCGTAAATAAATTTTAAAAAAATACTTTTTCATAAATAGACTGTATATACATGAAACTAATAAGACGATTTTAAAATACCTAAATCTGTGTTTTTATTAAAAATACGTAAATTTAAGATCGAATAACCTATAAATATATTATTTTGACAGATGTAAAACTTGTACATTGTACGCAACTAGTATTCGAATCAAGCCGCCTTATTGACAATATAAATAAGGGTCATTTTTCTACTGCGTACATTTAGATATGTTACTGTTCATTGTACAAAACAACTATGCAATAGTGGACCGTATGTTATGCGTACATAAGAATACGAATTAATAAACGCTTTGAGATGATTTGAAGTAATGAATACTCAAACAATTTAAGGACAGGTTTTGAAACTTACTTAAAAATAAAAGGAATAATAATGACAAAAAACGTATTATTAAGATATAAGTTGTATATTATATTAAAGTTAATTTAATTCTGAATAAAATGATATAAGAGTTAATACTGGAATATCATATTGTATATAAATATGAGCAAAAATTTGTAACACTGGCTTTGTAGTTTTTATTAAACAAGTCACGCATGTATGAAAAAATTGAAAAAAAATTAAATAAATTTTTTAAATTATCAGTTCAGTTACTTTAATAATATTCAATCTTAATTACATAAAAATATACAGAAATCCTAATAAGTTACATTTATAAACACAAATTTCTTGAAATATTTGTATTTTCTTTTAAAANATGTGTATTAGTACATGATATTACTCCGACTAAACTATAATGGAAACATATAAAAAATAATAATAATTAATTATTATAATTATTACAATTTTTCAAGGGGGTACCACTGAATTTTGTCGCCAATATCTTAGAAATAATAACTATTATTAAATTATTATCTTTCTAATTAATTTGGCAGTAATTCTTTTCACTTCTTACCGAGTTTTTATTTTGCATTAAGAGGTAATCTCTACTTAATTCGGATAATTATTTAAAATATTAACAGTTATATTGAAATAATAATATACAATTTATGCGCAAAAATTGAAAATATATGTTTTTATTATTTTATTTACAAAACTATTAATATAAAATAATTACCTGCAATTATTTTCATTGAATATTTCTATATTTTCAAGATAGAAATTAATTAATTTGTTTTTCATTTAATTTTCCCAAAAATTTATAAAATCAAAATCAAAACCTGACCTTAAATAACTTCGTGACGGTAGATAGCTTTAAATCCTAGAGCTAAACGTTGCCTGTACCTACAAATATCAAATCAGATACGAGAAAAATAAAATATGTGGCACCATTTTATTTAATACAACAATTTTATACATTTTTTGTAAATCGACACCTACATAATTTATATTACATTTTATTACAAAAAGCTTAAAATAATTACATAAATTTCGATGTACAGTCTTTTAGTACACTTATAAAGTGTACTTACTAAGCAATTACACTTACAAGTTGAGCAGTTAAAGTATTCATCATAATAATTATATAAGTGGTACATCTTATTCAGGGTACATCAATAATATAAATAAGATCATTAAGACTAGTTACTCAAATAAAATTATCAAAATTAAAAAAATTTATACATTGTTTCATATGTACAATAACAATAAAATAAAATTCAATTTGAATTCGTTAACAAATGAATAATTGTCTAAATACTATTTTACGTATTTACATTAATAAATTATTTCTATATATTGGAAATAAAAATATAACAATACTTCATTTATACATAAAATATTAATTTATAGTTCATTTTATTTAAAATCAGATTAAGAACCGCACTGATTAGTTAAAAGTTCATATATACAAACACAATTATTAAAATAGTTTTTATCGTTGTTAATCACTTTATTAATAACTTATTGTTTATAATTCTGTTGTTGTTTCTATTGGTGATCTATCATTTAAATATGAAAAACCACCGAGATGGGAATAATCTTTCTTTTCCCTAAACATTACATTTTCATTTGTAGCACTTGTCATACCTTCATCTTCTGATCTATAAAATTTTTTTTGTTATATTATATTGCTTTTAAATAAATAAATGGTTTATACCTTTGGTACAACGGGTTCGTAACAGGCAATTCATTATGGTTAAGTAAATTTCTATCAATTGTACCATTATTTCTGCTTAAAGTATGTACACCATTACCTATAACACTGGATGCGCGCGCTGTAGTTGCCGCCTCCGAACTTACCGGACTTTGTTGCCCTAAAAATTTATTTAAGCAAATTGAACTCAAAAATAATATAAAATATATTAAAAAATCAATTTACCTATACTATCAGAATTTCCTTTGGTAATATAACTAACATTATCTAAACTAAATGCATGATTTTTGCTACTAAAATCAAGTTGTAAATCATTCAAACTATCATTATCATCTAATGGCACTGACATTTGAAGAACTTGTGTTTCATATTCTTTTAAATTCGGTTCCACAAATACTGGGTCATATCTCGTAGGTGTTGGTACAACGTAAGATCTTTGCATTTGATCTTTATATGCTTTATATCTATTAAGAATATTGAAAATAATTTGTTTTTATTTAATAAAATATTAAAAGTTACTTACTTAGACCATGAAATGCAAATATATACAATTCCCGCGAAGCCAAGAACAAAAATAAGACAGGCAATAATAATTAATGCGTATGGGAATACTTCTCCATTTAATGTAACTGCAGTTCTAACTTTATGTACTACTAACGGTTCATGTATATTAAATGCAGTATGTTTTACTAGCCCGGAAACATCGAAAGTTATATTATCCATTGCCGCTTTTTCAAAAATTGATCTATAATTACAATAAACAATTGAAATTTAATAATTAACTTTAAAAAATTGTTTTATTATTACCTTTGTACTCTAGTATGATTAGTTTCAAGAATTTTTTCTGTAGATGGGTCAACAACATAAAACCAAACATCAGTTCCAGATAAATCTGATTCTAATGTACCATTTTCTCCTAAATATTGACGTGCAGCAAGTCGTTCGACTCCTACTAATAACCCAGAATGTTCTTGTAAAACAGATACTAAAGCTTCTTCTTTACCCGCGACCATATCTGGTTTTGCGTCTCCAATTACTAATATCATTCTATTATGTTCGTTTATTAAATTTATCTACAATTTACGTAAGTTATAACAACGGTGTAATTATTTTAATTAATTATTTATAATTACCACTAAAGGTGCTTCAATGATATTAGAATCTGTTCCGGAATTTGGATTATCTCTTGCTTCAATCATCATTCTGAATGGTAAATCGTTTTCATTTATATCTTCAAAAGTTTTTTTGCTTTTTATTAGACCACTTACTGGGTCCATACTAAAATATTCAGTGCCTTTTCCGTCGCCTTTTAATTTGTATTGAAGTTTTCCGTATTTACCACTGTCTTCATCTTCGGCCTTTATTATAACACAATTTTATAAAATTAATTTTATTTAAATCGTTAATATAAACAAAGAACACGCACCTTAATTTGAGTTACAGTCGTCGCAAGAGGAGAATTCATTGGTAACGCAGCATAAAATTTTCCAAGAGCAATTTCATTTTGTATTTGCGGTAAAACAAATTTCGGTTTATTGTCATTAACATCTACTACATGAATTGAAATCATAGTTGTGCTATGCATTGGATTAACAAATCCTTGTAGTGACTCTAACTGCATTTCTATTTCATAATTTTCTTTAACTTCATAATCTAATGTATCATTTAAGTAAAGTACACAATTTCTTTCGGAAGTTACATTAACATAGAATTTTTTATCTGAATTTCCCGAAACAATGTAACATTTTAAAGGAATATTTTCGCTATGAGTATGACTATTAACGATTGTTAATGTTTTTAATAAACTTCCTGCAGTTGTATTTTCAGGAACTTGTATACTATAAGTATCATCGGCGAAACTTAAACCTACTTCAGGTGCTACGGTAGCTACATGGCGGACATAAACAGCTAAACTAATTGTTGAAGAAAGTTGTGGTTCACCTAAATCGTAAGCCCTAATATCAACCTAAAATAATTTTATTAATTTATAAATTGTTTTAATTTTATTTAAAAATGAAATATTACTTGATATTCGCTGTCTGTTTCTTTTCTAAGATCATCTCGTACGATAATAACACCGGTATCTGGGTCTATTTGGAAATATTTGCTAGATTTTCCGCGACCGATTAATTCGTATCTCACCTTAATTAATAATTTAAAAAAACAATTGAAATTGTTGTTATAAATATTTTGATTTAATTTTACCTTATTTCCTGGAGCAGTTCCATCGGAATCTGTAGCAATTAAATTAGTAACTGTAGTTCCAATAGAAACTTCATCATCTAAAGTAACTGGTCGTGGAACAGAAGTGAAAACTGGTGGAATATCATTTCGATCCTAAATTTAAATTAAATTAAATATTAAAATAAATAATTTTAAATATTAAATATAAAATATACCTCAACATTAATAATAACTCTAGTAGTTGCTCCTTTTTCTTGTCCAGGATTTTCCATTGTACCAATTATTAAAATATGTTGATTTTCTTTCTCAAAATCTAAACCGCGCGTTGTAAAAATAATTCCAGTTTTCGGATCAATTCTAAATAATTCTGTTGGACCTTGACGAATTGTATATGTTATTTGTTTTTCTGTATCAGGATCATCCGCCTTTAATAATAATAAATTATTAAAAACAATAATAATTTATAAAATTTGTTTATAAATTTACCATAACTTCAATAACCATATAATCAGGCATATTTTCAGGAACATTTGCTTCATAAGTTGTTCTATGGAAAATAGGATTTTCATCCTCTACATCAACTACAGAAATTGTTACAGTGGCCGTTGCTAATCTAGGATCTGGTGCACCGTCTCTAGCAGTTACAACAAAATGATATTCCTAAAAAAACATGTTTTTTTATAAAAAAATATTAATATTATTTTATTGAGTTAATATTACTCGTTGTGTTTCGTAATCTAATGCAATTTTAGTGATAATTTCTCCACTTTCCGGATTAATAATGAATGGTACATCATTTGGAATAGAATAAGTTACAAGTGCATTAATTCCTTCATCAGCATCAGTTGCATGCACAAATCCAATTGAAATATTTGCTATTCCTTCTTTTACTTTAAATTCATATGGAATGTTAACAAATTCTGGGTTTTTATCATTTATATCTGTTACTTTAATATTCACTGTTGCAGTACTTGATAATTTACCAGGATCTTCTGCTCTTATGATCTAAATAAATAATTATAAGTACAGATTAAAAAAATAAGTTCTTGAAATTTAATAAATATTTTACCAATTGATATCTTGTTAAATCTTCCCGATCTAGTTTTCTTATAACAGAAATAACTCCAGATTTTGCTCCTATTGTAAATTGGCGCAAATCGTTTCCAGATGTTATTGAATATTTTACGGGATCATTTTCGGGATCAATAGCCTTTAAATAATTAAACATTTATTTTTATAATTTTTTATATTTTTTGCGAAATGAATATCTTACGGTCACTGTCGCAACAGTCGAATTAATGCTAGCCCCCTCGCTAACTTGAACTTCATAAACATTTTGTTGGAAAACAGGACTTCTAGTATTTGGACCTGGACTTACACTAATTTCTACAATGGCTTGAGTGTGAAGTCCACCTCTATCTGTAGCTTGGACTGTTACACTATATTGTTCACCTGCATTTAATTTACCTGCAGTTTCTAATACCCCAGTTTGTTGGTTTATTTTAAATTTATTAAAACCATTATTTGAGACATGGTAAATACTGTATGTTATTATTGCGTTATCGCCTTCATCATTATCTACAGCTTTAATCTATATAATTTAATCAAATATAATTAGTAAAAATTATATTTTGTTAAACAAATTAAAACTTACAGTTGCAATTTCACGTCTAGCTTCTCCAGCTTGAACGCTTATTGGAGGAATGGATGGTAAAATTGGAGCATTATCATTTACATCATTTAATTTAACAGTTAAAGATAATGGAGCACTGGCAGCTGTACCACCTTTTTCCCGTGCAACAATCTAAAAAATATATATTTAGAAATTATCGTAAAAAAAATATTTTTAAAGTATGTAAATACTTGGAATCTGAATTTTCCAGGACTTGGTGGATCTCTATCTAAATTTTCTTCATTAACAATAAGAACACCCCGACCATTAATTTTGAAAAATGATGTTGTTAATTCAAATTTGTAAATTGGTTTCGGATCTTCCGCGCCCTATTGATAAAAATTATATTAATTTATTAATTAATGAAAGAAACTATGATATATACCAAATCTTTATCGGTAACTGTTAATATTAAAGGATTTCCATCCTCATCAATAACTTCAGTTCCGATAGGAGCATTTTCATTAACAAAACCAACAGGTGCAGATGCATGTATTTCTGGAGGATTTGCATCAACGGGTTTAACAGTAATTGTTAATTTTGCAGTTGTCGAACGTTTTGCTTCAGAGGCTTCTTGTGCCTATAAATTAGTAATTCATAAATCAATCAATTTTCAAACAGTTGGGAAGAAAATATCACGATTAAATATGCAATGAGCAATTGGTAATTTTCTTTTGAATGCAGATTTGCTGACGAGATCAACAGACTGTATTCAAGAACAATTGATGTTTCAACCTTAAAACAATCAACTTAGTTGATCGCAGTCGATATATTACAACATATAAGGTTATAGTTTATTTAATTTTATTGTTACTTTAAGCTATAAACAGTTAAACATGGATATTTTATCTGATTGAGGTACGCGTTTAAAACATTCTTTCAATATGTATGTATAACGAGTAAACGAGTTTAACTAATAAATAGTAATAAGGAAATTATAATACGCTAAAAGTATATTAATTTAACGCTCTTAAAATTTTATGTACCTTGATGATAATATCAAATCGTTTTGTAACAGCAGTATCCACAGCTCGTATTTGTCTAACAGCTCCTGAACTTGGATTTATTTCAAAGAAATCTTTATAATTCATCGGGGTACCACTAAGAAATGAATATCTAATTGGTGAATTTATTGTATCCATATCAACTGCTTGAATTTTTTCTGGAGATATATTCAAAATTCCTGATAAAATACCACTAGAAACCTAAACATAAAATTCAATTTAAATTCGAAATGTTTAATTTAATTCAAATAATTATTTACCGATGCGGAATATTCAGGATTAATACATGTACCATCAAGGAGCATACATCCTTGATAAATAAAAGAAGGATCTTGGTCATCATCATCTTGAATATTAACTGTTAAAGTAGTTGTTGAAGAAAAACGTTCTGATGTATTTCTTGCCCGGTCCTGTTATATGTAAAATTATTTATTAATTTTTGATTTCAATCTAATTAAAATTGCAAATTATTGATGCAAGAAGTAAAATATGTAGGTTTGTCCGAAACGGCCTTGCATTGTGTAAAGAACCTACGATATCTTTTCGTAGAAATATTAATATTACTTAAAAAGATTTTGTGAATATATTACAAATTAAATCCGTTTGTAATCCTTTAATCAACAAAATGATATATGAGTATAAACACATATTTTATTATTATGGTCACAACTAGAATTCTTTTTATTATAATTAGATTCTAACAATATTAGCACCTGTGTATTAAAATACAGTTAAATTATTTAATAAAGAGTGTAGGTTCCTAAATTCATATTTATAAGTAAGTTAATCTTTCGTGTGTTTAAAAGCATCCAATTTAGTTTTCATCTGTTTTAATAGTATATATTTGCACACATAGCAGTTTTCGCATCATTCAAAATTTTATAGCAAAGATGATAACTTAAGTAAAGAAATAATAAAGACCCCTCAAGACGCGCACAACTTAATAACTGCATGTCAACGCATACAGACAACGTGGGCATATCCTAACGAATCTATTACAACATTAATTGTCTATTGTAATAGCATAGAACATTTCTGATTGCAAAGGACATCAATCTTTCCTAGTCAGACATTCGATGCTGGAATCTCCAATTGAGAATCAAGTCTTTTTGCGAAAAATAAAATAAAAGTATGCTCATGATGAGCTTTTAAAGAGCATATAATAGTATCGCATGACTTAAGCACAAAGGACCTTTATGTATCGCTTTACGTTGTTAGCACGATTCATGCTGTTGGATGCATTATTACAGCATTAAGTTTATTTGGTTTGATCAAAGTGTATATTTGTGCAATGATGTCTTTTTAAGCTTGACAAATGTGATATATGGTTCATTTAGAACTGTGAGAAAATTGTATATTGTTTGTTGTTTAAATTATATGTACTTGTTTTAACTGGTATCATAAAATACATATTATATAAAATGTAAGCTTGCAATGTTCATTATTTGTAATTTTTATTTAGAAATATTCAGAGTCCCTCAAAAACTTTGATTAATCATTTTATAAGATAAAGTGAAAGGTAATTATCAAGTATGATTAAGATAATTCTGTTATGTTAAGATAAAGTATTGTTAATAAATCAGAAATAAGTTTTTCTTTTAATGATTTCCTTTTGTTATTTATGCTACAAAATTAAAAAAAATAAAAACAATGAATAAATTCATAAAAAGAAAGGAAGTTTCTAAAATATATAAAAACAAAATTTTAATAAATGTATTTATATTTGAAAAATGATTTAAATAGTAAATAAAACCAAATTATTGTAATAAAAAACGGTAAAAAATGGTATCATTATTGGTTATAATCCATAAAATTTATTTGAGATAAAATTAAATTAAAATACCGTTACAATAATTCAATTTCGTTGTCACATCAGTCTATTAATCACCGTGGTGAACTTTCTAGTTATAGGCGCTTGGCTGGTCGCACAGAATAGCTCGCGTATCGCGTTGGATATGAATAAATTTAAGTTGATATTTTTTTCCGGTGATTCTCACAGAACAAAATAAAGCAATTAGATAAAAATACCACCCGTAGTTGTAGATATACGTTCGATAATATGTCGGAATTATCTTATTTTGTTGTATTACTTGGATTACTCTTTATTTGTTGCGCATAAATTGTTCTTTAGCTACTAACTTTCGCGATTCTGTGATAAGATTTGAGGAAAATTAACTGTTAATGTAAATTAGTTGTAATTAGTTAATCGGAATGTTTTTATTATTATGAAATAGAGGAAGATTAAAGAAAAATCGNAAAATAAATAATCTAATTTTTTATTGTTTTTTGATTATCAAAAATAATTTATGCACTTACAATTTTAAACAACTCAAATTGTATATTAATTCTATTTTTATTAATTACAGTAAATAAATCATTAACATGTAATGAAAGACTCCAATCAAAAGCATGATTTAAAATCGGTTTCATAGCATAAGTTATACTTCTTTTCGTATGAAAATCATAAATTTTTAAATTACAAGTGCTTATAATTACTTCATCTAACTTTAAATTTGTACAAACAAAAATATTTAAATATTCATGTTCAAATGAATATTTACAAAGTAAAATAAATTTAGAGTTCGATATTAACATCCAGTTTAATTGTTCAGTTAAATTAATATAAAGAATTTCTTCGTATTCATAAACTAGTTGATAATGTTTAGATGTAAAGTGTTCTTCAATGCTGATATCATGAATAGAATTACAAATAAAACAGTTAAAAAATTTACATGAAAATATTTCATGTTTCCAAATACTTTTAACACTATCGAAATATGTGCAGCCTTGATTTCGATGATTACAAGGATATAATAATTGATATCCTAAAGATGTTAATCCTGAATCTATTTTAGAATCAACAGGAGAACAATATTTACAAACTGGTTTATCTTCAAAACATAATATTTTCGGTTTACAATAAGTCTTGCAGAATATACATGACACTTCTTCTAATAAATGAAAATCTATTTTTTTATTTATTTCAATTGTAAAACTTGTATCTTTGTCATCTTGTAAATTTAATTTAATTTCACTTATTTGAGTTTGTAAAGCGTGTTGTTCCCAAAGTTGAGTTTTATCTTCGTATGGAATAATTGGTAAAATATCTGTAGTTGTTGTTAAACTTTTATTAAACTTTAAAGTACAATAAAATTGTGAAATACATTTCGGGTTTCCAATGTAACGTACTAAATGCCAGATTTTATTTAAAGTTATATTAATTTTAATTTGTATTAAAAATAAAAAACCAGAGAAATTTTTTAGAAGATATTGTTCATTATCACTGTTTAAATTATATTCTATCGTTAACGGATAAATTAAAAATACATTTTCATCATGTTCTTGTCGACAATGTCCATATATTTCTTCTAGTTTTCCACTCCAGGAACAATTAATTGCTTGTAACTTATTAAACGGACATTTTATTTGACGAAATAAACAGTTTTCTTCATGTTCTTCGACTTGCTTCCAAACTGGGAAATAATAACATCCAAACGAATTATATCGACATGGAAATTTATACCCAGACGCAAGAGCTTCGTAAGTGAAGTTACGAATTGTAAAATCGTTATTTTCTTCGGAGGTAGAACACCGGCCGCAAATATTATCACCATGTTTATTCACTTTTACTGGAGCACATGATAAATATAAATTACACTCTGCACATTTAATTTTGTGTAGAATATTTTCTTGTATGACACTCATGATGTTTTCTGAGCTACTGGATACAAATTTGTAAATGCAATTTTAACTGTTTGTTTATCTATTTGTAAAATTGATATAAGATAATTTTGAGATAAAAATATATTTTTATCAATAAAGGTTGTTTTATTTACTTTGTTATGCAAATAGTTTTTAGTATGAAAATAAATATGTTTCTATGAAAATTTTTAATTTATATAATGGGTGAATTATTTAAAATGTTTCACCAACAACCGATAAGTATTTCCATTGTACTGTACAAATAATGTTTATTTACACTTTTGAAGTTTTATTACTTTCATAGTTAATAGCCGAAAAATATTTTTCATTTATATCAGTGGTATCCAAACTTTGCTATTGTTTTATTATTTTAATTATATTTTTGTTTTGCACCTCCTTCTGGCACTAGTTTGCGCCTCCCAGTTTGGAAAATACAAATCTTTATATTCAATCAAACTAAATAGATCTGATATTAAGTAATTGTGGATCCATTTTATAAGTATTTGATAAA
>CM008234.1:1079019-1094765 GCA_002278615.1 Pogonus chalceus | reverse complement strand
ATATATATATATATATTCTAATAAGAAATATAATTTAATTCAAAATTTTTAATAGAATTTCAGAAAATCGTCTTACAAACAATTATTAAAAAATATTTGCCCGAGCAGAGACTTAAACCCTGGAACCTTGGATTAAAAGTCCAATGTTCTAGTACCGAATTAACTACCCGGGCTCGTAAAACTGACAGATTTATTTCATGATCAGACTAACGTATTTCCTACTAAAGATTAAATATTGTTGACATAAAATATTTTTTTCTTAATACATCGTCTCTTTGGCGCAAAGGATAGCACGTTGGACTTCCAATCCAAAGGTCGTGGGTTCGATTTCTACAAGGAATGCATTATTTTTGGAAAACTAAGTCTAATAATAAGATATAGAATAGACCTATTTAAATATACCTCAATCAAACTGCCTATTTAGCATTCTCTATTAAATAAAATTTTGTTAATTACTGAAATAATTTTATATAAACAAATATATCATATATTGTTTATAATATTTAAATACCTATTAAATATATAAATTGAATATTTATTTGGTGCATTGTATTTTTTTAACAGTAAAATTTTTTATTCAATGCCAAAACAAACAAAACAATACTTGTAGTAGTCGAAAAAGCTCAGTTGGGAGAGCGTTAGACTTAAGATCTAAAGTTCCCGGTTCAATTAGTTATTTTGCCACAAAAACTAAAAAAAAAATACAGATATTTTATTATAAGCGGATTTTTTTATAATTTTTATTGGTAACTAAATTGACGGCTTATATATACAAAATATGGATTTTGTAATACATAAGGATGGAAACATTAGTTCCACGGTGTTATGATTAGTACTCTAGAGTTTATTTGTAATTTTAATGAAAAATATTTTGACCTCGACGTGATTTGAACACGAAAACTTCCTATCGTGAGTCAGCCGCGCTACCGTAGCACCACGGAGTCATATTCTCATAAATACCTGCATTTATAAGCAACCATGAAATTTTAATTCTTTCATATCGTTTTTAATAAGTGCATAATAAATAATTTGTTTAAATAACTTTTATTATATAGACTTACAACCATTTTAAACCAGAATTAACAATTTTGGAGTAAAGTATTTTTAGCTTTTACATACATTGTTATAACTTGCCTTGTATTTTTAAAGTTATTTTGTTTGTATACCTGCAATTTCGAAGAAAAATTGCTTCTATTATAATTTAAGAATGAAATATTTATGTCAGAAAAAAAAAAGCAGGAGACCAATAAATTACCTCAGTCTAATACTTAGGTCTAAACCAGGTAAAAAATTTGTTTTCTATTAACATATATTTTCCTTATTACGAAATAGTTCTTAAAGTAAATAATATTACAGTTATAATTTAAAAAATTTGTAATATTTAGTTGTTGCTTATAAAAAATTAGTTAAATATAGAATTTTCAAGGATTTGTTGATAATTTTTAATAATATCGTAATTCTACCAGATTAATCTAAAATTCATTATTAAATATGTTAATTTATCGAGTTAGTTAAATTTTTNTTACATTGTTACTGTTATTTTCAAGAATTACTTATAATAACTAATAGTTATAATCAGCTTTATAATTATAAGTAATATTATTATTGAGAGTACTATTATTATAGTAGATTCTAAGGGTCCAAAGTAGGTGCTAAGTTTTATTCCATTCGGGTCCAAATTTAAGCTTCAAAGTGATAAAAACGAAAATGTGTACCATTTTGGGGCTTAAAGTCGGGCCAAATTTACCATAGGAATAAAACTGACTTTGTGATTTGAGAGTGCCTTCGAATTTATCATAGTCATAGCTTTATATATTATATAATTTATTTTTTAAATAAAGCAATATTACTTGTTATTCCAGATTTTATTATTGTTTGCTTAGAATAAATATAAAAATAAAATAATATTTTTGAACTTTGTACATCTGAGAAATTAACAAAGTATATTTAAATAAGTATCCGGTATAGTCTAGTGGCTGGGATACCTAGCTCTCACCCAGGAGCTTCGTGTTTGATTCTCCGTATTGGAATAAACTGTTTACTTGTAAATTTTAATTCTCAATAATTTAGTGATTGAATTAAGGTAATGAGTTATGAAATAAACTTAATTAATTACAAACGTTTTGATAAATATAAAAGAATTTTCTGTTTGAGGTTCCGGAATAAAAAATTTCCGATACCGGGAATCAAACACAAGCCTCCTGGGTGAAAGCCAAGTATCCTAACGACTAGACCATATCGGATATAAAAGAATTGTATTANTCCAAAGGTCGTGGGTTCGATTTCTACAAGGAATGCATTATTTTTGGAAAACTAAGTCTAATAATAAGATATAGAATAGACCTATTTAAATATACCTCAATCAAACTGCCTATTTAGCATTCTCTATTAAATAAAATTTTGTTAATTACTGAAATAATTTTATATAAACAAATATATCATATATTGTTTATAATATTTAAATACCTATTAAATATATAAATTGAATATTTATTTGGTGCATTGTATTTTTTTAACAGTAAAATTTTTTATTCAATGCCAAAACAAACAAAACAATACTTGTAGTAGTCGAAAAAGCTCAGTTGGGAGAGCGTTAGACTTAAGATCTAAAGTTCCCGGTTCAATTAGTTATTTTGCCACAAAAACTAAAAAAAAAATACAGATATTTTATTATAAGCGGATTTTTTTATAATTTTTATTGGTAACTAAATTGACGGCTTATATATACAAAATATGGATTTTGTAATACATAAGGATGGAAACATTAGTTCCACGGTGTTATGATTAGTACTCTAGAGTTTATTTGTAATTTTAATGAAAAATATTTTGACCTCGACGTGATTTGAACACGAAAACTTCCTATCGTGAGTCAGCCGCGCTACCGTAGCACCACGGAGTCATATTCTCATAAATACCTGCATTTATAAGCAACCATGAAATTTTAATTCTTTCATATCGTTTTTAATAAGTGCATAATAAATAATTTGTTTAAATAACTTTTATTATATAGACTTACAACCATTTTAAACCAGAATTAACAATTTTGGAGTAAAGTATTTTTAGCTTTTACATACATTGTTATAACTTGCCTTGTATTTTTAAAGTTATTTTGTTTGTATACCTGCAATTTCGAAGAAAAATTGCTTCTATTATAATTTAAGAATGAAATATTTATGTCAGAAAAAAAAAAGCAGGAGACCAATAAATTACCTCAGTCTAATACTTAGGTCTAAACCAGGTAAAAAATTTGTTTTCTATTAACATATATTTTCCTTATTACGAAATAGTTCTTAAAGTAAATAATATTACAGTTATAATTTAAAAAATTTGTAATATTTAGTTGTTGCTTATAAAAAATTAGTTAAATATAGAATTTTCAAGGATTTGTTGATAATTTTTAATAATATCGTAATTCTACCAGATTAATCTAAAATTCATTATTAAATATGTTAATTTATCGAGTTAGTTAAATTTTTAAATGAGATAACTAAAATACATAATTGTATGAAAAAAAATTTACTATATTATTATACAAAAATTACTGATAACAATTAGAAAATATAAAATATGGTATAAAAACTGAAGGTACTTTAAGAAACAAATACTCAGATAATAATTTTTGTTTTCTCTGGTATTTGATATTTTAAAACAGTTTTAATTATTGATGATTATACATTTCAAAAGTATATATGTTTATGATAACAAAATTAACACTATGTACGGCAAATATAAGACGAGGTGGCTGAGTGATTGAGGCGTTAGACTGCTAATCTAATGTGCTCTGCACGCGTGGGTTCGAATCTCATTCTCGTCGAAACACTTTTTAGTATAAATAATGAGTTTGCACAATATATAAATAATACTATGACATAAAAACGATATACGAGAATATTAAATCTAAATAAAAAATAAAATAATTACACAAAACAAGTAACAAAAAAACATTGGAATATATTTTAAAAATAATAATTTTAATCTGATCGTTTACATTTAGTCTAATTATCTGTCGGTAAATTTAAACGAAGAAAATAAGTTGTTTAAATTTATAATTAATAAAAACGTGGTTCCATCCGAAATCCAACCGGAGACGTTTTGCTTGTAAAGCAGACGTGATAACCGCTACACTATGGAACCTACTAAATAGTTACTTTACACTTTTTAAAATACTTTTATATACCATTAAAATATATATGTATATCTTATCCGAATAAAATAAACTAATGATATGTTTTGTAATTATGTATTTTTCAATAAACTAACAAAACGAACGGGCTCTTCCGGAATTTAAATCCTGGACCTCTCGCACCCTAACCGAGAATCATACCTCTGGACCAACGAGCTGGTGTCGTGCCCGAATTATACTTTGCCAAAATTTATATTTATTTAATACTATTCAAAAGAGAAGATGTATAAATATTCAAAAGACATCCTTATTACCTTGTGTAGGTAAGGTAAATGACTTATGCGATCTTATAGTTTTAATTAAATTTAGCTTACATTTATTATGTTTACCAAAAGTGTATCGAGAAGATCACACATAAGATATCGGGGATGTAGCTTAGTGGTAGAGCGTTTGCTTTGCATGTGAAAGGTTCCGGAATCGATTCCGGGCACCTCCAATTTCTTGGTCTCTAATTTAATTTAAGATTTACAAAATTTATTTATTTTGCATATTTCATTATACAAAAATTTATTTAACTACATTATTATTATTATTAAAACATTTATTTGAAATAGCTTTAATTCAAAATAAATAGACTTTACCAAAAAATATAAGATTTTTTAGTGTAATTAAGATAAAAGGGGATAAAACAAAATATTTTAGCTATAGTTTACTAGTAATGATCAAGAACAACTGAAATATAAAATAAATTATTTAATTTAAATTGTAAGTTATGTTGTTTTTTTAAAATAAAAGGCTTATACAAAGTTACAATTATAATTTAGAAGTGGCTTTAGATTTATATGACTCGTTATCCAGATCAACAAAATTAATGTACAAGTTCTCCAGTAGGCGTGATAGTCTAGTGGTTAGTACGTTGTGGCCGTAGTAACCCCGGTTTGAATCCTAGTTACGGCCATAGGCAAACATTGTCATGATGGAGAATTTGTTTCTAAACAGGTTTGAATCCTGTCCGCAGCGATTTAAAAAAAATATTTAGAGTATATATATATATNATTAAATAAAGATTATAAAGAAACGGGGAAAATATTTAATACAGAATAAAATTTTTTATCAAATAATTTATTATAACGCAATATTATTTAAAAACATTCTATTATTTAAATTTATTCTCTTCCTAATTACATAATCGAAACAAGGAACTAATTATGAAATTAATATTTACAAATATTATTTGAAATAATTCTTAAGTTCTGTTTTTTGACTATTACAAAGAAAACCATGATTTTAGTTAGAAATTAGTGAAGGTTTAAAATAAGCCATTCAACTATTTCTCTCACACTCATTCTAGCTGGAACTGTCGATTCAGAGTGTGTTTACAAGATGATCTACTCCAATCAGGTGCACTTCGTAACTCAGCGTCACAAACTCTCTTTATTTTACACATAATTAGAATATTTAAGTTCCTTGTTACCATCCACCACATACTAAAGATCCATGCATACGTGCAGCCAATAATATTAACTCTGTGACTTAGCGTCACTAGTTTACTTTATTCCACATATGAATTACATATTTAAAATCTCGGTTTTCATCCACCAACACTAAATGATGTAACAAGGTTTAAAAAAGGATGCAAACTCAGCATCGAGGTCTTTGACTTCGGTCACTGGCCAGCTTACTACTTCAGTTCAGCTTCAGGTTCAATCTCTACGAGAGGAACTACCATCACCAGTTCAAATTCAGCCAGAGTCCAAGCACTAGGGAAAAAATTCAACTTTGCTGTTCGAACCGAAATACAAGCTGAGAGACTTCGGTTCTACGCCGTCTTCACACCTAAGTCTTTGACTTTGTTGGCGGTTCAATCTGACGGAGGCCTTGTTTCACCATTGAGTTGACCGAAAGGATTCTGCGAGAATTTAACAACTGTTTCCCAACCCACGGTGTAAACTTTGCTGCAGGAAACTCTAGTTTTAGCGCAGTCACGGTGGTACTACTCAGAGTTTGAACGCACAGAAGACTTGCTGCCTCCACAGAAGAAGCTCTGTTTTGTGTTCAACCTGTGCCAGTCACGGTTGTCTAAATATTCATGTCTAAAGTGCACAGAAGACTCGCAGTCTAACTAGAAAATCAACAATTCACTGAGGGCACCTGGACCGGGTGCGGCTGGCGAATTTTCAAAGAGTTACAGACGATTAGTTGAGAAAGTGCTCGCCACCACGACGAGAGAGCCAAAAACTTAGTTGAAGGATCCCGAAGGATCTCACACGGATGAGTCACTATATCTCGTCTTTCGAAGTTGTATTAAATAATAATTAAATTAAAATAATTGCATGACGCAAGTCATACTAATAATAATAGAATTTGTAAAAAAGTCATAATAACTCTATATTATTAGTATACGATACTTTTGCACATTTTTTGTACACAAAAGTACGTAACTTGATTTGAAATTAATTCTGAAGTCATCTTTTCGTTATCTTAAGCGTCAGGCTTGGCTAAGTTTTAAGTCATAGACGCAAATGTCTACAATTAATAGACGCAAATGTCTACAAATATAAGACGCAAATGTCTTGGGTCGCAAGTACTCTACAATTATACATAAAAATGTATACCGACGATTTTTATATCATATTCAACGAACTGATTAACAAAACAGGTCGGTTCAATCCAAGTGACGCAATATGATCTCTTGATGATAGATTAGATTCATGTGAAATACTCTCCAAACAATATTTCTAACCTGATAAAACACATCACAGAAATGATTGGTAAAACTTGATTTGGATTATTGTTTGTATTTCACGTAAAATATTTAAAAATGTTGACAATTAAATTACTTTTAAACGTTTTTATGTAACTTTTCCTTCGCCGAACATTTCATAGCTACTTAATATCTACGAATCACAACGACAACAAAAAAATAAACAAAACGAAGGGTAATTTGTAATAAATTTTATTAACTAGAAGATCACAATAAAATAAAAATGTTTACTTTACCTTCATGCTAAATTAATGTAATAAATCTTGTAATATTTGATTNAAGCTGATTCTAAACTGACTGATGAGGTAACACACAGGCTACCGCTACTTAGGTCAAAATGCTGACTCTACAAATTATGCAAGGTTGCCCCCATATGTCAAGAAGGTAACTCCTCCATCCTTTAGAGCGGAGCTTCTCCGGGAAGATGAATTTCTGGAGGCTTTAATTGACGTTTTTTTTATGACTTACATAAAAATATACAAAATAGATTAAAACAATAATAATTATAATATAGAGGATAATAGTCCAGACACTTAGTGTGTACAAAACATATGGCTGAAATTTTATCTGTTTAAACTTTTTAATTGCTATCGTTTCAAAATTTAAAGATTTCAGTTAAATAGAGATATGAGATTATTTATTTGAAATTATTTTTAAATAAATATTACTTAATATAAATGGTTTGCCAAATGATTTTAATTTAAATGTTAATTTTTGGTTTTTGAAAAAGTTTCACAGTTGTTTTCATTTATAAGAAATATACCACTGAGATCTTTCACGTCAGCATTTTTATTGCACTTAATTTCAAGATGTTCGTGTTTCGGAAAAATTCCTAAATATTGGTTGATATAAGACAAGATTTTCAGATGGCTTCCTTCGATAGTGACTTGGGTATAATTGCAGAGACTGGAGTTTGCGTCCAATAAAATTTGGCGCTCGTACGACGAGTCGTAATAAGAATGAAAATCGTTTGGACACTGATATGTTTTTCCTATAGTACAAATGTCTAATAGAGGTTTAATATCTTTTTTATTTGATTCTGACTTTAGAAAATATTTAACATTTGGTATGATAGTAGCATAATTTGAATTGTATACTGTAGGTAATGAATGTAAATAGTACAAATTATAATCAGTTTCAAAATTAATAGAGATCGATATAAAATAAATAATACGCGACGATTTTACTTTACAATTTACATTTCATATTTAATCGTAATCTAAGATATTTTCGTATTTTACTTGAAATGGTAGCTGGTTTTTATAAAATTTTAAAATTTTTTGTAATTCTATAAATAAATCTTGCGGTTTATTAATAGTGGGGTTTAATGTTTTAAATTTACAAAATGTTAATGAGTTTTCTATATTTTGAAGAATATTCCAGATTGAATTATAAAGTAATGATATTTGATTTTATTGTTAAAGTATTATCGAAATCGGTATTCATTTTGTCTTTGATAAAATAATATAAGTTAAATATCTTTGAAGTTAGTAAATTTTTATTATGTTGATTGTGGGCTAAAATTATGTTATATTTTTTTCCGTTGGTTGCGTCTTAATATCCTGTGATAATTTTGACTACAGTTCCAAGTCCATCTATTAAGCCTCTTTTGTTTCTAACGTTACTGGAGTATAATTTATTATAATCAATTTTATTATCAATATTTTGTTTCACAAAATTTATAATTTTGACATAATTATCAATTTCTAAATCATATATAGTTTTGTTTATTTTACTAAAGTTGAGATTTTCAAATTTTAAATTTAATTTGTTATATTCTTAGTATAAAATTTCTAGGTCATAGAAATTTACAAGTGTGTGCGTAGTTTTTTGTAATTTAGCTAAGCCTAAATTATTAGGAAGAATTCCTAAGTTTTCAGTAACATTTTTTATTTCGGTTCCTTGTCCGGTTACGAAGTTCCTGGAACAATATTTTGCGTGTAAATTGTTTTTCTAAGTCTTTTCATATTTTAAAGTTGAATATTTTCGGCTGTATTACCATGAGTGGTGTAAATTTTTTATTAATTTCTTTAATTTATACCGGTTTATATATGTTTTTGGTTTTATTTTGTTTCTGTTTATTTTTTACAAAAATTTGTTTAGTGATTTCAGGAAGCTCTTCGCGAGTTTCATTTTGTTTATTAATTGCTTTTACTTTGGTTTCCTGAATTTTTACGTTAATTTGTTGGTAAAGAATTTTGATTTTAATTTTATGTTCGTAAATATAATTATTAACTAA
The DNA here is from genome assembly GCA_002278615.1 of Pogonus chalceus. NCBI lineage: Eukaryota > Metazoa > Arthropoda > Insecta > Coleoptera > Carabidae > Pogonus > Pogonus chalceus. The sequence continues at coordinate 1,085,639 of CM008234.1, read as the reverse complement.
TTGTTTGTCAATTTCAATATTGAATGGTGATTGAGAATTATTGTGCCCGGATATTATTTCAGTTGGTTTTATTTTGTAACCAAATGTATACTATCATTATATGCTAATAACGCGTAATTTACCTTTATTTCTATTGATTTAATTTTATATAATTCTTGATTATTAAAAAGTCTTACGTGCTCTTTTAATGTTGAATGGCAACGTTCTGCGGTACCAATAAATTCAGGATGTTGCGATGAAATAAAGTGAACTTTAATTTTATGAATATTTAAAAGTTCTGGCAAAACAGAAGTTTTAAATTCAAGACCGTTGTCGGATATAATTTGTTCTGGTATAGGGTGAGGAGTGAAGAATTTTATTAATTGTTTATTATTTCGATGCCCTGACAAGACTTTAATTTGTACGCTTGTTCATATTTAAAAAATGGATCGGTGATTGTTAAAAATTTGGTTCCCTCTAAGGTAATACTATCAATATGAACATTTTTAGAAGGTTTTGTTGGGGTTTAAGTTACATTATACTTTAATACTAATAGATTTATATCATATTTTGCTACTTGGTTAATTTTACAGTGATTTATAAACGAATAAATTGAACATCTTTGTTTTGGCCAGTAATTTAATTGTTTGATACGTGATTCCGTTTCATCAATTTTGTTGTCGTCTATTCCTCATTCAACTATTAAGGATTCTGAATTGTCATTAATATTTCATAAGCTTTTGATTTCTCGAGAAAAATTTTGTACATAATTTGTTAAAACGTCTGCGTTATCTGATTCGTTAACGTTCAGGTCAACACGTGTAAGGTCATTAAAATTAAGACGGAAGTAAACATGTAAAACGATGTTAGTATCCTTAAAGATATATTGTATCATCATTATCACGTCTATCGAGTTTAGTTTGTCTTTCCCACAAGATATCTTTGGAATGCATAATTTTGTAATGTAATGCTTTAAGCAGAATTGTCTCAAGTTTAATAAAGTGTAAAATAAATCTTGCTGGGAAGGTTGTTCAAAGTAATTATTTTTTGTTATCAAGTAGGTTACGAATATTTTTCTTAATTTTAAATAAATCACATTGTGAAGTTTTGGGTTTTGATTACTTAATTTATATATATTTTGAAATTTTTCTTTAAAAGTTTTAGCAATACCATTGGACATTTTTAAGTCGCTACTTATACAGTGTGCTAAATGACTATCTGCAGGAGCATTGGATAGATCTTCATTAATTTCTTAAATGTTTTTATTTGAACACGGATTTAAAAATTTGTATTTTAAATAATTTTGAAATTCTAATAAGTTATTATCGTTAATAAAATTTTCTGAATTTTTTATGGGATGCGGAATTCGGCTAAGTGCGTCCGCATTTGTATTTAATTTGCCTTTTTTAAAGATTATTTAGTTATCGAACTCTTCTAATTTTAAACGCCATCTTATTAGATTTTGGCTGCACTCCTTTAATGAAAATAGCCATTGGAGGGAGTAATGGTGGTAAATTTCCTGCCAAAAAGATAGGGTCTAAAATATTGCGTTGCCTAGACTATGGCTAGTAACTCTTTTTCTATGATCGCATAATTGATTTCAGTATCGTTTAATGTACGACTTGCGTAAGCTATTGGTTTATCGCTGCCAATAGGTCCTTGTGGTAGGACAGCACCTAGTGCCACGTTGCTTGCGTCACATGTCAAATTAAAGGGTTTAGTAAAATCAGGGTATTTTAAAAGGGGTTCGTTAGTCAGTATATTTTTACATAGTTCAAAACAGTCATTATATTCAGAATCGTTAATATTAATTTTTGCGTCTTTTTTTAGATATTTAGTAAGCGGTTTAGTCAATTTTGCAAAGTCTTTTATAAATTTTCTATAATAACCTAAAAGTCCTAAGAAACCTTTGATTTGTTTTGTATTTTGCGGTATCGGGTAATTTTTTATTGCATTTATTTTGTCAGGGTTAGGTTTTACTCCATCTGGTGTTACTATATGTCCAAGATAAGATACTTCTTTTTTTAAAAATTCCGACTTATCGATTTGAATTTTGAAATTTGCTTTTCTAAGACGATCGAAAACTAATTTTAAATTTTGAATATGTTCTTGTAAGCTTGTACTGAATATTATAATATCGTCAAGATACACTAAACATTTGTCATTTATGAGTCCGCGTAATATATTATCCATAACTCTTTGAAATGTTGCCGGTGCATTTTTTAAACCGAATGGCATTCGCAAGAATTCAAAAAGTCCTTGGTCTGTATTAAAAGCAGTTTTTGGTATGTCTTCTTTACTTAATTCGATTTGATGGAACCCGGATGCTAAGTCAAGGGTGGTAAAGTATTGACAACGTCCAAGTTTGTCTAATAAATCGGTTATGTTCGGTATTGGGTATTTGTCTCCTATAGTTTTATCGTTTAATTTTCTGTAATCGATAACGATTCTCCACTTACGCTTACCCGATGCATCAAGTTTTTTTGGTACAACCCATATAGGTGAGGACCATGGAGAATTTGAAGGGCGAATAATATTTTGTTCAAGCATTTTCTTAATTTGATTACTAACTTCTTTTTTATGTATATCGGGGTATCTATAAGATTTACTATGGATAGGTATCTCATCTTTTGTAATTATTCTATGTTTAATTGCATTTGTAAATGATAATTTTTGTTGTTCTAAGTGAAAAATATCGGCATACTCGTTTAATAAAATTGAAATGAGAGATTTTTCTTCTTCATTCATATGGTCTATTCTAATTTTTGATAAATCGAATTTAATTTTATCAGAATAAAACATGTTTAAATTTGAACATAGAGAAGTTTCGTAATTCTTAAAGTTGTCTGCGTTTAGTGGTTTTAATTGATTAAATGTTATATTTAAGTTTGTTGGATTTATTATTGTACAAAGTGCGTCGTATTTTTTTGCAGTTGTTAAACATTCCGGTATATGTAAATTTTGAGATCGCATTTCCGGTATAATTATATCACCTGATTCGATATCTACTTTTAATTTAACTATTTTTTCTGATAGTGCTTCTACAGTAAATTTTTTGTTTACATTATTGTTATTACATATTGATTCGTAACATTGGTTATTATAGTAGAGAATTTTAACTTTAGAATTTGGTGTAATAAGTAAATTATTTGCGGTATCGATTATAGCTTTTAATTTCTTTAAATTATCCATACCAATTAATACATCAAATTTGTTATGAAAATCGAAAATATGATATTTTAATTCTTTCATTTTGCTATCTTTAAAATTAAATATTTTAGAAATTGGTAAATATGTACTATAATATTCGGTTGAAGTACCGTGAGCAGTAGTTATTTGAAATGGGTCATAAAAAATAGAATTTTAAAAATATTTTTGTGCAATTTCTGGTTTAATAAAAGATTTCGTACTTCCCGTATCTATGAGAACTTTTAATTTTAATTCAGGAAATAGTATATATGGCAAGGAATTTTCATTATTTGTTAAGTTCAATAATTGAATTCTTGATAGTTTTCGTCCGAGGCTAATTCCTCTAAAAAATTGTCATTTAACCCGGATTCAATTTCATTATCAACTATTTCGGGTATTTCATTATTTTCTGCAAGAGTTTCGTCTGATTGGAAATTGCCATCAATATTGAACAATTCTTCAGATATAAAATTTTGTCTTGGTTTGAAATTTTGATTCGTTTGTGACGGTCCCGGTCTCGGTTGATATGTATTTTTGGTAGAAATACTCATCGGAGTTGGTTTGGAATAATTTTGATTTTGTTTAACAAAGTTTGTCTTATGAAATTGTGGCTGTTGGGAATTATTAAATTTATTATTCATTTTATTTGGTAAATTAAAATTATTATTTTAGTTTTGCAATAGTCTTAACGGTATATGCTTTTGAACGTGCATATTTTGTTTTGAACTGGGTTTTATTTGTTTTTGAGGTTTAATATTTGAACTATTTCCAAACTGGAAATCATAAGTTAACATACTAAGAGCTGTGTTCAAATCTGTCGGTTTTTTTGCCCAAAAAAGATGCTTAATCGGTTCTTTTACACCAGGCATAAATATTCTCAATAAATATTTTTGAAAATAGGTTGTTAAAACATTTGCTTCAGCTATCGAAGAATGAGTTTTTATATAGGGTAATGTTAAATTTAATAAATGTTGCAGTTTATTGTAATAATCAAAAACTGATTCATTATAGCCCTGTTTTAATTCATTTAATTCGATATTAAGTATATAAATATTGCTTTTATCGGCATAACTATTTATTAGAGCCGTTTTTAAATCTTGAAAATTGTAAAAGTGCAACTTGCTATGTTAATTGACGCTTTGCCTTTTATTTTAGCGTAAATAGTAGACATAATATATTCATTTTGAAAATTATTTATATCAGTTCTGTTATAAAATTTAGTGACTAATTTTTCACAAATATTTAGAAATCGAGAGAGTAATTCGCGTTCTCCTTTAAAATCTGGAATCATCCCAAAATATTCCTTTTTTAGTACTGGTAAAGCCGTTGTTAAACTTTGATTATGAATTTGTAATATTTGATTCTTTATCAAATTATGTTTTACAAGTCTTTCTAATTAATTAGTTGAATTTAATCGAATCGGTCTATTTTCTTTCTAATCGAAGTCAGAATCAGAGCTTATATTTGATTTATTGATATATGATGAGTTTCTATGAAACATTAAAGACATTTACAGCAAAATCAATGTCGTGATAACTTTAAGATCCATATATTGTCCTTTGTGGTTTGATGTGCTCTCAACTCGGCGACGATGGTGTCCAATGGTTGTAATCTGCGATGTGGAGATGCCCACGACGTTGCTGCTGAGGCGTTGAGAAATATTTTTTTAAGATTTCTTTATTTCACTTTTCGTTGGTTGATAGACACTTAACTTATTGTATTTAAAATAGTTTTTATTATTATAAATAATATATTTTTATTTAAATTTCCGTTAATCACTAAGTTAACCGTAATATCATTCGTTTATTACCTTTTTGGCAATCCTACCGACTGCGCCAGTTAAATTTTTAAAATAAAGTTAAACTTCGTCAAAAACTATTTATTTAATTCAAACACAAGAATACAACTGAATACGTGAATTACAATATTTATTATGATATGTTAATAAGACAAAAGCTGATTGTAAACTAAACTAATGATGTAACACGCAGGTTACCGCTACTTAGGTCAAAATGCTGACTCTACAAATTATGCAAGGTTGCCTCCATATGTCAGGAAAGTAACTTGTATATATACGGCGATATAGCATGTACAAATTGGAATTAATCTAAATCCTAATAAGACAAATGTATATTTTGAAATAATTCAGAAACAAATCGTGGTATTTTATAATTACTTTTAATATATTATAAAAACTTCACAGTAGCGTAGTTTAATGGAATAAAAGGTATACCTCACTGGAGTAAAAAATTTTGCATTTCACCGGTAATCATCTATTAGTGGGTAATCATTAAGGTAGTGTTGGCTTAAAAATCGCCTAGGCAAAGGGTACAGAAAATGTTTTATTAATGAACAAATTTAAACTTTTACCTTATTAATTATATAGAAAGAATGTGAAAAAGTTTTTAATAAAAAAATATTATAAATATTACCATTAGTATTTGATTTATTAAAATTTTACCTAAAATACAGCAGTAAAAGATGAGAATGTTGAAATTAATTTTTTATTTATTAATAATAGTAAACATATTTTATATTTTTTTATTTAATTTAGGTAATTCTATCATAAAATAAAATAAAATTTTAAATATTAAAATAAACAATTTATATATACGGCGATATAGTCTGTACAAATTGAAATTTTTCTAAATCGTAATAAGACAAATGTATATTACGAAATAACTTAAGAACTAGCCCTGGAATTATTCAATAAATTTAATATATTATAAACACATAACAGTATCGTAGTTTATTTGAATAAAATCTATACCTCACCAGAGTAAAAATTTTTGAATTTACAGGTGATAATCTATTAGTTGGCGATGATATGGGCATTGTCGGCTTAAAAATCGCCTACATAAAGGATATAGAAATGTATTATTAATAAAAAAAAATATAAACTTTTTTCTTACTAACTATAAAGTAATAATGTAAAAAGTTTTTAAAAAAAGAATATTATTAAGTTTATTATAAGTATTTGATTTATTAAAAATTTACGTAAAATAAACCAGTTAATGATGAGAATGTTAAAATAAAATTTTTATTTTTTGAAAATAGTAAAGAAGTTTTATAATTTTGTTTTTATTTTCAATTTTTCAATCGTAAAAAGAAAGAAAATTTTAAATATTAAAATAAACAGTTTTCATATACAGCGATAGAGCATGTACAAATTGAAATTATTCTAAGTTATAATAAGACAAATGTATATAATGAGAAATATCAAAAGCAAACCGTGAAATTTTCAAATAAATTTAATATATTATAAACAAATCACAGTAGCGTAGTTGAAATAAATAAAAATTATACCTCACAGGAGAAAAATATTTTGCATTTTACCGGTGATGATCTATTAATGGGTGCTCATACGGGCAGTGTCGGCATAAAAATCGCCTACATAAAAGGTATAGGTAATGTTTATTAATAAAAAAATTTAAACTTTTTTATTATCAACT
>CM008234.1:1037847-1048256 GCA_002278615.1 Pogonus chalceus | reverse complement strand
ATTGTAACGGTTGTTTATTTTAAACGATGATAAATAATAAAAACAAATATTAACAAATATAGAAGTATTAAAAAGTAGAAAATATAAAAATGAGTAAATAATAAAATGATAAAGATAAAACGAACATTAGTAATTTATGTATACAGTCACTAGCATGGCCGAATTATTTATCTTCACTATTTATATTCAACTCCTCGCACTATTTATTTCTAACTCACTCGTGTACTATTCATTTTCAACTGCACTTCTCTAGGGATAATTTTCTTTTATATAGTCAACCCACATTGGTTCTATGTGTTCTAGTTCTTTCGATTGCCATCCAGATATTGCTACAGAATTTAACATGTGTTGTTTATTGTCCGCACTAAGGCCAGTTAACAGTGGCGGCACATTCGTTACACTGCCCCCTCCTTAAGGTTGTTTCATCTCGAAATAGTCCATGACGAAACCGGCAGGCATCTTTTTTGGTGCATCCAGAAGTTTTGTAGAAAAGACAATCGACAGTCTGCCTTAAATTTGCCTGTTTGTAAGGGTTGACGCTGCAGAAAGAATTTCGACTCCGGTATACCGGAAAAGAACCTCCAACATATTTCTAACAATTCTCCAATCTAAACCATCCAATTTTTGGTACTGCCAGTTTCATGATGCTGCTCTCCAGTATCGCAAAGCGAGTCTCATAGACTTCGATATGACAGTTTGTCACATGATCATGATTTGGTTACCAAATAATATAAGTACCGTCTGTTTTCGGTCGTGTTATCACAGAGCTATAACGTCTTATTAACTGATGGATACTGTCTTGTTAGTTCTTGTAATCGTCCATATTTCTTTTTAGATACGGAAGCGATTCCTCTAGACATTTTTAAGTCTTCGGCTACACAATGGCCCAGTAAATTCAGTCGGTACCATAAAGAAATTCTGATGTACTCCTTTCGTCACGCCGTACCTTGCCTTGTACAAAGTGGAAAAAACAGCTATGAAGTTTTCAAAGATGGCCACCGGGGCCATCATTTGTCGCACTGATGTTTTATAGCGATCCGGATGCCCTTAATTATGGTCACCGGTATAAGAAGCTAGCCGATTAAAATGAAATACTTTATGCTGCTTATTAGGCACTTTCTTTTTTTGAAGATTGTCATTTATCCTTTCTATGACTTTGTATGATTCCTCCGAATTTCTTTGTAATTTTGGTAGCAGCCGCGACGTCGTTTCGGGTTGTAAAGCCGCACAAAGTCTCCGGGTTGGTAGCCTTTCTTTTCTGCCCTGATGTCATAGCGGACTTTCATCTTATCACTTGCATCCTGAACACTTATCCAAACCTGCTCATGTATGTCATCCATTCTTTTTCTCGTAATATTTTTGAGCTAGATCTTCACCAGGTTTAGGCCCAAATACCAGATCACATGGTAAGCGCAGTTCACGCCCCAAAAAAACGTTTGCTGGTATCTGCCCTGTTGTTTCCTGTACGGCTGACCGAAGATCCATTAGGAACAGATGTTGATGTCGGTCCCAGCCTCGTTGGTGGTCAGAGACTATCATTGACAAGTAACGATTTATCGTTCTAATCATTTGTTCGACCATTCCGTCAGACTGCGGATGTAATGCGGTAGTTATGGTCCTATGAACACCCATTATTCTACACACATTCTGGAAGAGCGCAGACTCGAAATTTCTTCCCTGATCGGAGTGCAGTTCACGTGAGACTGCAAATCGGCAAATAAATTCTATCGCAAACACCTTAGCAACCGCTATGGCTTCTTAGTTTGGTAAGGAGTAGACTTCAACCCATTTGAAGAAGTAGTCCATTACAACCACAATGTACTTGTTTCCGTTATCAGTTTCTGGGAACGGGCCGGCTACGTCAACTGCAATGCGTTTGCAAGGGCTGTTAACGTTGTATTGACGTATTGAAGCTTTTCTTTGCTTATGTGGTTCATTGCTCCCAGCACAAACTATACGATTCTGGCACCAGCTTTATACGTCCTCATTGCAATTCATACAATAGAATGGCTCACGCAGATTTTTTAGAGTTTGGTTGACTCCAAAGTATCCTTTACCAGATCCATCATGCACCTCTTTAAAAACATCTGGTATTCTACTTCTTGGGATCATCAATTGAGCTTTTGTATCTGTACCATCAATGTTTTTCACTAATTTTTAAAGGAGTCCATCTTTGATTACAATAGAGTTTCATTGTGCCCAGTACGTTTTAACAGTTTGTAATTGATGAGCGATATCCTTTTTAACTAATTTAAGGTAGTATGACTATGACAGTCAAGTCAAAAGAAAATTTTCATATTGAAGTTGTATTTAGGAACTTCCGTAGTAACATGCTAACAAGTATCATATATTTTTGGTAGTTACTATGCTTAACACTCAGACATTGCATCTAAACATAAACACACAACTACATTTTTATTTGTTAAGAAAAGAGATATAGCAACACTGTATTCTGTCGCCCTTAAATCTGTTATGTAAACTAACCTAAAAGCAACATGGTCTTAAAAAACTGAAATTAAATTATTAAATTAAAAATGCCATTCACGCATCACTCGTTACGATATAATAAAAGTAAATGTTTAAAGAAAAAAATATATGTAAAAGCTTAAAATGTGTCATGCGCATGAAATACCCGCCATATCATATCTACAGTGTTGCCAGAGCCACTTTTACATTTTTCTTCATTTGCCGAGAATAGCGAAATAGATACTCGTGTATTAGGAGTGCGAAGTGAGACATTGTCGCACGCCATTTTCTCAAAATCGACAATGTCCATTTGCGCTCAAATACACACAAGATTTTTTCTACAGTCGCCACAAACTTTAAGAGATATTTTAAATTTGTTTTTGGTATTACTATGACGCTACACTATTGCTATCTTTGCACACTATAAAGTGTGGTGCGGAGTGAGATAGGAATATTAGTTTCGCAGTGACATCATATTGATATTATATATCAATTGAAGTTACACTGAACACAATTGATTTTTTAATATCTTTTTTTAATAAATTAAACGAACTTAATTTTAAAATAATAAAAAAAATCATTTGTCGTTATTTTCTTATCTTACTGAGCTATTCAATCTAATCTAAGCATTTTTAATTTCGTTTTTGTCATTTATTGCCCTTATTTTTTTACTCCTAAGCAGAACCTATTTTGTTTGGTTATGTTTTTATGACGGATTTTTTCGCCAGGTCACAAATAGGGCGCTTTGCAAGTTAAGTTTTAGTTTTTAATAAAACAAAAAAATTAATAAAAAATTAAATGTTTATAGATGGAATTTTAAACAATAGAATTATTTGAATTAACAAATTTATGTAAATTAAATAATAAAAAAAAAATGTTCGGGCGCCAACCGATTGCTCGGATTTACTCAGTGGAGAAGGATAAATTTCAGGATACAAATAACTCAGTTGGGAATGTAAAATTTAACAATAGGTTTTATGGAAAACAAACAAAGAAAGAAAATAATATAACAACAAATCAATAAATATAAAACAAAATTTAATTAAAATGCAAAAATAATAGACAATCAACCATAATAATAACAATAATTAAACTACATTATTTTGATAATTTTTTAATTTATCTTAATGAAATTTTAAATTAAAAATATTTCTTCTGGTGAAAGCTTCTGACTTGGGCCACAAACAGTTCTGGGGATTGGTGAGAATACATAAATACGAGTACATGCAAAATTAATTGAACTAATGCGATGTCTCTCTGCTTCGGCAAATACGTTTTCAAAGCAAAGGCCGTGACTTGAAACAAGAATAATAAACAAAAAAAACTAACTTCCGTCCGAATATCTCTTTGCTTCGGCAAAAACGTTCTCGAAACAGAGGCCGTGAATTTAAACAAGAAAATAAAACAAACAAACTTATTTCCGTCCGAATATCTCTCTGCTTCGGCAAATACGTTCTCGAAACAGAAGTCGTGAATTTAAACAAGAAAAAAGAAAAACAAACTAGTTTCCCTCCAAATGTCTCCCTTCTCCGGCAAAAAAGTTTTCAAAACAGAGGCCGTGATTTTAAACAAGAAAAAAAAAAACAAACAAGTTTCCGTCCAAATGTTTCTCTGCTTCGGCAAATACGTTCTCGAAACAGAGGCCGTGAATTTAAACAAGAAAAAAAAAAAAAACAATTTAGTTTCCGTCCGACTGTCTCTCCACTTCGGCAAATACGATCTCAGAGTGGAGGCCGTGACTCTAAATTTACTGCAAACCGGACTGTCTGTGTGAATGGCTCTGGACTGATCCCCTGGATCGGTTGCCTTCCACGTTTTGCTTTCCCGGATCACCATGCTTCCAAGCGCTTCTCTGGTTGACTGCAACTTCCCCGGTTGACTTCCTCAAGTTGATAATTTTACGATTTTTTGACCTCGCCTGCTGATTCAATATTTGGGAGAAATATTTTGTGCAAAAACTCTTATCTGTTCTTGCGAATGACAACTTCTATTTTCGCAAGAACTTGTTTCAGCCGCAAATAAATTAAAATTTTTTTTTTTAAATATTACTGATACCAGGATTCGAACCCGGGCCGTCGGAATGCCAAATCATTAACTTGACCACTGGATTGCAGCTGACCGATTAATAAATTGTAACGAATCCAGTTGGAAATAAACAGTGCCGAAAATCTGGTTCGTTACAACTAACAGAGCAATTATATGTTAGATTGATTGTGAAGGTAATAAATGTGTAGGGAACGATAGTCGTATTAATTTTTGACTAATTATTTTCATTAAGAATGTAAACAAGTTACATTTTATAAAAATTTGTAAAGCGAGCGTTTTTTCTACTTTGTCGCTCTAGAGCAGCAAAGTACCATTTTGCGCTTTAGAGCGGCAATGTACAATTTTGCGCGCACAAAAATGGGCGCAAAACGCCTCCTTTGTATAGCGACTGTAGAAAAAATTTATTATTTTATTAATTTGTATATTTTTAACTAAACGGATAAATACCATTTTTTTTTTCAAAAAATTCGTAATTAATTATTGTATCAATAAGTAGTTTTTTTTTTGTAATTCTTTAGAAATGTTTTAAGTCATACTATAAATAATGCTACATTTAATCAACTGGGCCATTTAAACAATGCAAAAAGTTACAACTTCGAGAGCGAATATATCTTTTAATAGACGGTCAAAAATTTTTATTTTTGCAATTCTAAACGAAAAAGGTTATACTTAATATCTATATCAAATTCTACAGAAAAGTTGGTTCACGGACATACTACTTTAATTTTTTTTTACTTTCCATTCTAGTATAAGTTTCAAAACTGGTTCATTTTCCTGGTCAGTATTTTTCATATAATTTTGCCATCCATCATTAATTACTGTTGTCCTTGCAATAGTAGAAATATTATTTTCAATTCGACAATAGTGTTTGCATTCTTCTTCACATAGATTTTTGGACAATGCGTCAGCATTTTAATGACTAGAGCCTGCTCGATGTTCCATGAAGGAGTTGTATTCCTGAAATCTTTCTATTCATTTGGCAAATTGACCTTTCGGATTCTTTAATTGCAGCATCCATTTTAAAGCAGCATGGTCAGTTCTTATAAGTAATTTTCTACCTTACAAATATTTGTAGAAGTGTTTTGCTGATTTTTCAACAGCCAGCAATTCTTTTCTGGTGACGCAATAGTTTCTATCAGATCTTGACAAGGTCTTGCTGAAGTATGCAATAACTTTTTTCTGTCCATTTTGTATCTGGGAAAGGATGCTTTCAAATTCAGCTTTGGTAGCATCCATATCTAGCACAAATTCTCCCTCTGGTAATGAATAACTCAAAATAAGCACATTTGTAAAGGCATGCTTTAGTTGTTCGAAAGCATTTTGGCATTCTAGTTTTCAAGTAAATTTTCTACTCTCCTCCGTGAGTTTGGTAAATGGCTTAGCTATGTTGGCAAATCCAGATACATATCGGCAATAATAGGTACATAAGCCCAAGAAACTTCTTAATTCATGTTTGTCTTGAGGCGCCGGCTAATCACGAACAGCTTTAATTTGATCTGGATCAACTGCAATACCTTAGCCACAGCAAACGTGTCCAACATATCAAACTTCATTTTGAAATAGATGACATTTTTTTGGACTGAGCTTTATGTTGGCCCTATTTAGTCTCAGGAAAACTGCTTCTTAATTCTTTAAGAGTTTTTCAAATGTTTTTTCGACAACTTCTATATCGTCAAAGTAAGCTAAACAAGTTTTCCAAGACAGCCCAGCCAATACAGTTTCAATAAGTCGCTCGAATGTTGCAGGTTCATTGCAAAGACTGAATGGCATAACGGTAAACTGCCAAAGTCCCGTGCCAATAGTAAAAGCTGTTTTCTCCTTGTCTTTAGGTTCCAGGTCCACTTGCTAATATCCACATTTCAGGTCCATAAAAAATCTTTGATCCAGCTAAAGTGTCTAATGTGTCATCTATTCTTGGCAACGGATAGCTATCTTTCTTAGTCACGTTGTTAAGTTGACGATAATCAACGCAAAGTCGTGTGGATCCGTCTATTTTCGTCACTAGTACCACTAGTGAAGCCCATGGACTACCTGAAGTTTCAAGCACTCTTTCTTTATACATATCTTTGATGATGTTTTCTGCTTCCTTTCGTTTTGCCAGTGGTAAACTCTTTGGTGTTTGATAGGTCTCGCATCTCAAGTGTCAATTTGATGACGAACTAAATTCGTTCTTCCTTTAGTCTTTTTGTCATTATCAAAGACTTCTAGATATCTGCTTATTTACTCGTTTGCTTTTAACTTTTGGACGAAAGTTAATCCTTGGTGTGTTAAGGTCAAGTATTAAACAAGAGCATTTGCTATTTTATCCGGTGTTGATGTCCGGGTCTTCATATTTCGGATAATTGTGGAAACCGATGAGCATTTCTCTACTATTGTTTCACGTCTGATGACAACTGGATAGGAATTTATGTTCATTATTCGAACCGGAACAATGTTTTACGATTTGATTAGTATTTTTTCGATCACAACTCTGTCGTTATTGTTCTTAGGTTCAAACATAAGAACGCTGCCTTTACAGAAATTACCCTCTAATTGAGTTTCCACAATTGATTCGTTTCGTATAGAAAGGGTTATGTCTTTAGAATTTAATACTCTTAAGGTCTTGTAATCTCGTTGTTATAATACGAGTTTCTCTTCATTCACTTAATTACCCTATCTTTAAGATCTTACTTGAAACAATGTTTCTTCATGAAGTTCATACTAAGAATAAGTTCGTCTTTAATCTTTGCTACCAGCACCCAATGTTTAAAGCAGGTGTGTCCAATTTTAATTCCCTTATCCATTTCTCACAATGCAGTAGCTTCTGCTTCCGTGGCTGTTTCTTATTTGCTACGTGGTGGGTTGGATTCGGGAATAGGTTATTTTTCCAGCAATACCTGATCTTATAATTATTTTTGTCGCACACGTATCCAGCAAAATTTTTAATTGCATTCCACTTATAAAGCTATCTATGTAGAGGCTGTTAGCATGATGTTGAAGAGATGCAATATAACCGATGAATTTTGAAGCTACCTGGTTACGGGTCGATGTTTGCCTCTTCGCATCAACCTGCTTTAGTTTTCCGACCCATCTTCTTCCTTCTTTGCTATCTTCTTTTTTAGTTTCTTAGATAACCTTTCCGGATGACCCAGTTCTCCGCGATTCCAGCAACGAATTTTCCTACGCCCTGCGAGTATTTTTTTCTTAATTCGTTGCATCTCTTCTAGATCGATTTCTTTTTCCGCATCGATTTGTCTTACTCGAGAGTGGTAACGAGAATCTTTTCTAACTGAATCTTATTCTAGGGCACATACTAGAGCAATTATAAATGTTTTTGGACAAACCAATCTCAGTGCTTGCTTTACTGTACAATTGCGGATGCTGTAAATAAAAGTTTGCATTGCCAAACTTACTAATACAGTATCAGGAGCTGAGGGATGTGCTAGACAAATTAAACCGGACACATCGTTTTCAAATTCTTGTAAGGACTCTTGCGATTCTTGGCTTCTGTTTTTAACCTGGGATAGATACAACTGTTCTAGATGCGCGTGCCATACCGCACCTCTAGTCGCTTAACAAGTTGCTTATAGTTTTCTTAATTTTTTCCTTTTATTGTTCGCAGGATGTCGGCTGCTTCTCCACGTAATGCAACAGTTATTTCTGTTGCTTTTTTTTTTTGAAGTCCATTCATTATCTCTGGCAGTTACTTCAAACTGTATACAATAATTTGACCATGATGTTTTTCCGTCATATTCAGGAATTTTGGGATAGTGTCTGACAGTATTATTTTTTTTTATTTGTTCTTTGTATTTGAAGCTCACTGGCCTCAGTGGTAGCAGGAACCGAAGATGAATTTTGCGGTTAATTTATTCTTAGCTTTTCATAACTATCTTTAAACGTCTTCAGCTCTTCTTCCAATTTTTCTTTTATTGCTGTTCTTATTTTCTCTTCCAGTTCCTTTTTAAGGGTTCTGGAATTTTTTATTAGTTTTTTTTTCCAGCATTCTAGCATTTTCTTCAAACTTTCTGGATATTACCGTTTGTTCTTCTTTCAATGCTCTCGAATTTTCCTCTGATTTTGTAAATGTTTTAATACATTTTTCTTCCAACGGTTTTGAATTTTAAATTAATTTTTCTTCTGATGCTTTAGAATTTTCTATTATTTGTCTTTTCATTCTTTCAAATTTTCCATAATTCCTTTTTTAATACTCTCGAATTTTTTTTCTAATCTGTTATTAATTGCTGAATGTCATCCAAGATTTCAAGTTCATACGTGTTTGGATACAATTTTCTCGTATTTACGCTTCTCGAAGCTGTTCTTGTAAAACAGATTTCTTTCAAGATGTTTCATCATCACCTTTATCCAATTCTTTCGTTAATTTATCCCCCTTCAATGCCATCAATGTTTTGAAAACCATGATGCATTATTTTTTATTTCCGATTACGATAAAACCTATTTTTAAAATTTCACTTTACACCTGACACCAATTGTAACGGTTATTTACTTTTAATGATGATAAATAATAAAAAGACAACAAATATTAATAAATATAATTTATTAAGAAGTAGAAAATATAAAAATGAGTAAATAATAAAATGATAATGATAAAACGAACAACAGTAAATTCATATACACAGGTACTAGCTTGGCCGATATATTAACCTTCAAAATTTATATTCAACTCCACGCACTATTTGTTTCTAACTAACTCGTGTACTCTTCATTATCAACTGCACTTGTCTACGGATAATCCTTTTTTTTATATAGTCGACAATCATTTAACATTTAACATTTAACATGTGTTGTTTACCACCCGCACCAAGGCCAGTCACTAGTTGCGGCACATAAGTTAAAATAAACGACGATAAACATAAATTTCTAAACAAAATAGAAAAAATTTTTTAAGAAAAATTTCTATTAAATAGGCTATAGACTATAGACTTATAAATTATATCGTATTACCATGTTTTTGTTCTACTCATATAAAAAAAAAAAATCCGTACAATATAATAACTAACTTGTAAAAATTGTTATAATTTTTAATAATTGTCAAATAGATAAATTGTTAAAAAATAAGAAAATAAAAAATTACATTGTCTTTTTTATGATCTGTAGCCTATACAAACAAGGAATACATTTTACAATTGTTGCATGTTTTTTTTTAGCATTTCTTATTAGGTAATCACATTTGATATTTAATACAAATCAATTCAACGGTATATTTAATTTGAATTTAAATTTATATATTCTCGCATATTAGTTAATTACGCATGAGCATTTTTACTCTGCTCGAGTTTCAATTTGCGTCACTTTCCATTTTATGCATTTGCTATTCTCCCCAATCCGATTTCTGTGATGTATTTATGTACCTTTAAAATTACCCATTTGGCAAATCTGACTTCATGGCGTACAAAATTTCTGTTAAGACATGAATTTGAATTTCAATTTAACATGGTTGTATACTTTCTTTATTATGATGGAAATAATTTTCTCAGATATTAGATTTTAAATATAATTAACCATAATGCACATTTTGTGTGAAGGGATTAAGTGTTTACTACCCGATTTAGAATGTGCTCTCTGACTATAGACTTATGGCTAGTGTTTGGTGTATTTCACTTTCAAATTTCAATTTGCGTATTTTGATTTGAACTTACGATTCATCTTGTAGGTTTATAGTGAATTTAAAAGTAATAAATGTGTCTAATTAACTATGTATATTAGGTCACGTTATTTTGACACAGTCATCGAGACAATTAAATATTGAATAAAATTCAAAGATTATAATTATGCAAATTAATCAAAATTTATCTAAAGGTTCTGATATTATGACTATATGATGATGATAACAATTTTTTATATAACATATTAAGGACTACATAAAATTTAAGATTGCGCTACAAGTAACTAAATAAACC
>CM008234.1:956791-970822 GCA_002278615.1 Pogonus chalceus | reverse complement strand
TCAAATATGGTTTTATAATTAATTTAAAAATGTTGAAATTTACAATATTAATTCGTGATTTTCCAAAAAATAAAGCAAATATAATAACAAGCAATGTTTGTAAATCTGAGAAACTTTTTATGGGATATCGATGAAAGTTTCAGTAAAATTACAATGCGTGTACCGTTCTTACATAAAAATTGTAAAATTACAACTCATATTAATAGGTTTCCTCACATGTATTGAAAAATTACTTAAATTGTATTTTAATTTCGTATTAATATACACTAATTTATAATTTTACTCATCTTTTGTTTTGAGAAAAAAATTTACAGGTTATATAACTGTCACGATGACAGTATGTCAAAATTTCATACCTTTCAAAGACATTAAATACCAACAAGATATAGGTATCGTAAATTTTAAATCTAAATTTGTAAATTAAATCTATCATAAACTTCCTTGACAACAATTAATAAATAATAAAACTCCGTAAAATTATATTAATATAGTTCTAGGTTATGTTTTTCGAAATATCAATTTATTTAAATATGAATCGAAGAAATACTTTTGATGTATTGAGTACGATATGATTATAATTATCATAAATACACGAAGCTTATTATAAAATACAGGTACATTCATAGAAACACAAATATCCCTAGCAAGAAGCACTAGTAAGTTAGAAATAATTGCCAAGTTCAGGTGTATAATACAGATATAGACACGAAGTTTATATTAAATAGATTCTAATTTATTGCAGGTTGTTCGATAGTGTTTGTTAGTTACGCTTTATGCCTTTGATATATATAATAAAGTGCTTAAGCATGCTTCTATTTCATATATTTGCAACTTATTTGCTACTATTTTTAGCTAGAACGAGTCACTATTATTATGCGCGAAAAATCTACGTAACTTTAACTTTTTATCTTTTTATTTTAGTATGATATATGCTTCCGGGTGATTTATAATTGATTTAAATAACAGATAAGTACGTTTTATAAATATGGATTATTTAATTATTTTCTTTATATTGGTAATAATACTGTTTTAGTTTTACAGTTGACAATCAAACATAACATTATTGTAATGTATAACTGTTGCATATTTTTTTTTGTTTTTTAGAGTGGTGACACTTGTTGTTATTGTAAGATTGCCAACTATAGTTATAACCAAAATTTTATTTTAATCTTGTTTATTAATTTTAATTTCTTTCGTTGATTTTGGTAGCATTGTTTACTTCCTTAATTTAAGTTTGTAAGTGTAATTGGCAACATTGTAACTCTGATATATTTACGTCATTTGAATTTATTTGCAAATATTCTATTACAAAACTGAGTTCTTGCTCAAAATATACTTTCGTGATGTTTTTAAAGTTTAGTTCTTGTAATGAAAATTATTTAATTATATTTTTAATATGATTTAATTTCCATATTGCACAATATTTTTATTCTTGGTACATGGTTGAGAAAATTACAATTTTATGAATATATTAATTCAAATAAGTTTCGTTGTAGAGTGTTTTAATGTTGGCAGCAGTTAGATAACTAGTTTTTGTGATAGAAATATCGTTTATATTTGATGAAGCTTCTAAAATTCTGATTTTATTCATTTATGATAAAAAAACTTTTAGTCTAAAATATAAGTTGGCAACATTTGTTTTCATTTAAATACAAATATTCTATATTAAATCTGATATCTTGTATATATGTATTTTGGTGAAATTTTCAAAGCAGTTTTTGTCATGCATATTGTTTTATAGTTGGCGACACTTTTTTTTAATTCAGTTTCATTTCGTTTTAGAATTATTTTATGTTTGTAGCTTCTAAAATTTTGAATGAACTCAATTATGTATAAAAACACATTTAGTTTTAAAGTTAAGTTGGCAACATTGTCATTTTGAGACATATTTGTTGTTTGCATTTAAATGCAAATATATATTAAATCTGATTTTTTGGTTATATTTTGATGATATTTTCAAAATAGTTCTTGTCATGTTGGCGACACTTGTTTCTATTTATGTTACATGCTTGAGAAAATTCTTATTTTAACAATAAATTAATTCACTCTCATTTTGTTGTAGAATAATTTTATGTTGGTAGCAATTGCATTCTGTTTTACTGTGAATAAGGTACTTTTGTAACAAAAATAGTTATTATTATTGATAAAGCTTCTGAAATTTTGAATTAATTCAATTATGTGTAAAAACACTATTAATTTGGAAGTACAGTTGGCAACATTATCATTTTGACACTTATATTTGTTCTTTGCATTTAAATGCAAATATTCTATATCAATATGATTTCTTGTTTATATTTTGGTGAAATTTTCAAAGTAGTTCTTGTTATGCATATTGTTTTATTGTTGGCGACACTTGATTTTATTTATGTTACATGCTTGAGAAAATTCTTATTTTAACAATAAATTAATTCAATTTCGTTTCGTTGTAGAATAATTTTATGTTGGTAGCAATTGTATTCTCTTTTATTGTGAGTAACTTACTTTTGTAACAAAAATACTTAGTTATTATGATTGATAAAGCTTCTGAAATTTCTGCTTTAATGCATTTATGTGCAAAAACACTTTTAGATTAGAAGTATAGTTGGTAACATTGTTACTCTGACATATATTTATGTTGTTTGCATTTACATGCAAACATAATTTAAAAAAACTGATTTCTTTCTAACGTTTTGATTCTGAAACTGCGATTTTATTCTTTTATGTTAAGAACACTTTAAGTTTGTAAGTGCAGTTGGTAACATTGTAACTTTGACACACATTTTAATGTCTGCTTTTGTATTCATATGCAAATATTTCATAAAACCTTGAATATAATATTTGTATATTTAGAATTACTCATTTGTTACTAAAAGATATAAATTTTTGACAGTTTATAATTTAATAAAACAATTTATTTTAAAATTCCACTTAAATATAAATAATTATTAAAATTATAACATCGGTATTTTAAATGAAGAGAATAAATAATGAATGATTAATTATGTATATGTTAAAATCTTAATTGATATTTTATACCTTAAGTAAGAATCTTTAATATAGAAATAAATTTATAATTGCTTCCTGTATTACTTTGATTGTACATGAATTAAACATTATATTACAACTAGGATACTTATACAGAGTTTAAAACTAATAACAAATATAGTTAGGTATAATTGTTAATTTAACATTTAAAAAGACTTTTATATATTATGAATTGATGATTTGAAAAGGTCAATTTTGTAAAGCTGAACGATTTAACACATTCAGAAGTGGTAACGGGTGCATGGCAAGGGCCTTAGCCTTTATAATAACCACCTCTGATAAAAGCCGCGTACACGAAACGAAATTAACTCTTAGAGCGCCACTAAATATTATTTTTAAACGAATGCTTCCAAAATGCCACAGGCTATATAATATTGTTAAATGGTCGGCGCCATTATCAGGTTTTGCTCGACAAAGGAACCCATAACATTATTGGGAATTTGGTATTAGTACCAGATAGCTTCATTTTATTTTAGACAATCTTTTTTACAACACTTTTATTCTATGTATTATTTTATTTTGTTTAAATTCAAACACTTTTTTTGGTGTATTTCATTTAATTTTAGTGAGATTTTAATTAATTTATTCTGTTTTATTACTAAATTTTCACTTGTCGACACTTTTTTACGCAAATTTCTCAAATTTGGTCAAACGTCAAATTAATATTCATTAGTTTATAGTAAATTTTAATTTTAAATTGGCTACAGCGTGGTTCAAAGTCTGTAGCTAACTTCAAACATATTACCAACTGAAATTTACTGAGTCATAAAACTAGTTTAGTATTTTGTTATTGAATTATATGTAATATAACTATTATTTTAAAAATGTATTAGACATCTTTCGTATTTCTGTGATATTACAACGTAATTATAGTAATATTACTAAACATTTTTTAAGAGTAAGTTTACCAATTTCACATTAAATGTATAGTAATTTTACAATACGGTTCATAACCAATAAGTTCTGTAATATAAAAGCAAAGTATTGTAAATTTACAAAGCATTTGAGGATCTATTAGTCTAATTTCTTTCAAATATGGTTTTGTAATTAATTAAAAAATGTTGAATTTTACAATGAATCCATTGTAATATAAATTACAATATTAATTCTTGATTTTCCAAAAAATAAAGCAAATTAAATTACAAGTAATTTTTGTAAATCTGAGAAGCTTTTTATGGGATATCGATCAATGTTTCAGTGAAATTACAATGTGTGTACCGTTTTTACGTAAACATTGTAAAATTACAACTCATCTTAATAGATTACCTCAAATGTATTGGAAAATTACTTAAATTGTATTTGAATTTCGTATGAATATACACTAAATTGTAATTTATCTGTTGTTTTGAGCAAAAATTGTAATTTTACAATTTTTTAAAGTGTATTGTTATTTTAACACTTATAACCTCAAAATTGCAATTGTTTTTTTGCTTACTGCGACTACACAAAATTTAGATAGGTTAGAATTATTTGTTACTAAATTCATGTCTAAATATAATAATCTTTTGGATGCAATTATTTAAGTAGAAATAAAATTGTAACTAATAATGTAGAAAATATATATTATATGAGTGGTAACACTGATATTTTGACATCGTTGAATGTTTCAGTGAAATTCCAATCCGTGTACTGTTTTTACGTAAACATTGTAAAATTACAACTCATCTTAATAGGTTTCCTCACATCTTTTGGAAAATTACTTAAATTGTAATTCTACAAAAAATTTTGACAGTGTGTAACCCAAACCGTTAGGGTTTAAATCCGGAAGTTCTCAGGATTATAAGTTTTAAGTTCATAATATGACAAAATCCTTATTATGTCTTTAAATCTTATGTCTTACAATAATCTTATTCCGAGTATAATTTACAGATTAATTCCCTTATTTTCAATATTTTGATAATAAGAATAAATTACTTTAAAAGGTTTACAAGAATTTGCAAGATACAAACAAAAACAAAAGAAACAAAGCCATCAAAGATCAACAACTATCAACATTTCACGTCAATATTTTATTTTTATTTGAATTCAATTAGGAGTGTTACTTGAACACAGTCAAACCGCTGAGTTAAACAGAAACACTACGTTCAAATAATAAGCAAAGTATCTTCACAAAACAAGTATAGCTGCTCGGATAGGTGGATCGATTTAAAAGCGACGACTCAACGAACGAAACAAACCAAAAAGCGAAAACGAATAAGCAAAATCGCCGCGATTGCAACTAGCACGTGTTCTTGTAGTCTTGCGTGTGTGCGCGAGTGCCCTTGCGTTTTGCTGCCGTGACCTTGCGAGATCTGTTGGATAATCACCAGGTGTATGTTTTTCATCAGCGAAGACCGAATGTCTGCAAGGTATGAACATCGCTTTGCGATCAATTCATCTATAAAATATCTTTTAAATAAATATATAAACCTTCAAATTGTTATAACTGTAATTACTAAACTATAAAATAAAATAAAAATGATACTTATCGTAATAAAGACAATTTATTTGAGTGTCCATCCCGACTTACCTGAAACAAAAAACAACAATTAGTAAAAGCAACATTTTATAAAATATGAAAAGCAATAAACAATAATTAATAAGGTCTGCAATGTAATACGTATATACATATGCAGAAGAATAACGAATATTTATTTGTTCATTTGCACAATCGCACTGGCACGGTTGTGCTATTTGTGCGTGTAGTGTGTATATGTGCCTGTGTACACATGACACGCAATGTATACAATAAATCAACGATGATGCTATGTTACATATATAGTTTTACATATATGTGTATACTACATAACCTCACTAACTGGTCGATTTGCAATATGCAGTTGTTTTGCCTTGCTGTCTGGACGTTGCTTTAACCAAACTGCACTTTAAACTTATATTTTATTTCATTCTAATATAAATACCCTTAACTGTCAACCAGCCATTTTAGAAAATGTCACAATGTCAGCCATTTTGAAGGATATGTCATATTAATATTTAAATATAATATTGGCAACACTGAGAATAGTACACTGTTAAAAATTTCCATGGTAATTTTTAAAAATGTATTGGAATTTGATAGGCAAAACATTTAATCTAAATTCAAAACGAGTATAGTAAATATACAAAACTTTTTTTTTGTATTTGTTTGATAATATTACAACTTAATTATAGTAATATTACTAAACATTTTTTAAGAGTTACTTTAACAATTTCACATGACTTGTATAGTTATTTTACAAAACGGTTCATAACCAATAAGTTCTGTAATATAAGAGCAAAGTATTGTAAATTTACAAAGCATTTGCGGTTCTATTAGTTTAATTACTTTCAAATATGGTTTTGTAATTAATGAAAAAATGTTAAAATTTATAATGAATTACAATATTAATTCGTGATTTTCCAAGAAATTAAAGCAAATTAAATGACAAGTAATGTTTGTAAATCTGAGAAGCTTTTTATGGGATATCGATAAATGTTTCAATGAAATTACAATGCGTGTACCGTTTTTACATAAAGATTGTAAAATTACAGCTCATCTTAATAGGTTTCTTCACATGTATTGTAAAATTACTTAAATTGTATTTTAATTTCGTATTAATACACACTAATTTGTAATTTTACTCATCTTTTGTTTTGAGAAACAATTGTAATTCTACAAAAATTTATAACAGTGTAAACAAATATAAGAATTTAAGTTATATATGCATTTGACCGTGTTATCTTCATGAAAATAAAGGCAATTACGGAGAATTCTCGATGATTTGTGTTACTAGATACTTGTTTCCCGTGATGATCATTTCTGCATCTGGTCATATAAATGAATTATTTATTTTATGTTTAGTTAGTTTTTTATTTATTTGGTATCAGATACTTAAAGTTATTTCTATTATAAATTATTCATATTATTAAATGAAACATTTATATGAAAGAATTGGCGTTATATTATGAGTTCGAGTGATGCTGTGTCCCTTGGACCGTACGGCGTCCTCAGGCAGAGCCGCGCGCCTTCGTTAATTGGCCGGCAATGATAATGCGACCCCAACGTGTGCGGTGCAGCAGGTGCTTCGCCACTGATCGGTAGTAGAGCCCCTGGCCCCCTTTTCTTCACCACACTTCGTCAGGTTTGCCTCGTACTGTTCTGTATTTCAAGATAAGCGTGTATCATAGCGTGCACATACTTTTATTCTATTTGAATATTTCTTTTTTGGTTTTACGAAATTTACATTTTTAAAGTTTAAGAACATTATTTTTTGTTTATAATAATTTTATTACACTTTAATTTGTGCGTATTTTAATGTTGGTAACACTGTCATTTTGACAAGTTACCCTTGTTTTTATATACTTAGATAATTTGAATAATTTTTTTTTTTTTGGTTTTTCGAAATTTACAATTTTAGAGTTTATACAATTTAAGAACATTATTTTTTGTTTATAATAATTTTATTACACTGGTGTTTGTTTGCATATGGAAGTTGGTAATATTGTCAGTTTGAGAAGTTACCCTTGTTTTCATATACTTAGATTATTTGAATATTTCTTTTTGGTTTTTAGAAATTTACATTTTTAAAGTTTATACAATTTAAAAACATTAGTTTTTGTTTATAATAATTTAATTACACTTGTGTTTGTTCGAATTTTAATGTTGGTAACATTGTCATTTTGACAAGTTACTTAAATTATTCGAATATTTCATTTTTTTTTTTTTGAAATATACATTTTGAAAGTTTATATAATTTCAGAACATTATTTTTTCTTTATTATAATTTTATTTCATTTTAGTTTGTTTGTACTTTAATGTTGGTATTAATGTCATTTTGAAAATTTCCCTTGTTTTCATGTACTTATATTATTTAAATATTTCTTTTAGGCTTTTCGAAATTTAGTTTTAAAGTTTAGACAGTTTAAGAACATTAATTTTTGTTTATAATAATTCTATAATACTTTTATTTCGTATTTATATATTGGTAACATTGTCATTTTGACAATTTATCCTTGTTTGCACATACTTTCATTTTATTTGCATATTTTTTTGGAAATTTACATTTTTAAAGTTTATACATTTTTAGAACATTATTTTTTTGTTTATAATAATTTTATGAAACTTTTGTTTGTTCCTAGTTTAATGTTGGTAACATTGTCATTTTGACACTTACTCTTGTTTACATCTACTTTAATTCTGTTTGAATATTTCTTTAAGGTTTTCGGATACTTACATTTTTAAAGTTTAGACTTCGAAGAGCATTAATTTATGTTTAAAATAATTTTATTTCACTTTTGTTTGTTCGTATTTATATGTTGGTCACATTGTCATTTTCATAATTGACCATTGCTGCCATCTATTTTTATTCTATTTGAATATTTTTTTTAGATTTTTCGAAGTTTACAGTTAAGAATATTACTTTTTATTTAAAATAATTTTATGGCAATTTTGTTTGCTTGTAATTTGAAGTTGGTAACATTGTCATTTTGACAATTTAGCCTTGTTTACGATTTATTCTAAATAAATAAATAAATAAATAGTGAATATAAAGATTCAACGAAAAATCTTAAATATTTACAAACAAATATTGAAATCACTGCATCTGTTATTTGTCCCACAAAATTTTATTTTGAATAGATTTCGTTACAATAAAAGGTCTGACATCAAATCCAATAACCGATTTATAAACCTTCCATAAATCCAAAGTATAGAAAACATCGCATATCGACACATTTAGTGCAGTCGTCGACATTATGTCAAAGTATAGGTGCTTAAAATTGCAGCCTTCCCCGTTGGTCTTTTAGTCCCTCGGTCGTAATCGCATCGGCTTTTGATCAAAAAGTACCTATCGAAACTAAACTTAAATGTAGTGAAGCAAAACAAGACAGATGTGGCAAGCGCGTGCTCAATGCGACAGGTGGCAGACGAATCCGTATTGGAACACTTGGACTTTTTTAAATGAAATTTCGAGTAGATTCTTTCGTGATCACTATACCTTTTTAATTATTTTTTATTATGTTCAACTAAATTTAATTTCATTTTTTAATGGTATTTTAAACAACTGTTAGACATTAGTTATTTTTAATCGATTTACTTATTACAATTGAACGCACTCTCATTTTTACATCAACAGTTGGTATTATGGTTACACTAAAAAACAAATGATACGCAGAACTGTCATCACACGAAATCTAACCTACAAATTTCAAACAATATTTCAATATTCGTACAGGTTAGAAAAATAAATTCTACAAAAACAAAATGACAAATTTCCTTAAAACAGATACAAGATATAGAAAACCTTTAAGATTTAATATAAGATAAAGAAATAAGATGAATATGAGTCAAAAGCGACAAAGAACAAACGAAAATCACCCTTTAAAACACCTGAAGATCACATCAGCAGAAGTCCTACAACAATTCTTATATTCCAACTATAACACCATAGTTTAAGTCATCTTAATATGAAGAAAACTTTTGAGAATATCTGTATTATTACAAACATCATCCCCAACATTATAAAAGTAAATTCAAGAACAAACTGTTTTTAATGAAATTTGTATTCATAACATGATTATGTGGGGTGTAGTATATTCATCACAAAATCTTCTTTATTTATCTTTTAGGCCGATCAACACTGTTAAAAAATACAAAGAATAGTGCATAGACTAAATTTTAAAGCTTAAGAACCAATGAAATGAAAGTTTCAAAAATTATCTTTTAAAAAATAGAATAATTTTAACATTTGTAGTCAAAACTGCGCAGATTTGTGAATTTATAATAAAATAATATTATCTTTTGAATTTAAACTGTTTAATTAAGTTTAAGATTAACACTTTTTATTTTAAAAATAAAAAAATAAATAGTAAGCTATGCTTGAGCTGTCAAAATAGCGATGTTACCAACGCTATAAAATAAAATGAAAGTGTGCAATAAAAACTAACGCAAACAAGTATTAGTAATTGTAAAATTATGTGTAAGTAATTGAATAATATTATACTTAGCACTGTTTAAGTAAAATATAAACCAGTAAAAACTGAACAAACTTAGCAATTACTCAACTAAAAAAATTTTAATAACTAAAATTACATATTACAATGCTTAACACAGGTGTGTTTAACTTTTAAACGAATATTTTTATAATTACAATATATTTTTAACAAAACATCTGCTATTTAATTGCATTTTTAACATGTTCATAAGATCAGATAAATTTCATATCCAAATTTGCTTATTAACAATTATTTTTCTCTCACGCTAGTTATTTTTGTTGTTACATGTTTGGCAACCCTTCCCCTACAGGGTGCATTCACATTTCATAAACATGTATAGTTGGCTAGGCTTTGGTAACAGGTTTGGCAACTGTCCTACAATTTTTTTAATATAATATTCTTATCAGACAATTTCTCTTGACATAATACTTTTGTTTACACATTTGGCAAACCTTCTGCAGGATATTTTAATATGGAATCAAATAATGCAGTTATTAGATAATAAAAATGCAATTTTAAAATTAACAAGGTAATAAATTTAAAGTGAAAAATTGCATTGCAAATTATTATTGCAAGGTCGAGTTTATACAAGTGCATTTTAACTAATAAATTAAAGCTGCACTTCGTGTTATGTAAGGTTTTTTATTTTTATACGTTGGTTATATGTTTTATTTGTGTTGGTGCGACTGTTTTTTGACAGTTCTAATATTGAATTAAACTGAAATGATGTTATAATACTTTGAATGGAAGTTCTTTTTTGTAAGAAGACAAAAGTATGTGTATGCCTTGTTTTAATATTAATATATTTAAGAAAAGAAATTCACAATCTACTTGTATTTCCATTCACGTGCACATAACTACATGTACGTAATGAACAGACATCCGAGGGATGTATGTAAGATATGAGCAGTGCAACATGCATAGTTTACATATATGTATGTATATGTATTCACCGATTCACCATCGTTCGCCGACAGCAATCTTAGGCAACGATGGACTCAACACCAGATGCGACTAACATCTGGGATCAGATTATCAAAGATATTATGTATTTGGACTTTCGAGAATCACAAAATTTGAAGCTTCCACTTTACCAACACAACAATGAAATAATAAAATAGTTGCTACCATGAATAATTAAAAACAAATTTAAATTATTTAAAATACATTTTATTACTTTCAAGTTATTAAGAATGCAGTGTTTCCAATTGTAGAAAATTATTTAGAAATTATGTTAAATAACAGAAAGCGTAAATAACTCTAGTTTATATTATAAATTTGCGCACCACAGGGTTGCCAATCCAAGTAATAAATATGAAAGTGTTATTAAAAGTTGGGGAAATTTCATAACAAAAAGTTGCTAAATAATTAATAATATATTTGTTGATATTTAATTTCAAATAAATTTGATTAGTTTTGATTTATCGAAATAACAGTGTTACCAATTGTATGAAACAATAACAATATTACCAATCAAATAATAAAAAAAAAACACTGAATAGGAGAATAACTGTCATGAAGTACTTGAAAAATTATTTTGTAGGTATATTATTAACTTTAACGGCAAGGGTTGCCAATTTACGAATAAAATATAAATATACTGGAAACTGTAGATGAATAAATGTCTTTAAGTGTTGAGAAAGTTTTTTAAATTTTTAACTTGCATTATGAAGGGTTACCAACCGAGAAACTAAATATAAAATTTAGATTGATAAGATTTGTCAAATATACTACAAATATATAAATTGTTATAAAAACAGTGGTACCAATTAATTAATTAAATATAATACATAGATTAATGTATCTCTTCAAGTTTAAAAAAATATATATTTAACTATACAGTGTTACCAATTCACGAATTAAATATAAAACCTAAATAAATAATTGTTATAATGAATAATATATAATTATTTACAGAAACAGTCGTACCAATCAAAGAATTAAATACAAAAACGTAGAATAATGCATATCATCATTAAATTATAAACTTGCATAAAGCAGCATTGCCAATTGTAGTATTAAATATAAAATTTTAGAGTGATAAGAACTGTCAAATAGCAGGAGTATTATTATTCATACTATAAATATATAAATTGTCACAAAAACAGTAGTACCAACCAAAGAATTAGTTACAAAACGTAGATTAATGCATGTCATCAAGTTTAAAAAAATATATATTTTACTATAAAGTGTTACCAATTCACGAAATGAATATAAAACCTAAATAAATAAGTGTTATAATTAATAAATATATAAATTGTTACAAAAACAGTAGTACCAACCAAAGAATTAACTACCAAACGTAGATTAATACATGCCATCAAGTTTAAAAAAATACATATTTTATTATAAGTGTTACCAATCCACGAATCAAATATAAAAACTAAATAAATACTAAGAACTGTCAAAATAAGATTGTTGCCAATCGAATAATAAACAATTATAAGTACCTTAAAATATTTTCAAAAATGATTGTTTAAACTAATGTCAAACATTTTAACAACTGTGATGATATAACAGTAATACCAATCGTAAAATAAAATACAAAATAATAAATTGAATTGTAGCATGTTATTATTAAATAAAGTAATAAAAATAATTTGGTGATATCATTATTAAACTAAGTTACACAAATTGGCATATATTATAAGTCGTATTCATAAATACATATAAGTATTATAATTTATGCGAATATTTTATTATCTTAATCAGAATTATTAAGAGTAACATGATGTCATAAAGTTACAAATTGCAAATATAAGGCACTAAAATGTAAAAGTTGGTAAGTTTGTGAAAGTAGCAACGAAAATATATAGAAATGCTCTATTTAATTTTATTTGCACGACATTATATTGTATGTTTATGTATAATTTACATGAAACAATGTTATTTAATTAATTGTATCGCATGTTATTTTCTAATTAGATGGAATGTATTCTTTCTTTTATTTATTTATTTCGTATGGTACACGAAGTGAAAACAACACACCATGATTTAATTATTGTAATTATCAGATTCACATCAGGAATAAGACATTTTAAGATAAATCCATCGAGTTGAATGTACGTACAAAAGTATTTAAATGAAAAATTTATTAGTTGTTATTCTGTGATCCATAAAATATGAAGTCAATGGAAGGTATATATCGCGCGTGCCGGTCTTGTTTACCGTGGCCACTACTTGGTCTGTCGGACGAGAGGCCCAGATATCCACAATCTACGCACGCACCTCAGAAACGGCCGGTGGCAGGGAGCAGCCGTCGGGGGCATATCGGGGGCCCGTCTGGTGCCCGGGGGCACGCCCCAGGCAGCCACCGCTATTAATCTGTAACCATTACCGGTGAGGGGCCACTTCGAAAATGCGGCTGCGATATACATAGTGTTGTATTGTAACTGCTGATCATTCTAAAGGAATTTTTAAAACATAGATGGAGATTTTTTATTTCCATTCATTTCATATTTAAACAATTTTCAGTTATTTTTGTTGTCATAGATTTGGCAACCCTTCCACAAGTTACTTTTAACCGGTAATACAGATAAATATCAATTTTGAATAATAAGTTCTTACAATTTATTCAAATGAGAAACATATATTTAATAGTACTTAATTTTCTTGAACCCTAGTTTTTTTTATTGTTACAGATTTGGCAACCCTTTCACAAGTTACTTTAACCGGTATAGCAGATACATTTTATTTTTGAATAATTCTATAAAATTTCACTTTATTGTAATTTAATGATATAAGAAACACATCTTAATAGTACTTAATTTTCTTGGACATTAGTTATTTTTGTTGTTATATATTTGGCAACACTTTTATAGGCTGATTTAATAAATAATCAAAGAATATAACCTGTTAAACAGTTAAATAATAAGTTCTATAAGTTTCACTTTATAAGATCAAATAAATTTATTTAAAATTATCGAACTTTAGTAATTTTTGTTGTTATAGATTTGGTAACCCTTTTATAAACTGCTTTAATAAATAGTCAAAGAAAATAATATGAAAAACATATGAATATATTTTCTCAACAATAACTTTCATTTTAAGTGATAT
>CM008234.1:798058-809282 GCA_002278615.1 Pogonus chalceus | reverse complement strand
ATAATCAGTCTTTTTTTATTTTAAAAGACTGCTCTTTATTTTGTTCCCACTTTAAATAATCAATATTTTAAATATTTTAAATAACGATAATAATATAAAATGAAAATCAATTTGAAACTCATTGATCAATAAAAGTTTGGTTAATAATCAGTTAAAAACCAGTTAATTAATCAGTCTTTTTCATTTTAAAGGACTGGTTTTTAATTAGTACCCACTTTTAATAGATAAAATTTTCAAGATTTTATATAACGATCATATACAAAATTAAAATCAATTTGAAGTTGATTGATCAGTATAAGTTCGGTAAATAATCAGTTAAAAACTAGTTAATTAATCAGTCCTTTTCAATTTAAAACACTGGTCTTTATTTTGTTTCCACTGTCAAAATAAAAATTTTCAATATTTTAAATAACTTTAATAATATAGAATTAAAATTAATTTGAAAATGATTAACCAGTAAAAATTCGGTTAAAATCAGTTAAAACCCAGTTAATTAATTAGTCATTTTAATTTTTAAAGACTGGTAGTTATTTTATTCTCACTCCTAACAATTAATATTTTCAATATTTTTAATAATTATACTAATATATAATAAAAATCGGTTTAAAGCTGATAGACCAATAAAAGTTCGGTTAATAATCAGTTAAAAAACAGTTAATTAATCAGTCTTTTTCATTTTAAAAGACTGGTCTTTAATTTTCTTCTCACTTCTAATAATTAATATTTTAAATAACGATAATAATATAGAACTAAAATCAATTTGAAACTGATTGATCAGTAAATCAGTTAATTAATCGGTTTATTTTACTTTAAAAAGACTGACCATTATTTATTTATGTATTTGAATCAGGAATCGAAGGAGTTCAAACATACAGTTTACATCCAGGAGTAATAAGCACCGAACTTGGTCGAAACGTCGACCTATTATTCCCTGGCGTTAAACTACTCTGGCGAATTTTAGGTCGTTGGTTAACAAAAAATCCCGAACAAGGAGCTCAAACAACAATTTATTGCGCAGTAGACGAACAAGCCGGCAACGAAACTGGTTTATATTACAGGTAATACCAATTTCCAAAGAAAAAAATTTAAAACTAATTTCAAAACATATTTCAGCGAATGTAAAACTAAAACACCATCACTAATCGCTCAAGACGACGAAAAAGCCAAAAAACTTTGGGATATGAGTGTTAAACTAACTGGATTAGAAGATTATGATCCGTTCAGTATTAAAAAATGAAATGCACAGTATAAAAAATTAATTTTATTTCATAATAATAAATTGAACATGAATTTTGTATTACAATAATAAATTATTTTAAAAATAATAAATTTATTAATAGATAATAAAATTCATAAAAAAATCTTCTATTGTTTTTTTTAATTACATATAAATATATAGATTTAAAAAAAAATAATTGTAAACCTGAATGATTGAATTATTAAATGCACTATCACAATTTTTCTATTTCAAATCTGTAAAAATCAACTTTTATATCAACAGAAGATTTTTTATGAAATTTATATGTTGCGGGAAGATCATACCTCAATTCAGCTAAAACTTTGCCTTTTGCACCATTTTCAGCGGCTGTTTTTAATACATGTTCTCTGTAATGTAATTTAAAGTATTTTACTAAATATATTTTACACTATTTGTATATTTACGGAATAAATAAAGTATTAATTATTAATTTAAAAGGTGTTTAATTTATTGATAAATCCAGAATTATGAAAGATTTAAAATATATACACTGAAAGTCAGACAAACCAATTTTAGAAGTTCTAATATTAGAATTAATTTTCTTATCAGGTTCGTTTTTGGTCGTTTCTTAACCTTTGTGTCTGAAGCTAATTTTACTAAGAGGTATCGAACTTGAGACAAAGGGATACAAGATACATAATTTAATTTGACACAGGTTCAGGATTCAAGAAACTAATTTATTTTAATATTATTATTACTTAAATCG
This sequence comes from Pogonus chalceus, assembly GCA_002278615.1. Lineage (NCBI taxonomy): Eukaryota > Metazoa > Arthropoda > Insecta > Coleoptera > Carabidae > Pogonus > Pogonus chalceus. The sequence continues at coordinate 807,318 of CM008234.1, read as the reverse complement.
TTAACTGAAATGATATATCAGTTTCTGGCGAAGAAAATAGTCGTAGCCACGAAACAGCGTAATTGCGTAACGATTGTATATTTACATGTTCCGATAAAGACTTTGTTTTAAAACACATTTTTATTTAAAAGTTTATTACAGATTGCAATAATTAATTAAATTAAAATTATTTTTCACTTGAAATTTATAAAGCGTTAATTTGGTCATTGTATATAGTAACTAGTAAATGCATATATTAACTAAAAATGATTCATACAAATTGGTTATTATGCATAACAATGGCTAGAATTTTGTCAATAATGAAAAAAAAAAAAATATATATATTTTATTATGTTCTGGTATGAAATCTATTGCCCAGGCAAGTATAAATTAACTGTAGTCGTTGCCACGAAACAATGTAATTGCGTAATCCTTGTATGTTTACATGAAACGTTTTATCTGTTCCGAAAAAACCATTGTTTTAGAACACAAAAAGCTTATTAAAAATTGCAACAATTAATTAAATCAAACTTCTTTTTCTCTTGAAATTTATAAAGCGTTGACTTAGTCAATGTATAAAGGAACTAGTAAATGCATACATTAACTAAATGATTTCTACGAATTGGTTACGATGCATTGCAATGACTAGAATTTTGTTAATAATGAAAGAAAAAAATATTTTATTATGTTCCTGTATGTATCTATTGGCCAGGGAAGTATACATTAACTATAGTCGTCGCCACGAAACAATATAATTGCGTAACCATAGTATGTTTACATGGTAACTAATGTCAACAAAACCTGCGTACACTACATAAAAAAATTTTCGAATAAAGTTACGAGATACTTTATATTATTAAGAAGTATGTCAACTAAGCATTCATAAGATGGAAAAGATAATAATGTATGTTGAAGTAAAATATATGCTTATTATGATGTAATTGCGCTGTTTCGTGGCGACGACTATATTTTATTGAGAACACAGTAGATAAAATGAAATATTTATAAATTCAAATACATCATTTTGGACCGTTTTATATTTTACCAAAATATCGACGTAAAATACTCATCTATGGTTACAAAATAAATAAAAGCTTGTCTATACTTGTCCAAAAGTCATAAAAACTCCTGGACAAACCCTAAATTTAAATATTATCGAGCATTCGAAGACTTAAGGCTGTGAAGAAGCAAAAATTCTTTCATTTATGTTAAGTTTGCGATCGACTTTTATTTTTTAATTAATGTTCTATTTTTAATTTTGTTAATAAAATATTAAAAAAAAAAAATTATTAGAACGAATTATCAGACTTTCAGTGTGAGGCACTGTTATTATAAACTAATGATTAAAAATTCTGAACAAATCAATTGTTAAAAACATAAACTTTAGTATTAAAACATATATTTGAGGTTATGCACAAATCTGCCCACCTGAATTTGAAGTTAAAAAAATCTGATGATTTGAAGAATAGTAATAACTACAAGCATAAAATAAAGCAAAATATAGTTTTATAGAAAATAGTGTAAAATAGTTTTTTTTTTTGTTATTTTACCTTGTAGAAGTTTTATGTAAGGAATAAACAACATTATTGGATAATTTTAAAGCTCTTTTAAGGAATTTCATATCAATTCCGGTATTACTTTTTGTTCCAAATGGTGGATTCATTATTACTGTATCGAATACTTTATTCCATCTATAAATAAAATCATTTCATTACTCTTCTAAGATTTTTCAATATGGTTTAAATTTTATTTATTGATAAATAATACTGATAAAATAATTAAAAATTAATTTATTATAACGTACGCTATAAGTATTACAAATATATGTATGTTGTTGTGTGATAAAATTACCGGAGTTTATCATTTCTTATAGAAACACGAAGTAAATACTAATACTATTACAATAAATATTATTTTAAGCATTGTTTTAATCATTAAAATTCGTTAGCGTACGTTAAAATATTTGTTATGAAAAAATAAAATGATTTTTACTCGAAATAATGCTACTTAAATAAAGAGGATTTTATTTATATTTCTATTAAAATTCGTTAATTGGTAAATTTGATATAGAATAGTTATTAAAGTAGATGAATTTTACGTACGCTATTATTATCGCATATTACGATAACTCCATAAAAATAATGTTGCAAAAATTGCATTTCATTTTCTAATCAAAAAATTATTGTTTAAATAAATATAATTTATATTAAAATATGATAATTATTACCGTAAATTACGTTACGGTAAATTAACGTACGTTATTATTATCGCAGATCACAGTAACGTCCGTCAAAAAATACTAATACAAGATTTATTAATAATTTTTATACTTAAAATAAATATACTTCAATATTAAAATCCTATCAAATAATAATAAATTATATTTGAAATAATTTTAAAAACATACGTCAAATCAAAATATATATACAATTATCAGATTAATAAATTTAACGTACGATATAATTACCGTAAACTCAAAAAAATATGAATATATTTCCTGTTAGGGTTCATTCGAACTTTTAAATATCGTTAATTCATGAAATTAATCGCAACTTTAGTTTAAACATTGTTTAAAAAAATTTAACGACACTTTATTGTTAGCTGTTATAAATTTTAAATTATTTATTATTTTATATTTACTAAGATTGCTGCCTGCAGTCTTCGTTATTTTGTAAACTAATACGTAAATATCAAATTATTATAAATACATTTCATTATATCAAAATATAAACCCGTTAAATAACAAATAAATCCGTTAAAATAAATGAATAATAGCGACTGTATTAGCAGAGTAAAGAAAAACCAGTAGCGACACTCTTTTTTCTATCCTTCTCACACTTATCAAATCAAATGGTTTAACATCACTCTCTAAAAATATCGTTTGAATGACCTCGAGTTGGTTGTTGGTTGTGATCTCCTGATTTTTTTTAGTGTAGTTGGATATTCTTTACAGAAATTTTAGGCGGAGTTTCATTAGTTTCAATTTTATTGTGATATTTAGTAGGTGTCAATTTGTCATATTCACCAAAACACTAAATAAGAGCTGCGCGCGCAACGAACCAGTGGCTGTTACATTGTTTTAATATAAAGTTAAATATTTTACTATACACCGTCACAACCAACTACGACTCATGGTCATTGAAACTGAATTCCGAGTGTCGCAGGCCAGTATTTAACAACAAATTAAAATATAATTTATCATAAAAATTAAATCAAAATGTCATATGTTTCAATATATTAAATTAGCGTACGATATAATTACGTTAAATAACGTATAACCCCAGTTAAAATATGAATTTTTCATTTTTAGACAAAAAATTAATAATAGCGGCAAATATTTATAATATAAATTAAAAACTTAGACGTGTCGATATAAACTAATATAAAAATATCAAATTCTAAAATATAAATAAAATTTATCACCAAATTTCTATAAATATATTCATTTTAAACCTTCGAAACAACGATTATTTATAAATATTTCTATATCTAAGGCAATTTTTTTATTTCTAGCAGAAAAAAACAATTTATTTTGATTGAAATTTTAATAAAATTTGAGTTTAGGTAACTTAAAAAAAATATTATTCCGTAAACTTAAGCGAACTAATATTTAAACAAATATTATCTAATTGCTTAAAATCATTCCATTATTTCAAAATAACGTACGCTATAAATAACATTTAACTCCGTTAAAATATTAACTTTTCATCTCTCGAAGATAACTTAATAAAATAAATTTAAGTTTAAGTAATTTGAACAACAAAATAGATTAATTTAAAAAGAATAAAAATTTACCTGTCCGAAATATTTGTAAGAACATCACATTGTACAACTTCAACATTATCCAATTCTTGAGTATCGACATTACTACAAAATATATCTAACGCATCTGAATCAATTTCAAAACCAACAACTAAATTCGCATTTAAAATAGCCGCCCCTAACGTTAAACCACCACAACCAGAGCCTAAGTCTGCAATTACTTTGGAATCTATGTCATTATAATATGCCTACAATTTAATTTACAAAAACTTTAAATCTTAATTTAAATAAAAACGATTAAAAAAATTACTTGTATCGTATGTAACATATGCGAAGCTAAATGTGAAGGAGTAGGATATTGTTCTAAACCAATTTTTGGTTTATTAAATACATCAATTTCCTGAAGAAATTCTTCGATATGCCTTAATTTCATACAAGGCCACATGTTTTACAATTATTTATTATCAAATCGAGGTATAACCGGTAATATTAAATTGCCAAATGATGAATCTTGCGTTATAAAAAAACCAAACGATTGTGAATGAGCCGAATGCAGTGCCGTTCGTTGTGCAGACGTTGTTTGAGCTTCTCCTAATAATGCAGCCGCTGGTGCACCAGTAAATGGTATTGTACCAGTTTGTGGTGAAACTAAAGGTAAAATAGGAGCAGGTGTATTATTTAAACTTGTAACTGCACCTTGTTTTAATAGCATTTGCTTTTTCAAATGTAATTCTTCCAAAATTTTTCTACTTGTTATTTCTGTAAAGTTAGGTTATGATTTTTAGATTTATTTTAAATGTATTTTATTAGTTTGTTTAATACCTCGTTGTGCATTGGTTTGTGTAAAAGCCATTGAAATATACAGAAAATTGTTGTAATCTAATTTATTGCAAAATTGCAGAAGAATAAAATACTACATGACAGCTATGTTCTATAGCCAACATATAAATATTTATAAACAAAAATATATTTAATTTATCAAACCAATTAAATATACATTTAAATTATTAATTACTTTCAAAGTACTAACGTTCAATAACGCATAAATATATTGATTAAAATCGATTATAAAATAATTAAAATTCCTTGGTTGGGAACACTGATATATTTAAATAATTGCGCGAATTAATAAATAAACAAATTATTACATATGTACATATAAACATTTTATTGAATCAAATCAATCATAATTTAAACAATATAAAATTTCATTTCATACATTTAAATAATTAAAATAATAAATATAAAGTAAGTCAATTAAAATTGTTATTAAATGTTGTAATAATAATTATTTTTATCTTGCATTTATACGTAATATATTTAAAAAACATTTATCTCGCATGTGAAATAACATCACATTTATAATTAAAGAATAAGTTTTGAAGGTCACTCATAATTGTACGTATATTGAACATTGCAGTTTCACGTTAAATATCGTAAAATCAAAATGCAGTCGTCAAAATTATTAACAAGCAGTGTTTTTAAACAAATTTTCAACAAACAAATCAAAAAAATATGTACAACAACGGCAGTGCGAGGTTCTTTTAAAGTACAAGATGACAAGGAATTTTTAGAAAAGGTTCAAAATAGTAAGGAACCAGTTATTGTAGATTTTTTCGCAACGTATGTATATTTTTTGCAAATATAATAATGTTGTTATAGTATGAAATTAATTATTTTAGATGGTGTGGCCCGTGTAAGGCCCTAACACCTCGCTTGGAAAATGTTATTGCTAAGCGTCAAGGTAAAGTGAATCTTGCTAAAGTTGATATCGATGATATGGGAGAAATTGCTGCTAAATATGAGGTAAATATTATATAAAATCATTTTTATATGCATATAAATACTTATAATATGTATATTTATAGGTTAGTACAATACCAGCTTTGGTCGTATTCCGAAACGGAAAAGCAATCGAACGATTAGTTGGCCTTCAAGATGAGGATAAACTAGATAATTGGATTGAAAAAGTTATTAGCAACAAGAAATAAATTTATAAAGAAACTTTCAAATTTAGATAAAAATGTATTATACCGAATTATAATATATATTTAAAGTATATTTGTTGGTGTTGTGAATTTTAGTTTTAATAAATTATTTCAATAAAGTTTTGATGCATTTATGGATTGTTTTATTTCGGTTTGCAACCAAAGAAATTGTTTTTATGATGTATTTAATGCAAATAATGTGTTGAAACAACCTAGTACAACGTTTTGGCTGCTAAATGCAGCTAAAGAGATTGTTACGATAGGTAATTTATTTATAGTTAAAAGATAAATACAGAAATTTGTGTTTAAAAATTAATTAATTATGCTAGATGCCTATTTGTAATAATCAGGACATTTTAATAAATGTATAAAATTTATTTCGTAATAAATTTAGCTGCTGCATGCAGCTTTTGAAAGACTTTTATTTATTAAGTATCATTGGTAATCAAATAAAGAGGCCCAAAGTAAAATTCGTACTTGTATATGCAGAAAAATTTAGTTGACTTTCTTTTTTGTTATATTAGAAATTTCAAGGATAAAATAAAATTGGTCCAGTTTATTTTCTTTAAAATTGTCAGTTTTGCTAGAGATGAAATGTTATAATATTTAGATTTAAGTGTTTTCAAAGCATGTATTAGACTTTAAATACAAAGTAAATTAAAAAATAAATATTGATGAACGAAATTTAATTAGAAATAGACGGTCTAGAGTGCAATAAATAATAAAAATAGTATAAAGACAAAATAATACGACAAATAACTTAAAAGTAATCAGTTGAATCGTCCGAAAAATCCAAAGCTAAGTGCATCAGAACCANAAAAATTAGTAATAAAACCCGAGTTTCAGTGAAATACATAATTAAAAACGTATAAATAAAGCAAAAAAACTAAATAAACTCTCGAAAAAACTTAACTAGCAGTAATGCTTATGGGATAGTCCAAAAAATAAAAGATGACTCAAAACTAAGTGCATCAAAACTAGCAAACATGGTGACTATTTAAATAAAACAATAAATCACATCCAGAAATTGGAAAAATTAGTAATAAAACCCGAGTTTTAGTGCAATACATAATTAAAAACGTATAAAGAAAGCAACAAAACAAAATAAACCCTCGAAAAAACTTAACTAGCAGTAATGCTGATTGGACAGTCCAAAAAATAAAAGATGACTCAAAGCTAAGTGCATTAAAACTATCAAACATGGTTAATATTTATAAAAAATTGGAAAAAATATTAAAAGAAGCCGGTCTACAGTATAATTCATACTTAAAAAGTATTAATGAGATGACAAATAACACAAAAGAGCTCCTGATAAAAACAGAAATCGTAAAATGATTCAAAGAAGTTTGTCTTCAATGCAAAATACGCTGNTCAGTGCAATACATAATTAAAAACGTATAAAGAAAGCAACAAAACAAAATAAACCTTCGAAAAAACTTTACTAGCAGTAATGCTGATTGGATAGTCCAAAAAATAAAAGATGATTCAAAGCTAAGTGCATTAAAACTATCAAACATGGTTAATATTTATAAAAAATTGGAAAAAATATTAAAAGAAGCCGGTCTACAGTATAATACATACTTAAAAAGTATTAATGAGATGACAAATAACACAAAAGAGCTCCTGATAAAAACAGAAATCGTAAAATGATTCAAAGAAATTTGTCTTCAATGCAAAATACGCTGAAAAAAAAAAGTAAACATTGACATGGAAGCTGAATTACCTGAAAAGTAAAATATGATTCAAAACTATCAGAAATATCCTCCAAAACCATAAATTTTATCAGTTAATAACTTCGAAAAAACCTTAAACAAGTCAAGTTAACAAATTAAAAGTCTAAAATTATAATTTTTTATCAATAAGATGAATTTGCTGAGAAAAATGAATGAACTATCATAAAAAAGTAGCTATTTGCTGTATGAGTTTTACTTTGAACCACTGTATATAAAAACTGAAAAGTCATCGGCAGATAAATAAATAAATAATCAGTAGTTTATGCAATAAATAATAATTTAAAAAAAAATCTACTTAATTATCAGTAAAAATATATAAAAAACTTTGAAACATAGATAAAACTGGTTAATATATAACATAAAATAAAAAAATAAATCACCACAATTACATGAAATTTATTTATTAGGTCTGTTTATTATAAAATAACTAGTAAAAATTGATTATTGCCCATTAATGAGGCACATAGAATCTAAAAGTAATTTAGATTTATCATTTCTACAACGTAAAAATTAATCAAATACATATTTACGCTAAACATTTATCGTACATGTTATTACAGGATGTTTTCACCAATAAAATATTTTAGAATTTCATATTTATCACACGTAACATCCCTTATTTCGATACTTTTTAGGAACTTACTATCTATTTCACTATTAACACTGTGCAATAAATAATATAATTCGTTTAATACCTACATTACGAGGGATTTTTAATAATTAACGAGACATATTGAATTATTTAAAGGTACTTTTAAGAATATTTTAAACGTTTAACCATTTTAAAATTGAAACTATTCCCGAAGTTATAGCAATTAGAATGAATATTTGGTTTTAAGACGCTGACGCTGGACTCTTTTTTCTTTTGCGTTACAAGATATCTTTGTTCAAATTTGAAACACCTATTCTTTATGATATAATCTAAGATGTGACGTAAGATTTATTTGATTGAGTGCCATGGTCATAAGTTATAGCAATGAGAATGAATATTTGGTTTTTAAGACGCTGACGCTGTACTGTTTTTTCTATTGCCTTTGAATCGAAACTACTCAAGATATCTAAAAATCTACTAAACCGATTTTGTTCAAATTTGCAATACGTATTCTTTACAATATTATCTAAGACGTGACATAAGATTTATTTGATTGGGTGCCATGTTTAGAAGTTATTAATTTTATAATTTCAAAATTTCGAGTTTTGTTTTCAAACAACTGTCATTTCTACAAAAAAACTTTTAAAAAAAATTTCCCTATGTTACATCGAAGCTTGTACCTTTCTAAATAAGAATTAGTTTTTTGTTATACAATGCCTGACAGAGAAATTAAGTACACCATCAGCAAAGATTTTCAAAAGAGTCCTACTTATTGGCTCATATTTCCGCCATTTTTATTCGTTATTATATATTTAAAACAAAAATTAATTTATATATGTACTTAATAGCTGCGTCAAAAATCTATTTTTTAAGCACCAAGGTAGTCTAACCCCTTAAAAACATATTTATATAAATTTTAGATCATAACTAACTCAAACATATTTTTTTTAGTTTGAATTGAAGACGTTGTCGTCACTCGGTGGAACATTTTTAAATATTGAAATGAAATTTAATTTAAAAATTAAAATACTTGGTGATGTCCACCAAAAATGTTTTATTTAAAATTCTGACTAGTTTCGGCTTTATGCCATCATCATTCTCGGATGATGGCATAGAACACCAAGTATTTTAATTTTTAAATTAAATTTTATTTCAATATTTAAAAATGTTCCACCAAGTGCCGACAACGTCTTCAATTCAAATTAA
>CM008234.1:592524-603503 GCA_002278615.1 Pogonus chalceus | reverse complement strand
TAAATTTTAATATTTTTACGTTTACTGTCATGTTTTCATATTTCCATCAGTTTACAGTAATGTTCCTAACCTCAAATTTTAAAAGTTGATTTAGAAAATATAATAACCGTAAAATTTGATTTAGTTTTATACATAATTCAACTATATTATTTAATAAATTTAATATTTAACAAAACAATTTGTAATAAATATTTTCGAAGCAGCGTAAACTTGCCTTTAGCTTTCTTTTACAGTCGTCAAAATAAGTTAAACATCATTTAAATTTCTAATTAGTCGAATTTAAATTATTTTTATTCAATATGAAACTATTAAACAGCATAATTTAGGTTAAAAATAAAATTATTATCAATAAAACATGAAATAAAATATATTATATTTAAATATTTGATACAAACTATGTAAAATATATTGAAATTCAATAAATATTTATTTGAGCGCTTGTTATTTCATAGAAATCTGTTCAGAATAATAAATTACATCTCTTTTGACATTTCATATATCTTTTTAGTTATGTTATTTACAAAATATGCCATATCTATCAATTAAATAGGATATCAAAACCACATTTGTAATTCTTATAAAATTATAGAAATATATTTACACATAACGATACAATATTTTCTTAAATATTATTTATTAGCTTTTATCCACTTTATTGTCAATAATTTTAAATAATATAAACTTTGATTATCAATATCATCTGATGCTAAAGTCGGATTTTCAACAAATTCAGCGCCATATTGTAAATAATAATTACAAATTTGACAATCTATTAACTTAGAACAACATGTTAATAGATTTTCTAAGTTTAATTTAGATAAAACGTCTGGCTTTTGTTCGTAAACTTTATATAAAACTTTGATAAATATTAGTAAATTATTTAAATCTAATCTCGAACCGATTAAAGTATCAATAAATGAGACTAATAATAATAAAATATTTGATTGTAAATATTTAAAAGTATCTTCTTCGTAAGATGATACTAAATTATTTATAAGATTAATAAAAGCAATTAATAAATCTTTATCAGTTGAATTAAATTGTTTAGATATACCATGTAACCAACTTATTAAACTATAACCAGTTACTAAGACTTTAGCGCCATTTTTTATGTTTACAGCAGCTGAAATTATTTCAAGAATTAATTTTTTCGCTTCGCTGTCAATTAAAACTGAGTTATACAAGTCTAAAATAAGTTTAAATGCGACACTTCGATATAAAACCTATAAAATATAAAAAAATATTTTAAGTTTATAAGTTTGCAACACTGTCAATTTGACTATTTTTACCTTTAAATCATCATCGGTGCAAAGTCCATCTCTTATAACCTCTAAAATAAAATTTCTATGAACAGAATGATTAACATCGGTACTATGAAGCATCGATAATAATTCAGGAACAACTGTAAAATTAGGACACTCCCTAGCCATAATATAATTCCCGAGGGAACTATACAACGGCTGGTCAGGACGTGTAAAAACAAAAGCACAACCTGATAAAAATATCGCAACAATTGCACATGGTTTTAAATTTTCTAAAGTGCTAGTTCCGCGGCAAATTGCTTCAATTAAACGAAGCCAAAGAAATCGTTGTTTTGCGTACCTATAAAATTAATTAATTAAAATATTATATTAATTAATTTGTTGTAATTAATTACGTTGCGGCTTCTAAATGATGATGGAATCTAGCTAGTACAAAACAAGCTGCCGATCGTATTTTTTCACATTCACTTGTTAATGCAATGATTGCTAGACTTATTATCCCTCGTTGAGTGACTTGATACCAACGAATAGTTGATTCAGGTGCTAACAAGTGACTTAAAAGTGGTAAATAAAACGATGGATCATAGACATCTATATCGCTATCGCTGTAAAACATTAAAACAAATGAAAAAGACGTTATATGTGCATCAAAATGGCGGTTTAACTACCTGTATAAAGTTTGGTTATGCACCAATTTTCTTGAACGTGGAAAATTTTTAATTGTTTTAATAATTTTATTTTCGTTAAATAATTCTAAAACTTCTTTTGGTTTTGGTTGACGCCATAATGTATTTTCAATTCCTGACCGAACGGAGTAATGTCCAACGGCCGCTTTACCCCATAAATAGGGTCTAAATTCATGAAATCCTATATTTGCGGATTCATACAACGATAAAAGTTCTAATATATATTGATCACTTGGTGATAAAGTTGCTTCATACGCTGATAACCAAATTGGTATATGAGATTTAACCATTACGTTAGGAGATTTTTTACAAATCGTTAATAAGAAGTTTAAAAGTGAAGTTTTTCGTTCATCTTCGGATAATAAAATATTTAATGCTTCGGAATGTGAAATAGCCATTTCAAATAGTATTCCTAAATCGCCATTTTGTTTATCCGTCAATGAACATAACTGCTTTAATAAATCTATAAGTAGCGCCTTTTCTTGTAGTCCAAACTTCAAACATAACTTACTAAATGTTTGAAATAAAGCAAGTTTATATATTCCTTCATCAGTATATTCAATTTTATACGCGTTTTTTATTTTTATTAAATTAATACTAAATAATTTCGATATTTTTTCAATTTTATTCCAGTCTTCAGTTGTTTTTTCAGCCCGTTTTAACAATGTGTTTAATAATTGCATCATTGTTGTGTTGTAATTTGAAATATATTTCACTTTTATTTCTGTATCTTCCGAAAAAATACCTCTCATAAAAATTGAACTTACAACTTTAGCGTGATGGATTTCTGTTATATCAAATTTATGTGATTTTAAAACAAATTCTTTACAATTTTCTAATTTCATTTCATTGGTTAGTAGTTTAATTATTATTTGATAATTATCCGCGAAATAATTCGCAGCTTTTTGTGGTTTATTTATAAACTTAGATATTACTTCGTCGTATTTTTCATAAACTTTTGATAATAATTCTTTAATTGATGGTAGATTTACATCTTTAACTGAATTCATTAAAGATAACACAAGTTCACGTTTATCCCAAATATGTTCTAATTTATTTTCAAAAGTTTCTAATAATTTTATATTATTTTTAAGTAAAATTGTTGCTAATTTAACTGTAGACTTAAGCATTACTGTTTTACTTATTAAACTATCGAAATATAATGCATCAAAATTACAATTTACATGTGGAAATTGTGTTATATAAGTGCATAAACTTATTTCAAGTTCTTCCAAGTTTATATCAGGTTTTAACACGTTTATTTCATATAAATTTTGACGTATTTTTTGTATAATTTCGTTCGAAAATGGTTTTAATGTTTGTAAGTTGTTTTTATGATTTAAAATATAACTTAATATTTTAATAACAACGGTTGGTTTATCATCTGATATCCATGTTTTTGCCGGTAAGTCAGAAATTATTTTTAAAATATCTGCAGATTGATCATAATCAAACTCAATTAATTTTATTATATACATTAATTTATCTGCGTTTAATGTTTCAGTGTTTTTATTTAATTTTTTTAAAGTTATTATAATTTGTTTAACTAATTTGATTCGATACACATCTAAATAAGTTTCTAATTCAGAAATTGGTTTAGTTTTTAATAGTTCTTCGATTAAATTTATAACAAAATCAGTTGTAAAATTATTTGAATTTGACATAAACAGTTGTAATAATATAGGATGTTTTAAAACTGAGTTTAAACAATCAGGATTATTAGAATTGTTAAATATATGTATTAATATTTGATAACATTTAGTATCAAAGGGTTTAGTTATGGTATTTTTAACAGCTTTTTGAGTATAATAAAATATTGTCATATTTGTTATTAATATATTATAAAAATGTTTCCATTCAACACTACTAGAAAAAATAGTTTCAAAATCTGTTTCATCATCATTTGATAAAAATTTATTTAACTTATAAAAAATATTTTCAGGATTATAAATTTTTTTAAACGAAATTATTGTATTATCATTCCACGATTTATAATATTTTAAAATATGTTTATCAATAATTTTATTATATTTATCTTGAAGTGCTAACGAAATTATTAAATTAGGTGAAGTTTGTAAATGAAGTAAATTCAATAACAAAATATTTATATATTCTTCCGAATTAATTTTAGCTTTAACTAATAAATCAAAAAACCCTAGAATTAACGGGCTTAACATTTTATGTCGATTTTGTTGAGTAAACTTCGATTCACTATTTGAATCAAGTAAAAATGATTCTATATAATCGGATAATTTGAAATTTAAGTCTTGCGCACTAGATTCACGTAAAAACGCCATTTTGTCAACGTATTTTAAAAATTTTTCGGTTGTTTTTACAACCGCTGAAGTAAACAATTCAGTTATTTCTTTATTAAAAGTGTTTTGTTGTAAAAACGAATATAACCAAATTGTAGTTTCTTCGGGACAACTTTCAAATATTCCAGAGATTTTAAGAAGTTTTATTAGAATTAATTCGATGTTACTTTGTAATTCACCCGTTGTGTGATAATAGAATTGTAAAAGTAAAGTTAAAGTGTTTGAAAATAAGTGCTTTGATGGTGAAAATAACGAGTTATCACAAGAAAATAGTAAGTTTATAGCTTTTATATGCATTTCAATCGCGTTTTCATTTTGATCTTTACATAGATCTTCAATTGTTTTAAAAAAATCATTTGTATCGATTTCTTTTGTTATATGATCCACTAATTGTGGACATACTTGATGGTAATTATATAAAATATCTAATAATGTTGTTAAATGAACATTTAATTCTGGTATATCAATTCCTGGTTCAACAATATCAGAAACTGTACCTATACTTTTATACCAATCTTTTAAAATATCAGCAACAATCGGTAAATTTTTATTTAAATAATAATGCATTAATCCTTTAAGCGTTATTTTATTTTCGACTGTTAAAACTTGTAAATTATTAACTATATTCATATATTTATTTAAAGAATTTAACATCACTAACAACAATTTAGCACTTTCATGTCTAATTCCAATATGATCATGATTTAAGCCAAAAGAAATCGATTTTAAAATTGAATATGGTACACAAAACGTTTGAATAATTATTGAAATTTGTTTAATATTTAATTGCCCTAAAAATTGTTCAACGCATTTTGGTTCTAAGTTATTAATTAATGTTTTAATAAACTCCACAACGGTTAACCAATTTTGTGAAACGCGTGGTTCTAAAAATGTTTCTACGCTTGATAAAACAACTTTAACTAAATCTGGACATGCTACGCATATTTTTATAACTAACTCCGAAGCAAATTTATTATTCCATGGTTTATCTAAACTTTGTAAAACAGATAATATTAACGGATTATATTTTTTATTACTTAATCCAATTGTTGGATCGTAAAATATTATACCGTGTTTCGACGCGCATAAAACTAATAAGAACTTATGCGCGATTTTACTAACGCGTTCTTTTTTCGCTTGATTTACTAAAATACGAGTTGGTTTACGTTTGTTATTTGGTTTATAATGTTTAGGACCTTTCCAATTATATAAATTAACAATATTTTGAACAACTTGTGTGTTAAAAGTATTCATTTTGATAGTTTTTGAAATTAAAGTTTCCTCTAAAATTTTATTTTGTATTGTTGATAGCAATATTTCGATTATATCAGGAGTATCGTATATTAAACCACTAAAAACTGAAGTTAATAAACCGCGTTTTTCTAACAAAGTTATAATAGTAGGAACATGTCCTTCGATAAGAAATGAAATAAGAAAATGTATAAAAGATGTACGTACAGAACTTCCATCTAAAACATGCGAAGGTTGCGTTAAAACTTCTAAAACAGCTTGGTCGAAAATTGTATGCGCTAGAACTTCTTTTGCAATACTTGGTGATAAAGTAACCATAGTACTTAGTAGTTTTAATGCTACTTTTCTTTGTTTCGCATTTGAACTTAACGATAACATTGATTTGATAATAGAAAAATGTTTATTTAAAATTTCGCGGCATGATTCTTCCGCGTTTAATTGTTTTTGCGGATGAGACGATATAATTTTTAAAACAACTATTGTAAATGCTTCAATAATAGGTAAAATAAATGACGCGTTTTTATTTTCGGACGTATCAATAATTCGAATTAATTCTGAGGTGTGCCCCCCATTTTCTAAATATTCTAACGCGTAGTCCTGAGTTGCAGTTTCATCCGAACAAAGTTGGATAAAGTTTTTAATAGCTGAGAATTAAAAATTATAATTACTGATACAGTAAAATAATTATTTTAGTGAAATTTACCTTCATAAGCAGAATTTTTATTAAATAATTGTTGACGAAATTCTTTTACGTGAAATGCACGCAATTTTTTTTTAGGTTGTTCATTTGTTTCTTCAGTTTCTTCTTCATTATTTTCTTCCTCGTTTTCATCTTCGTCATTATCTGTTTCTTCATTGTTTTCTCCGTCATTATCTGTTAATTCATTTTCGCTGTTAATCTGATTGTCGCTTGTTTCTATCGTCTCTTGATGTTCATTTGTTTTACGATTTTGTTTCTTTTTTGTTTTTTTAATAGAACTATCATTTGTTTTAGTTGTTATTTCCTCATTTTCGCTTGTATTGGCTTTCCGTTTTCCAGTTTCAATATTTTTATCATTTTTCATCGTTTCTTGAAGTTCATTTTGTTTCTTTTTCGATTTTTTAATAGAACTATCATTTGTTTTAGTTGTTATTTCCTCATTTTCGCTTGTATTGGCTTTCCGTTTTCCAGTTTCAATATTTTTATCATTTTTCATCGTTTCTTGAAGTTCATTTTGTTTCTTTTTCGATTTTTTAATTGGACTATCACTAACTTGTGGTTCAAGTTTTTGAATTTCTGTTTCATTAGAAGTAGAACTACGTTTTTTCTTTTTAGATTTCTTTATATTAATTTTTTCTTCGGTATTTTGTTCAATATCCATTTTTGACAACATTTCAAAAGCACGTGTATATAGTATATATAAGTTAACCAAACTTTTTGTAGTTAAGTTAAAAGCGGTTTAAAATATGCGTATTCAATTGTTTATTTTATAAAATTGATAATAAGTATTAGTTATAACTTACTTTTGTGTTATATACATTTTAAAATTTAAATTATGTATAGATAATTTAAGTATTTAATGTTTTACATGTGACATTTAATTTCCAGTGGTTCTCAAACAGGGCAAGGAAATAAATCAGTTTATATATTACTATTATGTGTTGTATTTAAGTAACTCCCAAGTACCAAACATTAATATACTATTCATACTTGTTCATTTTAATGATTAATATTAATAGGAAAACATAGTTACGTTAAAAAGAAAAATTTATATACATAACTCAAATTGTATACATTTTCAATTGTCAAGCTATATATTTAAACAATGATAAATTACAATAATAATTTGGCAATTTATTTGACTGCCACAGCCATACCATGTTGACAAACATTTTTAAATATAAATTACAAATAAAAGACAAATATCATAAAAGCGTAAATGATTTTCAGAGTAACGCTTCAAACATGGAGCTATTACACAAACAATACTAAAAACATATATGGTTAACTAATTGATTAAACAGCCGATTAATTGATAAAATTGTAACTAAGTTTTTAAAATTAATTAATTATACAAGTAGTAAGTAGAATAATAATAGAATATCGCTTAACCAGCTGTAAAATACAAGACCAATACAGCAAAAAAAAAATTAATATATTACATCATAGTATTGGAATTATTAAAAATAAAATTAATCCGTTTGGATTATAACTCCATGCTTCTAAAAATACGAGTGCAATTTATTTATTTGCATTAGAATATATTATAAACTACCTAGTTCACTAGTAAAATGACATTAAAGTGGTTTTTTTTTTTTGCTAAATTATTATTTATAGTATTCTTTCATAGAAAAGAAGATAAGCTTGAGCTTTAAGCACTTTACTTTCAGCAACTTCGGAAACATACGAATCGCTTACGTAATACCATTTACCGGGCGGTGAAACAGGATCACCTTGTGCACCGCCTTCGTTGTTTGGAATTTTATTGCTATTTGCGTTTATTTTCGATAAAAATTGCCAACGATAATGATCTGACGGGATATTTGGACGAACTTTTACGTATGCAACATAATGGCCACCATGCATTGTACCACTATGCTCGACAATACCGTACAACGAGTATAATAATCTATTCTGTTGTTCATCTATTGATGGAAGATCTCGACATCTATTACTGCAAAATGGCGCCATATCCAACACTAAAGGAAACGTTACGTGTTTACACATTTTACGCGGGAAACAACGAGATACCTACAACAAAATTAAAATTAAATCTATCCAGGATAAAATTCCGAAATGAAATATACCTGAAATCGTTTTAAATGTAAAATAAGAACAGCTGGAGGACTTGAAATAAGCAATTGTTTTGTAGCATTTGTGTAGACACTTTTACCAGCTTCCCCGCTATTTTTAGTACAATTTTCACATCGAACTCTATTATTTCCAGTCATTAATTCACACGAAGTGAACTGGTTTAAACAGGATTGAACGCTACATTCACCATCATCGCATTGATACCTAGCGCTGACGGTTCCGCACCAGCGTGAACCAAATAAAGGCTCTAAACGTGGTGAATCGTTGGAATCTTGCATTGGTTGGATGTTATCTGAATAAAAATTAATTTTTAAGTTTTGTAAATTTGAGTTTGTTGGGAATGTATTACCTTCCATCATAGGTGTAGGTTTATCTGCGAAAGAAAGTCGGGAAATCGGTCGTTCGTAATCTTCTGGACTTACGGAAGGCAATTGCGGACTTGGCAGTTCAATATTAGCTTCACTTGAACCAGAATTTGGTGAATCAGGATCAGCACAAATGGGAGACGGTACGGCTACAGTTAACGGACTTGTAACACCGGAGTCAATATCAAGAGTATTTAATTCAGGACTAGCATCACTAACTTTCTCCGAATTATATCCAGATTCTAATCCTTTTCCAGGTTCCTCACAACCTCCAGGACTTTTACAATCCTCTAAATTATCTTCAACATCTGCATCGCTTTCCTCACTTTCCGATTTATTTTCCCCGCCTTGCTCTTCTGTTATAGTGCTTGCATTTGCTTTTTGTTGTTGTTTGCGTGCTTTTCTAGCAGCTCTTTTCTCTTTTTTCTGCTGATATTTCGACGGTTTTTGTTCAGTTTCCATGAGTTCAACATCACTTTTGCGCCTTAACGACGGTGGCATTTGTTTTTCACCCGATACAGGTAAACTTAAATCAAGGAAGAATTCATCCCGATGTGAAGAATGTTTACAATCTTGACATTGTAATGTACTAACAAGAATTCCACGGAATACTTGATCGGTTTTAACCATTAAATCAGAAGCTTGCTGCCCGTAGAATTTAATTATTTGTTTGGTGATACCTTCGACGGTACTTGGATCAGTTTTTTTACTTAACCCAAGCGATTCTAAAATAACTTGTTGATATCTACGAAGGTCTTCCGACCGAACGGCTTCTAATAAATACCGTAGAAGCTCATGTGAATCATGTTGATCACCGCCACCGAATAACGGCTGACGAATCGTTAATTGAGACAATAACGGACGAGGGTTATACACATCCATTCGTCCAGATGTTAATTCTTTTAAAGTATTACATAGTACGTCAGTTAATGGGCCCCATCCTTTTAAAATACCAGCTAAAGGCGGTAAAGTTTTCGGATCGGAATTCTCCACTTGTAGATTACCACCAGGTAGTGTAAATTGCTCGCCAGAGGCTTCAAGTTCTTGTAAAACAGGAACTAAAAATGGTGTTTGCGCTAAACACTGCATAACGGCGTTAAAAAAACAAGTATTCCCTAAATTAGTTAAACCCCGAACACGTGGTAAATCTAATTTCATATTACAAGGTGTGGCATTGGTGTTTTTTATATTTTCACTTTCGATTGGATCTATTGTATGATACGTTAACGCAATCGGTGGAAGTTTAGAGGTATTGTTAAGGCTTTGCTTTTTTAACCATTCAACGGTTTCCAGAAGTTTTTTCTTTGAACTAGGGCTTATCATAGCATCACAACCATAACACCAGACATTCCAAAGTGTGGTATTTACACATAAGGCATGGCAATCAGAACGCGGTTTATTATAATGGTTCAAAGCGTGTTTTCTTTTACTTCTGCCGCATCCTTGATTACCACACCGAAGACATAACCATAAGCTGAGATCATATTCGAAATCATCTTCAGTTGTTCCGTTTTCCAATGGGCTTTTTTCACATTGGGGACATTCCGTTGCTAGTCCAGAGTTAATTGTCTTTTTAATCTTACCTAAATCTACAGCCTTTGCAATATGCGGACAGAAAGTTGCATTTTGATTCTCATCACAAGATTCAGTTGAGTCATTATCGTTATTCATATTTGGTTCTGACTGTCGTTTCTTTTTGCCCATCAATTGGAAAACACTATGTTTTATTAATAATTATAACAAATAAAATTTAACTAATTAACCTTATTGTCGAGCATGCCCTAATGCTATCTTCTTATAATCATTATATTTACAACGATTTTATTTTACTAATTATAATACACTGCAAATATTATAAACTTACACCAAATTATTGATATTTTTATTAAAATAATACAGACAATAGTTGAAATAAAAATGATTAATACATATCTTCTTTTTGCAACCTTGAACGAAGGCAGAGGTTCTAAATGTATGACATTAGCTACAAAATATCAAAATGACGACTGGCGACGTCCAAGTCAAGACAAAAATCATTATTTTAAATTCATCATTAATTATTTATTTATTTAAAAATACTACGTAAACGAATAAATACATTTAAATTTTAAGTATTTTGTTATTCTATTATGTAAATGGATTTTTTTTCGAACTAAGCCCTTATTACATAACACAAATTTAAATAGGAAGCGGTTTAATAATTTAAATTTCAATTAAAATTAATTCATTTATTTAGCTATACAGACTTTAAATATATTAAAATAATAATCAGTTATATACGTAATTGTTTAAATAAAATCACAGAA
>CM008234.1:368788-379149 GCA_002278615.1 Pogonus chalceus | reverse complement strand
AATAAATTCAAACTAAAGTCTTATATATTGTCGAATGTAGGCGTTAGGTACACCAACAGAAGAAGATTGGCCAGGTGTTACACGACTACCAGGCTATAAAACACATTTACTAGAATTTTACCCGCAACGAAAATTAGGATTGAGTTGGCCACGACTTCACGATGTTGTACAAGGTGAAGCCATGGCTACGGCATTATTGCAGCTTGATCCCACGCGACGGTTAGGAGCTGAAGACGCACTGAGGCATCCTTATTTTAAAGGCTTGCCGCCGAAACTTCTAGAACTGCCTGACGGTAAATTTTTACTTTTACTTTAACCTACAAAACACACTTAAAACACACTATTTTGACAGTTCTATAACCTACAATTTTGAAACAAATTTCACACGTTTTATGATAGGTTATATTGTGTGTAATAATCAGAAGAATTGAATTGATATTCCAGATGTTTCAATCTTCAGCGTGGAAGGCGTGCGCTTGTACCCAGAGCGCAATAGCTACGCGGGTATAAAATGAGAATGTAGATTCCTCTTCCTCTCAGGTATCCTCAACAGCATTGAACGAAAATGTTTAAACTACTAGAAAATTAATTATATCCGTATCGGACTCATTAGAGCAAATTGTACAAAGATAAATATTCAAAAGCTCCAGATCTGCACTGAGAGGCTTTCGAAATATACATTTTAAGTAAAAATACACCATTACGGTCCTGTTGTTCACAGTTGTGTATTCATTCAAACAAATATAGTTATCATTTGTTTTTATTTTAAAATAAAAATCGACTTTTAAAATATTAGCATAATTTAAAATTTTAATTAAACTAGATATAATTATAGAAATCGTTAAATTATACTAATATTTTTAAGTTTTTACGTAAATTTTTCGCGTTTTATTTTAGGTAAAATTCCATCTATGTTTGAGACTGACTAAGAAAACACTAAACCTTTCAAATTTAAGGCTAGTGCATTTTTATGTTTAATCATTTTCAAATAGGTTATATTACAATGACTTTAACCGTCACCATTTTAATGCATGCGCAGAAATAGACGCAGAAGGTTTAAACTCGTTGTACACTTATATTACAATGATTCTAATGTATGCGCAGCAAAAAACGCAGAAGGTTTAAACTCGTTCTTAACTTATATTACACTTACCTTAACCGCTGCTATTGTAATGCATGCGCAGGAAAAGACGCAGAAGGTTTAAATTCGTTCTTAACTAATATTACCATTACCTTAACCGTTGTTATTTCAATGCATGCGCAGAGAAAGACGCAGAAAGTTTAAATTCGTTCTTAACTTCTATTATACTTACCTTAACCGTTGCTATTATAATGCATGCGCAGAAAAAGACGCAGAAGTTTTAAACTCGTTGTTAACTAATATTACACTTACTTTAACCGCTGCTATTTTAATGAATGCGCAAAAAAAGACGCAGAAGATTTAAATTCGTTCTTAACTTATGCCACAATGATTATAATGTATGCGCAGAAAAAAATGTAGACGGTTTAAATTTGTTCTTCATTAATATTTCAGTTACTTTAACCGCTGCTACTAGTAGTAGATGCATGCGCAGAAAAAGACGCAGACATTTTAAATTCGTTCTGAACTAATATTACCATGTGTTAAACCGTCACCATTTTGATGCATGCNAAAAAAAAAAAAAAAACTTGTGATTGCGTTAAATCCTATTTGCAGCATTTACATCATTTATTCCTTATTTTCCAATTGTTAAATCATCGAATTGTGTTCGCAGTATTATAAGTGTTGTTTTTTATTTGTTTTTTTATTGGTGTTAAATTTTTACAACTGCGAACAACAGTTCACAATATCATTCATAAATTTGATTTATTTTTTAACACATTCGACATGCACATTCATTCCTTCCATGGTGCTCAATTACTTATAAGAGAATTCTAACTCAATCCAACCCTGTTAAGCTGATTGAACGATGAATTATAACTGTGTTTTGTTCAAAGCGCAGTGTGGTGTATGTACTGATATGTAAAAGTACATGACTTCTTGATTATTTCACTGATAATTATTTTAAAATAACAATTATGATACTTTACTTTGTAGGTACATCTACGGAATTATAATATTATAAATTATAGACGTAATTTTAGGTTATAATTATTTAAGGTTAGGTTAATTTCAATGACATACATACTACATACTTTTATGTAATTTTTAAAACGATTTATTTTGTAATTACGTAGATGAAATATTAAAATAATTTGTTTAAAAAATAAAATCATAATTGTTTTATTTAAAATATTATCGGCTTCATTTGTTAGCCGTGTAAAACAAAACAAAACAAGCCTTTGTTTTTGTAATTGTAATTAATAATTAATTACTACTAATTAGTAGTAAAACGCTGTGCAGATTTATATGTTTCCAAGATTTTATTATTATTATTCTTTAATTATTTCTTTTTGTATTATATGTTTTTATAACAATATATAATTCACTAGTTTGTAAGAATCTGTTGCTTATTTGAATTTATTTTGCAAAAATAAAGGCATAGGTATTTATAAGTGTTTTAAAAATAGTGTTTTTACAAATTTTTTATTGCAGTTTAATGTTTTGTAATAAATACAACGTCAAAGTTACTAGTATATCAGTAATCACTATTTAATAATTGAAAACGAATAGATGTTTTGTATAGTAAATGGGTGATTTATTGTAAATTTTAAGTTTTGACATACAGTGGCCTAACTTTATTGCCGATTAAAGCGTTTTAATGCGACGTTTTTTCAATATTTTATCTTTTAGAAACAGCTTTATTGAAATCTAATTATGTTTGAGGTTTGAATATCTGTTGAAAACAAAGTGAGGTTAAAGTTTCGTGTTAATGTCAAACATTTTACGTATTGTCTTTATTGAAATCTAATTGTTGGAGGTTTGGATATCTGTTGAAAACAAAGTGAGGTTAAAGTTTCGTGCTAATGTTGAAAAAACGTCGTAAAAGAAAAAAATAAACGGTGAATCATTTCCCTTATGTTTAATTGATTCATTATGAAACCTAGAACACCATAAAATCGATGTGTAACATCATCGACTTAAATATTCTACGATAATGTGAATAGTGTAGCTTTATTCATGGCACTAAAGATATTCGCAATGCACCCATCCTCATGTTTCGTCCAGTAACTAGCAGTTAATAGTATGTAGCTGATATTATAAGAGACTCTGTCATATAATAATACGAACCTTTGTTGAGCATAGGCACAAATCCAGCTAAGTGCACGCTTAGACAATTCAAAATGATTCTTACAACTTTTATTGTTTTTTATTTAAAAGAAAAATAAAATTCGTAATTAATTATTAAGTATAATAATAAATAAATAAATCGAATATTGTACATTATTGGATAATAAGTATAAAAAATGAAAAATCGTGGGTTTATTTAACCATTTTACCATGTTACATTGTAAATAGTTTAATAGTTGTTTATATTGCTATGATAATTATAAGAATATCAAAATTATTATCGAGTAATAAATGTCTTTGTAATATAAATTTATTTTTCATCAATTTTAGGTATATTATTTATTTAGTGTATTTTGTGATTTATTTATTCTTTTTATAATTAGGTGAGTATTTATAATTATAAGCAGACATACGTAACTATCTTTTTCATCTTCTTAAGACAATATTTAGTACGTCGTAACTTTATTCGAAAAATTATTTATCCAGTTTACGTCGCAATAACGGCTTTTTCATAACACATGTAGGACGGTTGCATGTAAAGTACAGTGATTGCGCAATGCATTTGCTTCGTGACGACGACTATATTACGTATTTAAACGACAGAATAAATANATATATTTCAAAAACAAATTTAATTACTTAAAGTAGCTCAAAATTAAACTCGTACATGTTATTAATATAATATATTTATATATTATGAACACTCATTTCTAGTATTAAGTCTATAGAATGTAAACGTACAATGATTGCGCAATTAATTTACTTCGTGGCGTCGATTATATAAATTTTATAAAACTAAGTAAGTCAAACAAAAACTATAGATTAATAATAGAGCTATTTATATATTTCAAAAACAAATTTAATTACATATAGTAGCTCAAAATTAAACTCGTACATGTCATTAATATGTGATATTTATATATTTCTACACTTATTAACTGTTCTTAACGTTATGAACACTTTTATTTCTAGTATTAAGTCTATAGCATGTAAACGTATAATGATTGCGCAAATAAGTTGCTTCGTGGCGACGGCTTTATAAAAGATATAAGAGTAAAAATATGGCTATTTATATGTCACAAAAACAAATAAATAAAATTACATACAGTAGCTCAAAGTTAAACTCGTACAAGCTAATAATATTATATATTTCTATACTTTTTGAGGATATTAGCTGATTGTACACCTCTCTTAACCTTATAAGCACTCGTATTTCTTGTATATTAAACAGCGACAAAATAAAACTCGTACAGTTTTAAGTATGCAGTAATAAAATTATGTTTTGTATTTAATATATTTAAATGTTTTTGAAGCTTTTATTAAATTTCAAATAAAAATGGGTCGACAAAGATAAAAAACATCTATTACAAGAGAAAACTTTTTATTCAAAAATTGGAATAATATAGTCTGTAAAGTTACAGTTCCTGGAAAGCAGAATAGCCATTCCAAACATGTTACAGAATATACTTTCTCTACTACTATAAATTTAGTTGAATTTAAATAAAGTTTGACATACATATATGTACTTTCAACAGCTATTAGATATCGTGGCGTATGACTATTCCATCACTAGTGACAGAATAATTCTATTCCAAAAATATATACTCAGTTAAGTAATAATCATTTATTTTCTTATGTATATACAATTTAATATCATTAAATAGTTAAAAATAGTTACTAATTAATACAGAAGAGATAAAATGATAAATAAATATTAATAAAGCATAATGCAATTAATTTATAACTCTTAAAATAAGTCGTACTTGAAAATCTAATAAAAATAAAATAAATATTATATAAAATGCAATACAAAGCCGCTACCATTATAATAAACAATTTAAATGAATTTCCATAAAGTGCTGACTATATTTACATTATCATTTTATCTCAAGGACCTTTTTACTGATAAAAGTTGTTTTTATACATAATAAATTGTATCTATGCAACGGTACATATTGAAGTGAAAGCAATATACAGGTAAGGTACAACATATACAATTAATCATAGATACCCACTTTTTTCAATGACATTCATTTGTTTCTATAATTGTTATTGTCATTTTGAAAATTGCGCGGTATTAACGCGCATATTTAAATTTATTTTTAATATAATCTATAAAAAAAACTAAAAATTTATCATTATATTGAAATTACAGTAATTTGTGGTGGTGTTTATCATCTTAGCTAAACGTAAGCAGTTTAAAAAAATATTATTATATCAGTGTTTCCTAAACTTTTCATTTGTATTCACATATTAAGTTTAATTTTAAATATATTTAAATAATTATATGTTAAAGCACCTTTGTTATATGTTAATATATTATCTCTCTATGTGTGAAAGTATTTTTTGGGAATAATTTAGTGTATAAAAGGGAGTTAGGAGGTGCTTTAGAATACGAACCATGATATGTGAATGTGAGCAGAAGTTTGGTTAGATGTAATAGAATAAAAGAGCAAAATCATCCATATTTCATGGTTATGTGTACCATATTTAAACAGCATTTCTATTTCATGTTTCATATCATCTTTAGATATCCATAAAGACACTTATGCCTACAGTTTCTTTAACTGGACTGCGAACAATTACCGTTAAATTAAAACTGTACCAAAATATTGTTCCGATTCGCAATATAACTAACTGTTATTGGTGCAAACAAGTTAGTATACCGTTATTTTACTTAAAGAACTCCACCTCCACTCAACACGGGTACAATAGAGGCCACTCGGTTGTTAAGTCAGTGGAGCATCTCGTGAGGCCCCCTTGTTTGTACACAAACGTAATAAGAAATTTATATTGTGGTGTTGTGAAACCAAAAGTTAAAATGAGTGAATCAAAGCCGTTTGAAAGATTACCGAAAAATGTTGTTCCAAAACATTATGGACTTACTTTAACACCAAATTTAACAACATTTGGTTTTGATGGCGAAGTTAACATTGATGTTCAGGTAATTTAATACGATTTACATATTTAATTTATGCTAATAGCTTCAGTTTATTATTTTTTTATTTATTTTCTTTGTTTAAATTATAATTTTC
The DNA here is from genome assembly GCA_002278615.1 of Pogonus chalceus. Lineage (NCBI taxonomy): Eukaryota > Metazoa > Arthropoda > Insecta > Coleoptera > Carabidae > Pogonus > Pogonus chalceus. The sequence goes on along the minus strand of CM008234.1, from coordinate 372,903 downwards.
GCCATTTTTATTACATATTTATTAAATTTAATCAATATACCGGGATAAACATATTTAAACATGTTACTATCCGTCTTTTGTTTTTTATTTCTACGTAAAATGATCATCATTTGTTTATTTCAAAAAATAATTTGTTTTTAGGTTGCTTCAGGAACCGATAAAATTGTACTTAACGCATTAGACTTAAAAATCGATTCAGCAATATTATCAAAAAATGCTGAAACAATATTAAATCCAAAAGAAACAAAAATCTCCGTAGAAAATGAAACAGCGGAAATAATATTTCCGCAGACACTTGATATTGGAGATTATAGTTTAAAAATAAAATTTACGGGTGAAATAAACGATAAAATGAAAGGTTTATACCGTAGTAAATATATAAACCCAGCGGGCGAAGAAAAATACGCAGCAGTAACGCAGTTTGAACCTACTGATGCTAGAAGGTGCTTTCCTTGTTGGGATGAGCCAGCAATTAAAGCAACGTTTGACATCAGTTTGGTGGTACCACCGAAATTAGAAGCGTTGTCAAATATGCCTGTTAAAAGTACAAATACAGTAGGTGATTTAGTACGGTATGATTTTGAACGGACTCCAGTCATGCCAACGTACTTAGTAGCAACTGTTGTCGGGGAATATGATTACGTTGAAGATCGGTCCACGGATGGTGTATTGGTAAGAGTGTATACACCACGCGGGAAAAAAGAACAAGGGTTATTCGCGTTAGAAGTAGCCACAAAAGTTTTGCCATACTATAAAGATTATTTTAATATCGCGTATCCGTTACCGAAAATAGATTTAATAGCGATCGCGGATTTCAGCGCCGGCGCAATGGAAAACTGGGGACTTGTAACCTATCGGGAAACTTGTTTATTAGTCGATCCAGAAAATACATCAGCCGCTCGCAAACAATGGATCGCGTTAGTTGTCGGTCATGAATTAGCCCATCAATGGTTTGGTAACTTAGTTACCATGGAATGGTGGACTCATTTATGGTTAAACGAAGGATATGCGTCATTTGTTGAATTTCTTTGCGTGAATCATTTATTCCCTGAGTACGATATTTGGACTCAGTTTGTAACTGATATGTATATCAGAGCTTTAGAATTAGATTGTCTTAAAAACTCCCACCCGATTGAAGTCCCGGTCGGTCATCCATCAGAAATTGATGAAATCTTCGACGATATAAGTTACGATAAAGGCGCTTCGGTTATCCGGATGTTACATAACTACATCGGAGATGATGACTTCCGTAAAGGAATGCATTTATATTTAACAAAACATCAATATAAAAACACTTCTACCGAAGATTTATGGGCTGCTCTCGAAGAGGCCAGCAATAAACCAGTTGGAACAGTTATGGATAGCTGGATAAAACAAATGGGTTTTCCAGTAATTACAGTAACTTCCCAACCAAACGGTGATGGGAAAGGAGTTTCATTAACTTTAACACAAAGTAAATTCAACGCCGACGGGTCTCAACCCGATGAGGAACATCTCTGGATGGTTCCAATCTCTGTATCTACCTCACATAACCCGAAAGAAATTGCTACAAATATTGTACTTAATACAAAACAAACAACCATTACAATTCCTGGTGTCGGTGATAATGATTGGATTAAAATAAACCCAGGAACTGTTGGTTTCTATCGTACAAAATATCCCAGCGAAATGTTAGTTAGTTTAGTACCTGCTATACAAGATAAAACCTTGCCACCCTTAGATAGGTTAGGACTTCTCGATGATTTGTTCGCGTTAGTACAAGCTGGACATACAAATACTGTTGAAGTTTTAAAATTGATGCAAGCTTTTGAACAAGAAGATAATTATACCGTTTGGTGCTCGATCGGCAATTGTTTAAGCAAACTACGCATGCTCTTAAGTCATACTGATTGTGAAGATGAATTCAATGCGGTAGGTATTCTTTTCGACGCCATTTTAATTCTTTGAATTATATTTTTAACGGTTTTAAAGCGATATGACCCGTTTAAACTATATTCGACGCCATTTTGATTCTTTTTACTATATATAGCTTTATTAACCGACTTTTATTAATCATTTTTCTAATTTCTACGTATGATTTATTTTTTTAATGCGAAAAATATCTAAATTTCGTACATTTGTCGACTATTTTTAACTTTACTTTTTATTTAAAGTCTTACAAGCTTCAAAAACCTTCAAATATATAAATTGAAATACTAACCATAATCTTTTTACCACTCTTAAACTAAAAATCTTTAACAAAATACTTTTTTTTATATTTAAAATTAAAACTGAGATGTACCTTCTACTAATGTTTATAAAGGTTAACTTAACATTGTAAAAACAAAGATGGCTACCGAAATAACGTTTAATTTGACTATTTTCGTGAATTTCAGTATGAAAGGAAGCTTTTAAGCTCAATTAGCAAGCGTTTAGGATGGGACCCGTTACCCGGAGAAACACATTTAGACACGTTACTCCGCGGTTTAGTCCTGAGCCGATTAGTTTGGTTAGACGATGCTTCAACAGTTTCGGAAGCAAGGAAACGTTTTGATCATCATATTGGTGATGGACCGTTAATTTCCGCCGATTTACGAAACGCGTGCTACAAAGCAGTATTACGCGCAGGCGATAATGATACTTACGAACGAATGCTTAAGTTGTACCGTTCGGCTGATTTACATGAAGAGAAAAATAGAATTAGTCAAGCCCTTGGCGCTATAAAAGATAAGGATATTTTAAAACGCGTTTTGGATTTCGCTATGTCTGTAAGTTATTTAAATTATACTTAAATTCTATATTTATTTTAATTGGAATTAATTTCAGGATGAAGTGAGAAACCAAGATACAATTTTCGTGATTTTATCCGTTGCAATGACTCGAGTTGGACGCGAATTAGCGTGGCAGTTCTTCAAAGATAATTGGCAAGAATTCATGAGTAGATATCAGGGCGGGTTCTTAATAGCGCGATTGGTTAAATGTACAACGGAAAATTTCGCTAGTGAAGATAGGGCTTTAGAAATTGAACAATTCTTCAAAGAACACAAATCGCCCGGCACAGAACGTACGGTACAACAATCTTTGGAATCAATCAGACGAAACGCGGCCTGGTTGAGCAGAGATGCTGGCGCAATTAAACAATATCTTTCACAAATTAAATAAATTTTTATATGTTTGTGGGGTACTTTATTTAATAATACTTAAGCCAGTGTTTTTGACCAATTGTAACAAATAATTTTTTTCGTATCTACTGAATTTTTGTTCTTTAGTTTATTCATGTTTATTAAATAAATGAATTTGTGTTTATTTTGTTTATACTTACCATTGATATATTTATATCCCTGAATAGATTTTGACCTTGAAAAATTTTAATAAATGTATCAAATATATGAAATAAAAAGCAAATGCAACAGATATTTTATTTTATCAATAACAAAAGGTAATAAAACAAAACACAGTAGTTAAGACACCAATATTTATTTATTAATTGATAAAATGAAGGTAACAAAATTCAATTCTTAAAAAAAACAGGTTTACACATGTTAAAATAACTTATTATTAACAAAATAATGTTTAAACTTTACGTTTAATAACAGCATCTACATCTTCAATACAATTTTTAACGGTATTCCATTGTTCCAGAGTTAAACTAATCCCTTTTTTGCCGGGTTTTAACTCTCCATCAGCGTCGTAAAATTCCCGGATATCTACGTAAAATTTACCTTTAAATTCGCGTACCTTAATAAAACGATTCTTCCCTAAAGACCAGGAATCTTCTTCATCGTCGGATCTGTTTGATGATGCTTTTGATTTAGATTTTTTCGCTGGTGGATTGCGCTAAAAATGTAACGGTTTTTTTATTAGGTTATAAGCATTCAATGTTTGTAAACTTACGTCTTCTGGACCTGAATCGGAGTCTGATGTATCTCCTTTCTTTGTTTTAGGCATTTTGAATATTATTTTATAATATATTCACTGGTTTTTAACGATAAATTTGGCTTATCAACAGCTCGAATTAAATTTATCTGGCGACACTTCTGGAACAACAAGTTTTGGCTTGTGTTTGTGTAAAAATATAAACTATGTTTGTACCAACTTAATAATAATAAATTTTGAAAATAAAACGTTTTATTTTA
>CM008234.1:351610-362185 GCA_002278615.1 Pogonus chalceus | reverse complement strand
AATTGCAAAAATTATATAACCTTCTTGAATGCAATGTCTTAGAAAAAGTTCTTATAATAACGATACAAGACGAGACAAGACGAGACGAGACGAGACGAGACAATTGGTAATGAGACGAGAACGAGACTGAAACGAGACCTATTTTTTTCACAATTAACGAGAGCGAGACGAGATTTTTGAAAGTCTCGCCATATCTCGTCTCGTGTGAAGCCCTAAATTTTGGCAAATGACACATACAGGCTTGTCAAAGTATATTTTGGACTCACCGTGAAATTAAACAATGATATGATGCACAAGTTTTGCTCTTTCTTTCAATTCTTCATTTAGTTTATCAAAAAAACTATAGTATAATATAATATCTTTTAGCAATTCAATTTCAAAACCTAAATTGCGATAATAATATAGATTTTTTTGTGGTAAGAGTACTTTAAATGTTTTTAGCTTCTTAATTTTGAAAAATGCCATATATAGGCTTGTCAAAGTATATTTTGTACTAACCGTGAAGTTTACCAATGATATTAATGTTATTTATTGAGTTGCACAAGTATTGCTCTTTCTTTCATACTTTCATTCAGTTTTCGAAACATTTATGATAAAGATTATTGATTTAAATGATATCCCATAGCAATTAAATTTCTTTTATTATATTTGTAAGCAATTCTCCTTGTCTAGCTATAATATCACTATAATACTTTATATAAAAACCATTAAAAAGACCTTAAATATATAATTTAAACAAAAAATATCAATTTTTGACCCAAAACACCATTAATTAAATACAAATAAGCTTTATTTTTGAAAGGGCTTCCCAAAATTGCAATACCTTCCCCACATAAAACAGAAAAAACTGCTAAACATCTCTTTGATACTACATAAACGTATCAAATAAATAAACAAACACAATTTAAATAATTGATAGTAAAACGAAAGTGAGCGAAATTAGTTTGTCCTCCATTCCATCATCATACTCCAAACGTATATTTGTACAAGCCGTACTTGATACTCGAACGAAGGAGGCAAAACAAGGAGCACAACACACGTTAATTAATAAATACGAAAGAGATAGAACGATTACAAAATGGAGAAGTAAATAAACAACAAGGGAAATTAACTATTAACATTACACACTTGGATCAATAAAACGTAAAGAGCTGTCGAAGATTTTCTTCAGATACTCGGATGAAAATTCAAAGACAGTACCTAATGGTTATCATAGCTATAGCTATAGCTACAGCTACCTAAGTTACCCTTTATTGAGCGTTGTATTTGTTTATATATGTTTTCATGTATGTGTGTATGTGTGTATGTATGTGTGTATATGTCATTCTCCTTTGATCTAATTTCCTTTACGTCTCATGTTAATGTAGGTTCTCTAACTTAGTTTGAGATGAAAGTTTGCTTATGGCGTTGTTTTGTCAATGGATAGTCAGTTGTAAGGTGTGCGCAGATGTTGAGCTGCTTCTTCAACGTATATATTGCTGAATACTTCAAATTTTTCTCTGTATACATATTCAATATACTATTGTTATTTATCTCAAATTACTTTTGACTTAAATTTGTTCAGAGTTTTATATATTTTTGCAATGGAATACAAGTTTTTATTGTTCTGCATTAAAATTAGGAGAAACTCTAACTAAAATCGTCGCCACGAAACAATTATACGCTTACGCTACGCGGCATAAATAATTTTTCGAATAAAATTACGATGTACTTCACATTATTAAAAAATATGTCAAGTGAGCGTTAAGAAGATTAAAAGAATAATAACGTATGTCGAAGTAAAATAACTGCTTATTATGATGTAAATACATTAATTCGTGTCGATGACTATAGCTATAATTTTATATTTATTAAATAAAGCTCCAGTCTTTTATTTTTAAGTTTTTGTATTCCATCAGGCCTGCGAAACTCGGAATTCAGTTTCAATGACCATGAGTCGTAGTTGGTAACTTTATATTAAAACAGTGTAACAGCCATTGGTACCAGCGCTGCGCGCGTAGCTCTTATTCACTGTTTTGGTGAATGTGACAAAGTGACATATACTAAATATCACAATTGAAACTAATAAAACTCCGCCTAACATTTCTTATAGAATATCCAACTACTACACTTGAGGTCATCCAAACGATATTTTTAGAGAGTGATGTTAAACCATTTGATTTGGTAAGTGGGAGAAGGATAGAAAAAAGAGTGTCGCTACTGGTTTTTCTTTACTGTGACTCCATCATGATTTTTGTTTATCTACTATAATTAATGTAATATATAACAAATAAATAATATAACAAAATTATTTTTTATGGTACTGATATAACGATCATCGGCTATTACGATGGATGTTACTGTTTTTGTACTCCATTATATTTAAAATGGGAAAATTTTTATTCATCTATAGTAATCAGTATAATAATAAACAAATATATAAATTTAAAAGAACATTTTCAGTTTTTTATTCAAATTTATTTAGCTCTGATATAACGATCGTCGGCTTATACGACCACTTTTAGATTCGTTCTTAAAAATATTAATTTATTTTGAAATTTAAATAGAGTCCATTGATAACTGTTGGCTTGCTTTTATTTTATTTTTGGGAGCAATTATTTTTATTTTTCCTTATTTTTTGATTTTTGACTGAATTTTGCTTCTCATGAATTTTTTTTTTTAATTTTCTAACAATTAATTTCTTATAGGTCTGTTATCTACAGTTTTTGAAATTGGCATTTTATTCAGAATTTTAAAAGGTCCTTATCTTTTTCAACTAATCATTTGTGATTTTGTTTGGACTTAACAAAAGCAAAATTAAACCATTTTAATTTCATAAAAAATAAAACTTTTATTGGTAAAATAAAAAAATTATAGCTTAAAGAATTAAAATTCCTCAAATATATATTAAAATATAATTCTGATAATTTGAGGACATAAAATATGAAGAGCGTTTTAAGAAAAAGTTATGTAAGTAGTTTCATATCGCAATAAATCTGAGAAATAAGTTGAAAATATTTCAATCACCTATAATTTACATGACAGTAGTAGAGCGTCGAGGTAGAGTACGTTTAATATCTATACTACGTAAAAGCCACAGCACGTTTTCTCTGTAATATAGCAAAGTGCTTTACGTCTTGCCCCTGGCCTAATACTATCCACCAAATACAGTTGGCCTGCTAGATTCCCGAAGCTCAACTGTTTACGGCAATATACGCCTGAGTGCCTGGACTATATGCTATATGCGACACCTAGTGTTTGGGGATTTCACTGACTTTGTGTTCTTGCTTTGCTACTATGAAGATATTTTCTTCTTCATACATACTCGTACATACATGTCTTTAATATTTAACATACTATTAAGATATTATCCACAAGTTATATAAAATATCATATTTTACGTCTTTCTTAACAAGAACTTAACGCTTTAGTTTTGCGTTTGTAAACCTGGCTTTAATTATAACTAATCAAATACATTTAACTACTTAAAACATGACCAATAAGTATAATACATAGAAAAACTAGCGGTGGGGATACAATTATTTCTTGTTTGTAAACTTGGCTGCAGTTTCAACCAATGAAATCTTAAATGGGTTGTCTTAAGCATGCGCAAGTTTATATACTAGAGTCAAACTTAAGAACGGAATAGAAAAGTTGTGGTGGGGATGCTTGAGTTTAAACCAATACAATTCAAACAGGCGTTTAATGGGTTGTCCTAAGCATGCGCAGTAAGTATAAAAAGACGAAAAATTGTGGTGGGGATGTAATTGTCTGTATATAAACTTGGTTACTATTTAAATCAATCAAATTTAAACTTGTCTGTAATGCAGGTGAAAAGAAATAGATAAGTAGAAAAATTTAAGATAATAATATATATAATTTTTGTATTTTAACTTATTTATAAGGCATTAATAGAAAGAAAAAAGATTAAAAAAAACTTGCTAAATAAAATAATGGCACTAATAAATAAACAAATCATATATTTTAGGCCGAATAAATGAGTAAGAAATATGATTTGTTGAATAACAATTTATATTCCTTAGAATATTATCCACAAAATTAAAGTTTGTAAAATGAAATAAAAATTTGCATATATAAAAGAGTATTTTCCTTTAACAAGTTTGAAAACAAAGCACTATCATATCCGTCTGTATCCAGCAAGTTTCTTTCTGCGCCATAAATCCAGTTCTCTTTTACCATCTATCTCGCTCCACCTCTATAAAATATATTTGTTCCTTTTTCCTCACACTTAACTGTCAGTTGTTAGTAGTAGTTATCTTCCAACGTGTACTAGCTGCTTATCAACTACAACACGGTTTACGCTATACTACACCATCCAAACGAGATATCATTTCTGATATTTATCAACGAAATGTGTTCCGACAAGCAAGCGTCTATGTCACGCACGCCACTGCCTTTCTATATGTTTACCGTGTTTCGCGATTGGTGTGTTTGTAACACTACAGAAACTAGAAATATTTACAACCAACGAGGGAGTACTTGGCACTTTTCAAGTTGCTTTTTTGATGCGGATGAACAGCTTGGCTTCTCGAATTGTTGTTGAGCGATCATTTAAGTGAGAGGGGGGGTGCGAGTTGTAGATTATCATGACAGGCGTTAATTTGGTTGCCTAATTCAGGCTAAATTTTGATATTTATAATTATTTACACTGTTATTTACGTTATTATTTTGTTTTATGTTAAATTTTCAGTATAGAATATTATATTTAAAATTAAATAAATTTTATTGACTGATAAGGGGAGTAACAAAAATAGCAAACAAACTAAAAGTATCCTTATCAAAACCAGTATAGACATGTCCGCATTCAGGAAATCATTCCTAACACGTGTATATATACATGGAATCGCACCCTAGTATGGCCACATTGTTGATTTATTTATGTGAAGTGTTTATGCAATCGACCCCCGATGGTGAATTTTCCTGCTGCCTGCGGAGGCAGGCGATACGAACGTGTCAGGAAGAGTTCATTGTACTTAGAGAGGGTTTGGATGTGTTGTATGTTGACAGGCTGTTGAAAGGTAGTGTCACTACTGTCTGTTAGACGATATATTGGTTGTCAATGTTTTGAAAGATGGTCAGAATTGTTTTTAAGTGCTGCCAACTCGATTTTTTAATAAAATATTTCAAATCCATCATGTTACGATATTATCCTTCTATGCAAATGTCAAAATGTTCTTATAGCTGCCATGTTTGCATTTTAAATGCGCTTGCGCATAATATTACGTTAAAAATTACTTCAAAAACATAACCTCAATTTAAAAGCGATGCGCGGTGTAATACTTCCTGACATCTAACGGGAGTATCGCATACTGCAAACCCAGACACGTCAGCAAATAAGAAATAAACATGGCACCATTCTCCGATCATGGATGACTTGATACGATACAGCATTGCAAAACAACATCTGAGACATGACTCTTAAAAATTTATGCATACTATTCGATACTGTAGCTTTATAGAGTTTTATGTATGTGGTTTGGTTATTATTTTTACGGAATCTATGTTTCTGCGATTATGTTCGATGTTCATGGCGTACATTCAATAAGTTCACAAACATGGATCGAGCAACGAAGATATAGGTATGTACGTGACGGGGCAAATTTGATTTCGTGTTATGCTTGCATAAAAATACACTGATACAATACATACCAAATGCTATGGAATTTTTCATGTAATATTTATGGAATTGGATATAGAGATGTGGGGTTCAACTCGTGCGAATATGCTTTGGAATCATAACATATTTATTTTATGTTAATTATTTACAAATATTGTCTTTTATTTATTCTGGAATCTTTTTCAATCTATATTAAATAATTATAACTATTTATTTATTATTTTTATAAGGTTTTCAAGAGTTTTAAGTTCAGTTTTGAAGCTAGTTAATATCTTAATTTTATGAGCAGAAAGATTTTATGATCTGATCAGTACTTTCTTAGGTATTACACTTTTTTTGGTAAGCTAAGATCTTCGTGTTATCAAGTTTTCTTAAGAATGAGTCTTTATGTTTTTGTGATTAGTAAAACCAGGGATAACGTCCGTTATCAGTTAATTAGTGAGCTAAGATCTTATTTTTATCAAATTTTCTGAAGTTAGTTGAGTTTTTGTAAATTTCTTAAGTAAATTCAAATTTGAGTGCTTTGATAAGTAAATTTTTAGGTCTCTTAAATAGTCTCCCCAGTTAATCTGTGGTAGGTTTGGTAAAGTATCGACAGTCTCAAAGTCCTGGGACACGAGACAACCTACGATCAAAGTCCCGGAAAGTCCTAAAATTTCGAGACTTCTCAAATTAGAATTGAGTTTATTTTTGGCGGGATGTAATAATTAAAGTCTAAACAATAGGTATATTTAAATCTTATAAATGCAGATTCATTTTCAAGCAATAAAATCTTATAATAACAAAACAGGCTTAGTAATCATTCAAATAATTAAAAATCATTATTTAGTATCTAGTAATTGGTCATAATTTTCATAATTACAGGGTAATAAAATATTCAGATGCTCTTAATACCTAATAAACCTTATTATGACTTTTTGAATATAAAATTATTACAATACAATTACTACTGGTGTCTCTATTCAGGACCCGGAAATCTCGGGACCACAGACAATTAAATTTAGAAAAAGTCTCGGAACTTAGAGTTATGCGACGTCCAGGGACCCAAACCATGCTGTGGTGAGCTCAGATCTCTATTTGCTTAAGAATTCTGAATTCCAACTGATTAGTTATAAAATTGAAGCGAATACTTTTGAAATATTCTCTAACTGGTGTGCTTAACACTGCGATAAGCTAAGATCTTAGTTTGCGGAATCATTCTAGAACAAATATTTAATATTTTATGCAGTACTCATAAATCTAATAATAAAATGAGAAGTACTAATATATAAACTCCAAATAATTTAAATAATAATATTGAAAAGCACTTGAAATAAAACCAGTCTATTAAATTAATGTTATTCCAATTTGATTAATTCATTACATACACTCATCAAAATAAACAAAGGCGAGCATTGAACCCGCATTTAAACAAACATTTAAAATATCGTTTTCAAACCTGTCTATTGGGACAAGGAAAACAAATTTTCTAAAAAAGGGTTTTGCCCTAGGGTTGCATCACAGTCTCTGGTCCATGCAGGGAGCATGGATATCAAGTACAGTTGAATAAAGAATGGTTAACGTTTAGTTTTATTTTACATCCTATGGAAAAATATTTGTTTTTAATTGTTGTTAAGTGCAGTTGTTGTTTTAAAAGGAATTTTATAGTTTTTATTATAAATGCTAGTTATTATAATATTTATGTATGTTATAACATATATGAACTTGTAAAAAAATTAGTTTGGAAATTGTTTTTAGGGGTATAATTACAATAATACAAATATGTATTTTCCTTTTAATATTTCTGGCATATTAATTTTAGAAAATGATACATATAAGCTTAACAAAGTGTATTTTGTACTCATTGTGAAGTTTGCCAAAGATATTAATGTTAATTTATTGAATTTTACAAGTACTGCTTTTTCTTTCAACCCTTCAATCAGTTTTTAAACCTTTTATCATTATTGTTAGAAATGATAACTTGAAACAAATGTTATTTATTATATTTATAAATAGTTCTCCGTTGTTTTTTTCCCGGAAATGAAATGTTAAAGGCATGTTATAATCGTCGCCACGAATCAATGTTATTACATTAAAACAAGTTTATATTTTACTTCGACATACGTTATTATATTTTTCATCTTCTTAACGGTTAGTTGATATAATCCTCAATAATATAAAGTAAGTCTTAACTTAACGCTCAATTGATATATTCCTCAATAATTTGAAGTAAGTCGTAGCTTTATGTGAAGTGAATTTAGTTTTTATTTACATTGGTTACTTCTTTACCAATCATTCGTATACATAGTAACAACGGATTTTTCGGAACATAAAAACCTTTCAAATCGCGGAGCGCTATCATATAAATGTACTATGATAACGCAATTACATTGTTTCGTGGCGGTGGCAATACTTTACTATATTTATGATTTTTAGTAATTAGATGCTTATTGCATTAGATATTGAAGTTTATTTCATATAAAATAATTTTATATAGTTAAGTTTTCGTAAATATTGTAGATACACAAATTTAGTTTTCAATATTTCTTTCTTTTAACTTTACTGATTAGTGTTATAGTCTTATACTTATAAAAAATAACGTATGATTTATTGTTAAAAATTAGGGTTTTATTTAAAAAATGTAAGCTTATAACTAAGTACACATAAATACACAATAATTAGCAGTAAAAACTTAAAAAATTGTTATAACCGTTTTATCGTAATATCCAATGTTGTTTCATCCAATAATACATCGTAAGAATATTTTTATAATAACCAAACCAAACACAACTTCGTCAAACTTCCAATATAATTTATTAAGTTACAATGTTGCAATATTTCACAGTTTTACATTTTGTTTTGTAAACTTAAAAACTTTAAAGTAAAGTTTTAAAACTATCCCGAGTAAGTAAGACACGGATAAAAAGTACTTATTTGCTTATAAGCAAGTTTTATCATTATTGAATAAAATTTTCATCAATATATTACTTGTTATTTATTAATAATTTTGTGAATTATTTATGTTTGTTATTATATTTGAAGTGAAAAAATTCATTTAAAGTTTTTAATTAGGTTTTGAGTTGATCGATATTTTTTTACGGTTTAATTAAAGTATTTTTAGTCGTAAAGATAGTTTTTTTGGTTTTATTTTACGTATTTTATATACTGAAACTTTGATGTTTTTAATTTAAGACTTTAATAAGAAGTTTTTGTCCATATACATATATTAACTTTTTCTTAGTAGGAAAGCGTAAAATATTTTAAAACTTAATTCTAAACATACTTAGAGATTTTCGGACGAATTTTTAAGAATAATAGATCAAATTATTCCTATTAATATGAATTTTATAAATTTTAATTATTTAATTTTGTAAGCTTGACTTAAATAATGTTTCGTCCTCGCTACGCAACAAGATTTTTCGGGAGCATGTTTGTCATATATTTGGTATCTTTATACTATACTATTATTTCTTTCACTAAAGACTATTTCTAAATATAAATTATGTTTTCAAAATGAAAATAAAAACTAAATTTCGTTTAACATTTGGTTTAACTTTGTATTTAAAGTCTTATAAATTATTTAAATATATTATACAATTATTTTGTTTTGCATATCTAAAGCTTCAGCTGAATAGTGCAATTTTTACAAATAACTGAAATGTTGAAAAACGCGTAAAATAGCTGTACTTTAGTCCATTGATTTTTGCAAAAAAGCCTATTTTTGAGTTATAATTTTTCGGGAAAAAATAATTTAGAACATTATAAAGTATATATTTTCAAGCTTTCAGCTAAAGAGCGCATTATTTCCCGAAATTTTTACAAAAAAACTGAAATGTTGTGAAACGCGAAAAAAATATTAATTTGTTTTTGTCGAAATTGGCCTATTTTGAGAGTAATTTTTTAACGATAATTTGATAAGGAACATTATGAAACGTATTTTTGAAAAAAAAGCCCATTTTTGATATCTTATGCATAATATAATGATACACGTATACATAAAATTTCAGATTTTAGAGATTTTTGCAAAAAAACTAAAGTCCTAAGAACCAGGCAAAATAACTGGGCTACAGCCTTTGTATTTGTGTCAAAAATAGACCATTTACTAAATGTTAGTTTGATTACTTTATTTAATGGGGAAATATAATATTAAAAATTGCAGATTTTCGGGATTTTTGCTTCAAACTAAAGTCGTTAATATCAGTCTAAGTATTTATGGCAAAAATGACCCGTCATAGGTATATTATATCAACAACATGTACGACTTTTACTTTGAACTTCTTCATTACAAGAGTTAAACTCTTAAAATTGATTTATAATACTAAATAAAATTTTCAGAAGTTTTTCTTCATAATAACTAAGAAAGCAATTGGTTTTTGTAATATACTGTAGAATAATCTAAAATCATATATTATTTCAAAACAAAAGATTTAAATTGGGCAAAAGTAATAAGAATATTAACAAAAGCAAGGCCATAACACTGCAGTATTTACACATTTCGGTCAATTTCACACAACTCAATCTCCTGATAATTTACATGTATGTACATGCAAGTCATGTAACAACCCTGTAATCTATTTCATGCAAATATCATCGACAACATTCGAATGTGAGCTAACCGACCACTATAATAAATAATACTTATAGTATCGTCCTCCATACATACATATATAGACCATAACCTAACATCAGCATTATTGTAGGTTGCAAAGCGAACAGCACCCATAGTATTCTATAGTATTCATAGTAATAAGTTTAGTATTACAACGGTAACTACCGGGTACCGGGTACCGGCTATGGTAAATGTATACCGTTCTGGCATATCCGCTATTTTCAGCTATATTGTTGATCATTCCGTATTTTCACTGATGCAACATGCAAAATGCAATTTCCGACAGTTTATTTCGTTTCCTTCCGCTCGTATTTCTAAGTTTTTTTTTCTATCTTATTCGTTATTTTAACTGTTATTTTTATTGTTTGAG
>CM008234.1:310237-330790 GCA_002278615.1 Pogonus chalceus | reverse complement strand
AAAGATACTTAAAACATCATTAAATAAGATGTTGAAAATCTAAAGTTTATAACTTCATTCATATTCCTGAAAAAAAAAAAACACTTTTTGTAGGCTTACAATAAGTAAATGGCCCCTTATGAATAGTTGCACTGCTAGGGGTTGATAAATTCTCAAAGGGAATACTTTTTTGCTCGAGTATCATCCCTTTATTGCTAAATAAGTTCTCAAAGGGAGGTTTTGTCATTAGCAACAGCCCTTTTTATGATCCTTGATAAATTTCATTAAAACCAAATTTTATTGTATTATCAAATAAATATAACAAAGTTATAATAATATTTGACCCAGAAATAGTCAAATTTAAGCCTTATATTACAATTTCTAGATAGCATTATTTGTTTTAATTAAAAATACAACATAAATATGTTTTTCAACATTTAATTTTATGGCTTATTTAGTAAAAAATAATTTCTATCGATAAATTAAACTATAGAAGCCGTCGGCGAAGCTGTAATCCCTCAAAAGAAAGGTAAAAAACGCGCAAGTGAAGTAGGCTCCTCAAAATCCACATCAATGGCTCTAAAAGATTTTACAATTGAATACTCAAAATCAGGTCGCGCGGCTTGTAGAGGATGCGAGCAAAAAATATTAAAAGATGAAGTAATTATTTAATATAATCAATCGATTATTATATATTAATTATACCGCGGTATTACAGATCCGTATATCAAAAAAAGATTATGAAAGCGATATTGGTAAACGTTACGGCGGACAAGATAAATGGCATCACTTAGAATGTTTTGCAAAACTTCGAAGCGAACTATTATATTTCGAATCAGGTTCTAAGCTACCTGGATTTAGTTCGTTATCAGTTAATGATCAAAAGAAAGTTAAAGATCAATTACCGTAAGCATTTTTAATTATTATATGCGTCAATCGGGAAATAATTAATGTAATTTTGTAGCGCGATAAAACAAGAAGAAATCGAAATAAAAAAACCGAAATTAGAAGACGAGGTAGACAGTAAAGATGATATAATTGAAAAACAAATGAAAGAACAATCAAAAATAATATTTAAATACCGCGATCAATTAAAAAATAATTTAAATAAAAAGGAATTACAAGATCTATTAGAATATAATGATCAAGAAATTCCAAGTGGAATTGAACCTGTAAGTTTATTAAATATCATGTCGATTTTTCGTTTCACTTATCGATTTATAACAGATTTTAGATCGTCTTGCTGATATAATGACTTTCGGAGCTTTAGAAAAGTGTCCTAAATGTAAAACTGGTCAATACGTATTCAGCAAAGCTGGTTATACATGCCACGGACAAATCTCAGAATGGAGTGCTTGTCAAGATATTGTCCAAGAACCTAAACGCAAACCATTTAAAATTCCATCGGAACTTAAAGAATCGTATTCTTTCTTAAAAAAATATAAATACACTCCAAGAACTCGCGCTATGAAATTTATTCCACCGTCTGTTTCTGTTAAAGTTAAAAAAGAAGACGAAACTGATGGGTAATACATAAAAAATATATAAATTTAATGTTTTATACATTAATTTAATTTCTAGACCAAAAGTCCAACGCGAAAAACCAGCTTTATATGATATGAATTTCATTTTAACTGATTTACCGAAAAAAGTTAAATCTGAAATATCTGCTGAAATTAAAAAATTAGGCGGTAATATTAAAACAAATTTTGAAAATTCTATAATGGCTGTAATTACTGCAAAAGATGAATTAGACGGTGATAATGATATTATATCATCAGCGAAATCAAACGATGTACATGTAGTTTCGGAGGATTTCGTTCAAGAAGCGAAAAAAAATGTTGGAAAAATACCAGAACTTGTTATTAAAAAAAGTATTTGTTCCTGGGGATCCGATGTAAATATAATTTATTTACAAAAAGCTATTAAAAGTATTAAATAATTAAATATTCCAGCCGAAGACACGTTTACCAGTAGAATCAACTAAAAAATCCATGAAATCTAAATCAGACAGTAGTAGATTTACATCAACTGTTCCAAAAAGTCAATTGATGAAAATTAAGGGCGGTGGAGCAGTTGATCCGGATTCTGGATTAGATGATGTTGCACATGTTTATCAAAGTGGTAAAGATAAATATACAGCGGTTTTAAGTTTAACTGATTTACAGAAACAAAAGAATTCGTATTATAAACTTCAATTACTTGAAGCTGATAGTAAAAAACGGTATTTTTTTTATTTGTTTTGTATTTGCAGATTATAATTGTTGTTAAATTGCTTTAGATTTTGGGTTTTTCGGGCTTGGGGTCGTATTGCAACTACTATTGGTGGTAATAAGGTTGAAGAAATGAATACTCTTAAAGAAGCTAAAGATCATTTCAAGGTAGGATTTTTCTGATTATTATATCTTATCGGCTTCATAAATACATATTTATAACTTAATTTCAATTGATTTTACTAATTATAACATAAATTGAGCGTTTTATAGCGAAAAATGCAATTTTTTTTACCAAATTTATGAATGTTGTATGAAAATTAGCAGTTTCTTAGATATTCTTAATTGTATTTGTTACTAAAAGAATAAATACACAACTTATACTTCAAAAATACGTAAAATATAGTCGAAGTCACGAAACAATGTGATTGCGTAATAATAAGCAGATATTTTACTGCGACGTGCGTTATTATCTTTTCATCTTCTTAACTTTTAGTTGATATACTTCTCTAAAATATGAAGTACGTCGCAACTTTATTCGAAAAATTTATAAAGCGTTCGTGTATGTGGCAATAACGTACAAGGATTACGCAATTGCATTGCTTCGTGGCCCCGGCTATAATTAAAATTCTGGTAATTTTAATCGATTTTTCGTGTTATTTTACTTTGTTAATATGATTTTTATTAAATTATCGCGTAAATTAAGCGTTTTATAGAGATATTTCAAAAAATTCATATATCTATGAATAAGTTTTTAAATGAAACTGTAGGCTTTATATGAAGAAAAAACCGGAAATACTTGGGACAATCGTCATAATTTCGTTAAAGTTCCTAATAAAATGTATCCCGTCGACATAGAATACGACAACGCTGAAGAAGAATCTATGAAAATCCTAGATTCAGATACACCAAGTAAACTAGCAAAACCAGTGCAAGATTTAATTCGAATGATTTTCGATATAAATTCAATGAAGCAAGTCATGTTAGAATTTGAAGTAATACAACCAAATAAATAAATAATTAAAATATATTAATATTAGTATATATTTATAGTTGGATTTAGAAAAAATGCCACTGGGTAAACTAAGTAAAAAACAAATGCAATCGGCATATTCTGTTTTATCAGAACTGCAAGATTTGGTTAATAACAATGGATCTGATCATTCATTTATCGATGCATCGAATCGATTTTATACCTTTATTCCGCATTCATTTGGGATTGAAAATCCACCGCTTTTGAATACTTCTGAAATGATTAAAGTATATATAAATAATTGATAAAGTTTTGTAAAGTTAATAAACGCGTTTTTTATTTAGGAAAAACTCGATATGTTAGACAGTTTAATGGAATTAGAAGTTGCGTATAGTTTAATGAAGAATACTCATAGCAAGGGTGGTCATGCAACTGTTGATGGCCATTATGAACAGTTGCGTACAGAAATTGATGTCTTACATAAAGAAACAGAAGAGTTTAAAATTATTGAAGAGTATGTTAAGAACACCCATGCTGCAACTCATAGTCATTACAGCTTAGAAGTTGAAGATGTAATTAATTTATAAATTAATCAAATATTAAACAATGTATAATTAATTTATTGTTTTACAGGTGTTTACTGTTAAGCGTTACGGTGAAGAGAAACGTTATAAACCATTTAAAAAGTTACATAATAAGAAATTATTATGGCATGGTTCGCGTACGACTAACTACGCTGGTATTTTATCGCAAGGTTTAAGAATCGCGCCACCAGAAGCTCCAGTAACTGGTTATATGTTCGGCAAAGGTATTTATTTCGCTGATATGGTTTCTAAATCAGCGAATTATTGTTGCACTAATAGCTCAAATCCAACTGGACTTATGCTACTATGTGAAGTTGCGTTAGGTGAAATGTAAGTTCAGAAATGGCGTTACCATCGAAGAAAATGGCTGCTATAAGGGTATTTCTGTTATTTTTACAGGCATGAACGTCTACAAGCTGATTACATTGAAAAGCTACCGAAAGGAAAGCATAGTTGTGTTGGTTTAGGACAAACTCATCCTAATCCGAAGGAGTCAGTTCATAAAGATGGTGTTGAAGTTCCAGTTGGTAAACCAGTTCCAACTCCACACAAATCGGCTTTATTATACAATGAATATATTGTTTATGATGTTGCACAAGTTCATGTTAAATATTTATTGAAAATGAATTTCAAATACAAATATTAATCAATTTACTTATAATAATAATAATCACACGTTTTTGTTTTGCAGTGATTTATATTTTTAAGTATTATACAATAAAACACATGTTTTTTTCTTAAATAAAAAAATTTATTCCATTTTAAACTTGAATCTTACAATTTAGGCTTGTAAAAAAATGGTTTCCATTTCTTAGGGTCCTGAAACATTATTTAAATTGAATAAAAAAATTAAGGGGGAACATTTAATTTAACAGCTTCATTGTGAATTACTCTTATTAATTCTTGATTAACGGAAAATATAAATCGTAACGATGCGATTTCAACAACTGAGTTGTTATACAGTCGAACTTTGTTGCCGGAGAGGATTGGACGGCCGTCGACGAAAATTGGACGCTTTCCTTCGGAGGATAAATAAAATTCTCCAGTGTTTCTCATCCTTAAAGTTCCTTGTCGTCGGGATATTTTCCATGCTGGACCTTCTAAAGATAAATCTATATCTACCGTATGGCCTTTTGTAGTCCTTCCAATTGTTATCTGTAATTAACAACAATTAATTTATTTATCATTAAAAAGAAAACAGTATAAAAACCTCTTTCGATCTCATCAAATATCGAACTAATCGTCCTCGGAGGACAGCCAAAGTTTGATTATCCAAATCTCCAGGACTAACTCCAGTCACAGAATCTACAAGAACATGCCAACGGCCAATTTCATTCTCCAAATGGCGTATTTCATGCGCATTTTTCCTATAAAAAAATTAATTTAAGTTATATAAAAAATTGTAATTGTTTCAAAAAAATACCGTTGCGCTAATTTCATCTCTTTATCAAGAGTTTCATCTGTAATTTCTTGAAGTTCGGTATCTTGGATTGCTTCTTCAGCGTCGTGGAATGCAAGAACTGCTGGGTGGTCGGTGCTTGGTAAAGGCGCAATGCTTTGATCTGGGAGGAGATGGTACATTCGTAAAGTTAACCAATGGCGTTGAAGTGATTTTGGCGTGCGTGATGGATAAAATACATCTGGATGTTTACTTAATAATTCTTCAAATGTTGAGAGCGGAACTGGAGAACTTTGCTAAAGAAACAACATTTTTATAATATTAAATTGTTAGACTACCAAAAAATACGTACAGATTTAATAGTAGACAACAATTGCTCTTCTTGTGCACTCCAAAGCGCTTTATCTTGAACAGAAGCAATCATATCTGGATGCAAATTTCTCATAGCAGCAACAGCAACCCGCGAAACAGCCTGATCATATAATAACGCATACCATCGTTGTTGTAATTCTTGTACCGTAAAACGACACGAAAATTTAGTTCCTAAATGTACAGTTTTCAAATCATTCGTCTGCAATATTTACGAATCAATTAAGACATGTTTTAACTTGTATTTTAAGTTATAAAACCTGTTGTACTCCGATAATTAAAGCTAAATCATCGGTAGGTTTCCAACGTCCAAGATCTTTAGTAGCAATATGATTATGTTGTCGGCCTTTTTTGTTTCGTCTCGATGAACTTGAGACAGTTTTTCCGACATGTCGACGCTTGTTTTCTAAAGGTACGACAGGTTGAACAGGGACTATTGCGGTAACTGGCGCAGGGCTTACAACTGGTGGTAATTCGACGGCATGAGTTGCGTTAATAGAATGCGTTCTAGTCCGGGCATTCTTTAAAATAATTGTATTAATAATTACCATATTTATTCTTTTACATCAAGTTAGTTAACAAAAAAGTTATTTTATTTACGGGATTGTTGTATTTACATCTGATAATGACATTAAGATAAAACAATCGATGAATTTTAGTCGATATTTATAATTTTATTCTGGAAGAACGGTTTAACTTTTTATATAAAACAAAAGAAATATTTTAATTATTAATAAGTCATAATTAGTCAGTAAATCTAAAAAACTAGATGTTTAAAATAAAGACGCTCAAAGTTTTGACTTTAAAAATATATTTTTTTGTTTAAGAACAAATTATAGTAACTTTTTAAATAAATAAAAACAATTTTTAAGTTATCTCTCACGGCAATTTGAGAAAAACGCGTTTTAAGTTTAGGTAGCGCTCAAACGCCAAGCTTAAGGGTCTCAGGTTCAAAGGCTTTAACACCAGAAGTACTTTGAATTTTGTTTTAAAATTTTAATAACATATTAAGCTAACGTTTTATGAAAGAAACAATTTTTTTTTATTGATATAATACATTTAATATAAATAAAATTTAAGTTTTAAATTATTAATTATAAGTATATATTTAAGTATTGTAATATAAGCAATAATTTTAGTATATATAAGCAAAAATTACCTTTATATTCGAAGCACCGGGAAGTCCCAAGCTATATTCAACGAGTTCATCATCAAACCTTCGCCGTTTTATAGACCGCGAAGAGCTGAAATCATTTCATTCGATTTTAGTCCATCGAAGCAATTCGCAAAGATAATTTTAAATTTACCTGCGTCGTTTTGTATTATCGTGACCTTGGTCGGTTCCAGTTAACAACGAATTTGACATATCGGATCGATCGCCCGAATTTATCGCAGAACCAGACGAAAACGATGGAAATGCCGAGTGTTCCATTTGTATTTCGTAAGTTAATTATTACAAATATTAAAATTATTACGATATTATAAATATAAACACTTTTTTACAGCACAATAGTTCACGAAATATACAAACAAGTTTACATCATTAGATAAAAAGTAAGTAACACTTATTTACAATTATTTATAAATAATTTAATTTACTGTAACATATAAAATACTTATTACAGTATTAATTTAATTATCTATAAATAAGTTTTCATAAATATTTATTAATTAATGAAATGATGCACAACTCGTAAACGTCAAAATGCAGTGTTACCAACTAACTTTAATTAAAATCAACGCAATTGTTTTATATAATATTTATATTTAATCAAATAATTTAAAATAAATATTTCAATTTACGTAATATCACAAATTTTATTTATTTTTTAATTATAAAAAATATATAATAAATCAAAAATTAAAAGTTGATACGCCACTGGTACTCAAGTTTACTGAACTATTTATGGGATTCCCCGTTATGCTTATATAACTTTTTGTTATAGATTTACAAAATGGCTGAAGAACAAGAAATTATTGTAAGTTTTAATATAAACTATGTATATTTATGAATCATTTATTAAAATATTAATAATAAATAGGATGCTGGAAGCTCTGAAGAATCAGAAACAGAAACTACAGAAGTACAAGCTGAAAAATTACAACAGTTCTATTATGAATGTTTGGGTGATAGGGATTGGGACGCCTATTTAAATGAAGAACATATATTTTTAAAACGTAACATCGGTTTTGCGATGTTTGGAAATCCAGGTGATCATAATAGTGTAGAACATATTGTTGATTCAACTACTGGTTACACGAAAAAACAAAATGCACGGATACAAGCAGTTTATGAGGCAATAATGAACCATCGTAAGTACTTTTAATTTATTTATTCTTATTAAATTATTAGAAACTCAAGAAAATAGATGATTTAAACATACAAAACAATTAAAATTTTAGATTTTCTTGAAGATACAAGTAAAATTTTAGTTCGTACTATTTTTATTTGTTGTTTATTACAAAATAAAAAACGTTCTTTATTTGTGGAACCAGTTTTTGTCGTAAAAAAATGCCATACTGATGATAAAGTAGCGTTGACTGAGTATTGTAAAATATTTATTGATAGTAATGCCCGAGTTTATCAAAACTGGGAAATGTTTTTGGAAAATAATAAATTGCCTAAATGTTTAATGATTTTCCCCAAAAATGGTCAATATAATGGACAAATTGTTGGGGAAGATGAGGTAAAATAAAAATGTATTTTGTTGATTGTTTTTTGGGCTTAATTTTTTATTAAAAGGTGAATTGTAGCATGTATTTATTTAACAGCTGCCGCCATTTCGTATTTAATTTATTTTGTTTAAAAACATTTAAAGGTAAGATGGTTTTGTATTCAACTGTTGCTTTTTCGTTGCATTTTTCGCAGAATAAACAACAATGTGTTATTTTTGTTTTTAATAATGCTTTTAAAACATTTGACGGTATTAACAAGGTTTTTGTTTTATGAGCTGCCGCCATTTTGTGTTCACTCTTTGTCTTTGCTGTTGCTTTTTCGTTTCATTTATTACTAAATACAAATCAAATACTGCAATTATTGAATGTTAAATATTTTATTTTTAGCTTTTAAAAGCATGTAAAGGAATTAAGAAGGGTTTTGTTTTAACAATTGCCGCCATTTTGCATTTAATTTTTCTTTTTTTTTTTCTTCTTCACTGTCGCTTTTTCGTTACATGTATTACAAAATAAACTACATTTTCTTATTTTTTGGGTTTAATATTTAATATTTAGCTTTTAAAAACATTTCTTTCTGGCTTTGTTTACTGTTTTCTTTGTTGTAATATTTTCAAATAAAATTCAAACAATTTATTAGGTTCAAGTAATAATTGATAAAAAAGAATCCCCAGCATGTAAAATCGGAAACGTAATTCTAGAAGGTGCAGATACTGCAGGAACTGTTGCATCAATTGGATCAACTTTAGTATTTATTGCAGCAGCAATACCTAGCATTGCAGTTGCGCCTGTTGTTTTAACAGGAGCTGCTGTTACAGGTGCTGGAGTTGGTGTTTATTCAGTTGTGCGAAGCACGCAAACTCTTGTTGATAGGAAAAAGCATAAACAAGTTCGTTTAATAACTTTTTAATCAATTTTATAAATTAAATTATGTAAAATATTTTAGAGTATTGGTTTAGATAATTCTGAGTCGAGATGGTGTTGGTTAAATACAACTGTTGGTGTATTAGGAGCTTCGGCTTCTGCTGCGACTGGTTTATTAACAAGAGCAGCTAGTAAAGGTGTTGAAATAAGCAATGTAAGATTTTAATTCCATCGCGGAACTACATTTCTCTAATACTATCATATTAACATTTTTACATTCTGTGCAACTTTGCAGTATTTATAGTATTAGAGAAAGTATGTTCAAAATGGCTATATCTCATTCCAAACTTGTTACGGAATATACTATTTACCAAATAAATATTTCTAGAATGTTCGCATGGCATTTAACGCACTCAGCGGCGCGAATATTATCGGCTCTGCCGCTAATTTGGGTTTATCTGGCTATCATATTATTGATAAATTAATTAATAAAGAAAAACCAACACCTCTGGAAGTTTTCCAGTTTGCGTCATCTGTCTTATTCTTCCATTTATCTGTTGTTAATTTCCGAACTGCTACAACAATTATATCAGAAACTCAAAGTACTACTATTATGAATTATGAAAGTACTTTGAGAAGCAACCGACACAGGTTTGAAATGATAAAAATTAAAAACATTTATTTTCGTACGATTATGCGCAAGTGTGTAGTATTATTATGCACTAGTGTTTAATAAGGTCATATGACGTTTATATTAGTTGTACGAAACTAAAAGTTTACTTCCCGATTAAATTTCACTATAAGTAATAATAAAAATAAAAAATATTTTAGAAAATTATTTAGAAAAGCAAGATTAGAAGCTAAAAGATTGAACGGAGAAATTAAAGGAAATGCAGAAGTTATCAGAGGAATTCAAAACATCAATGACCCTGATAATTTCTTCGCTGGTTTAGCAAGAATTAACAAAGATTTAAACCAAAATGGTGCAAGATATACAATTACCACAGATGGTAAAGTTCAAATAAATAGCAATTATATTATCGATCCAATGGAATTCGCAAATATGAGTAAAGAAACACGCGTAGGTGTATTAAACTCTCTCCCTGCTTATCAGCAAACACCCAAAACCGTACCAGTATCAGTATTTAACGCGAAAAATTCATACATAATAGATGTATGCAAAAAATTATTGCCATCACCAGGATATGCAATTCAAATTATTCAAAATCTTCAATCAAATAAACTTGATTTACAAACTATAACAATGCTACTTCAAAGTTACTCTGAATCTGTTATTCAAAATATTTTATTAGTTCTTGTTAAATTTTTAACAGAAATTAAAGATTCTTTAAATGATTTCGTGAAAATACATCCGCTTGTTTCACTTCCAGTTGGTGCATTGCAATTTTTAATTGTCCATTTAGAAAATATGGCGCGCGAAGCGCAAGTCAATATATCTGTTATATTGCAATCTCTTTTTACTAATAATATGTCAATTAATAATAATTTTATCACTGATATAAAAGACAAATTTAACAATTGGTTAAAACAGAAAATTGAAGCGCTAAGAATTGCTAATATATCAGATATAGATTTATCAAACGCGGTTAAAGCTAGAAAAGATTGCACTATTTGCAGTGGACATTATTATGAAACAGTTTAAACTAAATACGATAGAAAATTACAGAAAATTTAACATATCATTAAATGGCCTTTAATATTTATACAACTAACATATAAATAAATAACTATTTTATAATAACTTTACTTAGAAAGTTGTTTTTTCGTTTCATTTATCTAGAATTTACTCTCTAAAATTAATATAGAAATATTTTTAGATATTTAACATTTTTAGACAATCATGTTATGAAAAATATAATATTTGTAGATTATATAAATAAATAGAATATTAAAAATATGTTTATTTTATTCCCCAATGCTTGTATTTGCAATAAAATTTTCAGGTGTTTATATAATTTTATTTTACTTGTTATACATATGGTAACACTGTAAATTGACAAACATGTCAGTTTTCATCAAAATAGTCATTTACAAATTCATATAAAATGAAAGAAAATAATAAATATAAATTACAACAAATAAAAGGAACATTTATAACAATAAATAAACAAATGTTAAAGTCTGGAGTTCCTTTAAACGTTTTACAAAAATCATGTTTCGTAAACAAAAATAAATTTCGTGTACCTATAATAACATGCTTAATATTCATAATTTTAGCTTTAATATTTAATACTTTCCCAATATTTGAAATAATATTAGGTACAAGATGTATTCTACCAAATAATTATTTCGTTTGGGAAGCAACACGTCCTATTTCTGATTGTCAATTTTGTTTAAATGTTTCTCGGCCGATCATTTTACCGAATATTACGCGAGATGAATTCACCAGCTATGCGTATACATCTAAGCCTATTATAGTTAAAAATGCTGTTAAACATTGGCAAGCTAGGAAATACTTCAATTTTAACTTTTTGAAAGAATTATACGATAAAATAGACGGTGCTTATGAAAGCGTTGAGGAAGAATGTCAATTTTTACATTTTCATTCAGATTTTACAACTTTGCGCGATGTTTTTGCTATGTCTGAAGCAAGATCTAAGTTTTTAGATGGTGAAAAACCTTGGTATGTTGGATGGTAAGTTATACTGTTGTTTTTAAGTATATTTCGAGCTTAAGTAAATAAATATATTTGATAGGTGCAACTCAAATCCAGAAGTTTTAAATAAAATGAGGGAATATTATCCTATTCCCCATTTTTTACCGGCTGATAGTGAATTATCTAATAGGGAATATATTTTTATGGGTTATGATCAAGGTGCCAATATGCATGTAAGTAAATTCATTTGTTTTTTGTCTTTAACTTCAATTGTTTTTTTAATTTTGTTTTAAAACGATGTTCATTTGTTTTTGTATTAGGTATATTCGAATTAATTTTGCGTCTAATTTCAGTTAGATTTCATATCCCGTCTAATGTGGCAAGCCCAGCTGCTTGGGAATAAAACTTGGCATTTAATCCCATCACCAGAGTGTGAATCAGTGTGTCAGTCGTTTAGTTTCTACGTCGAACCTGGAGATGCAAGTATGTACAAATACTTGGATATGTATAAAAAAAAAACAACAGGTAATATAAATATTTATTTTTCTAGTGTTACTAGATACGCGAGTTTGGTACCATGGTACTACAGTTGCTCCTGGCGAGTTTAGTCTGACTATTCAATCAGAGTATAGTTAAAGTCATGTGCCTAATTGAAGATTAATTCATATTAAAATAATAATTCTTCCAGTTTAATTTAATCTCGAATAAGTTGTAGTAATTAATTTTTAAGAGTTCAGGTGTCTAGTCGTATATACAAACCAACCATTTTTAAATGTATATTTAGTAATTATTTATTTTATTTTTTAATAAATGTGCCTTAAAATGTTTTGTTACCATGTTGTAGAACGTACAAATATTAATATATTTTCAAATTTTATAATCATTAATGTTACAAATCTGAAACTTACAATATTAAGTTTTTAAATGCATGATTATTTAATTTAAAAACGCTAAAATTTTGAAATTATTTATAATACATAGTTTTAAAATAGATATATGCAAGTTAATCAGTACAATACAATATTCTTGCCAATTTTTAATCGTTTTATTATTTGTAGATCTACTAATATTTTATATAAAACGTAAGTTAAGCATTTGAATTTTGTAGCCATATTATATTGCAATATTTACTTGTAATGTGTATATATTTTTTAATTGTACATTTATTAAACTGTATTTATTTTTATTGATTTAAAATTAGGTTAGTTTTTATATTTGAATATATTTTTCCTTTCTTAGATACGACCTTAAAACTTAAATTAATAGCAGAAGCATTATTTGGTTATATTAGGTTATCTTTTTTGCTTTTAAAGTATCAGTCAAAATTAGCAGTAGTGTTCTAGTCTTTTCTACACGATATTTTAAGTATTTTCGGTAAAAATAACCTATGATACATCTATGTCAAAATTTTCAACTTCATAGCGCAATTATTTCGCGAAATTTTTGCTTAAAAGTAAAATGTCGAAGCTGGACTATAGTCTTATTATTTTTGGTAAAAATTTAATATTCTAATTACTTAAGTCTATAGAGAATATAATGATACGTGTATATCTAAATTTTCAGCTTCATATTGCAATTATTTTGCAAATAACTAAAATAATAAAGATGACTTATTTTGGGTGTTTAGCGCAATTATTTCGCGAGTTTTTCGTAAAAACTAAAATGTTGAATAACGCTACAAATAACTGGACTATATTGTTAAAACCGATTGGTTTTAAGTTGAAATAAACGTTTATTTAAAACTAAAGAAATGCACTTAAAATAAATAAAAGATTGTTATATATAATTTTAAATTTTATTTATACAAAACAGGCAATCATATAAATATCATTATATATTAAGTGTACTGAAAATAATAAGAAGAACATATTTATAAATATTAAGAAGTCATTTATTTAAGAAAACATTTATAGTATCAATTTAAATAATCACACGTTACAAAACTGTTAGATTTAATATCAAACATGAATAAGACTTGTTATTTGAGACAAAATCTAACATGACTATAACAAAATCAAACTTATTTATAAGAATCATTGCATAGTACTAATAATATTAAACCCTATATCATTGTAAAATCACAAATGTTCCATAGTTTTCACATTTAGAATTAGCCAACAATGTAGTGTAAATTTAAATACACTGAAAAAATATTTTATTTATTTATAAACAATCGCTAGTTTTGTAGACATTTCAAAAGCATTCACTAATTTTAAGATCTATTTTTGCCGGTTTTTATTTTTATCTAGCGATTGATTATGAATTTATTTTTTTTAAATATAAGTTGCATCAAATTAAGTGCAAGATGGTACAATGTAACACTGTTAGCCAAAGATGTTTATTTTAAAAGTGATCAGAAATATTGCCATTTTCCGAGGATAGCGTCTTTGATTGCGTCGATGTATTGGGCTGGGACCCAATATATCCAATATCTGGATGCTTCGGTTGGCCCTAATTGGATTCCCTAAAATAAAACAACTCATTTATATGCTTGCACCGTTAAAACCCACAGCTGTTATTATGTCCCGGCTGTCAATTTGACATATTATTACTGACCTAAAATTAGGCAAGTAAATGATCTATTACATATCAAGTATGTCAAACTATCAAAAATGGCTAAAAATATTAATTTTACGATCGGATAGCTATAGTCGTCGCCACGAATCAATGTAATTACATAATAATCAGATGTTTTACTTCGACATACGTTATTATCTTAACGTTCAGAAGACATACTTCTCAATAAAGTGAAGTACGTCGAAACTTTATTCGAAAAATTATACATAAAACGTTTCAAATCGCGGGGCGGTACCATGTACACGTACAATGATTGCGCAATTACATTGTTTCGTGGCGACGATTGTAGGAACATACTTTATAGATATAAATTCACTTTGAAACTAATTAATAGATTTGAACTATTAAAATAGGTACATACCATCATGTGATACTGCTCAAACCCCTCAATAGGCTCTGAAACTATGCTTTTAATAGAGCTCATAGCTAGTTTTTCAGTACGTTCTTTAGTCCCTAACCATAATTGATCCTGTTCTAACTTGAAAGTAAGCCTAAGTTTACCTCCATGCTTATTTAACATCCCTGATAAAGGAAACGATGGTAATGCTTCCTAAAAACCACAAAAAAAAAACAAATATAATACTTATTTTTATAACAGTACAAACAATTTTTTACTTTAACATTTTTTATTCCAGGCATAGCGTCTTCTGGTACACCTTTATCTAATACTTTACGATGTATTTTTTGTTTACATAAGGGTTCTTTACTGCTTGCAACTTTTTCAGCTTCTTGAATATCCTTTAAAACAAAATATATATTATTTTAAGAAGTAAATAAGTTAAATAATATAATTACTTGTTTCGAAACTGATGTTACAGCTATGATATCGTTAGGTTTTGATCCGACTAACATTAATTTAGCACCTTTAGTAACTCCAACATTACCTAAAGTTTGATCATCTCGAAGAAGACCCTTAAACATTAGTTTCTGATTTTTTTCAGGAACACCTAACAACAAAAATCATCTTAATCGTAAGTTTATTTAACTATTATAAATTAATTCACCAAGTAATCCTTGTAATTCGCGTTTAAGTTCTGATACTGTTGTAGATAAAGTTGTTGAAACATCGTATTTATTTTTATTATAAATAACTTTTATATCAACCGGTTCACCAATTTTTTCCAAAATCTCTGTTTTTTCTAATGATTTAGAACTTGTAGAACATTCCGCATTTGAATTATTGTCTGTTGATGTATTTTCTATATTAGAATTATTAACTGCAACTGCTGGAATATTTTCTTTTTTATCAGTTTCTAAAATTAAAATAAAAAAAGGTTTGTTAACTTGTTTCTAACCTTACTTTTATAATCAAAATAACTTGTTGATTTTCAAATTAATTAAAATAAACTATTTTTGAATTGAATGTATTTATAAATATTGAAATAATGTTATTATGGACTTATTTCTATTTATAAAATTAATAAAAATATTACAAAATGACTTGCATATAAAATATGTTTATCAGACAATGACTGATAAAATTAATTATTTATATAAATAAAACTATAAACAATTAAGTTATCAATAATAAAACAATAAATTAAATAATAATTAATTAAACTATATTAGTTTTTACCTATACAATCCATTTTGTAGAAAAGGTCCAACCAATCACCTACTCAAAACTACCATCGGCTGAAAACACTGTCAAAAATGTCAATTTCATTTTGTCATTTCTCAAATTTTATAACAAAATAATTTTGAATTTATATTTTAATATTATTATTCATAATCGATAAAAATTGAAACAATTTATTTACATTCCAATAATATTAATTAAATATCAATGTGATTATACGTTAATTTTATATTTAAACAATATTTTTATAAAATATATGACTATTCAGTATCTAGATCAAAGATTTATTCAATTAAAATATTAATTTTATTATATTTATAACTTTAATTAATATATTTATAAAGTTTTTATTATTAAATTTATAAATAATAGTCTTCATAGAAATAATAATGAATAAGGAAGTAATGGCAGTTCTTTTTTATATAATATATTTAATTAAATATTTATTTATAATACATTTTAATTAATAATTATATTTATTTAAAAAAAGCGGTTAATATTTGACTAATATAAATATAAGAAAGTCATGCGCGAAAATAGTACGTTCTTTTAATTTTTAACAAACTTTATTTCATTGTTTAAATATTTATATTAAACGTTACACTAATAATTAACTAAATCAAAGGTTCAATTATTAAATATAAAAATTATAACGTATATTTTAACGATACATAAAATAAAAATATACATTTGACGGTTAAAAACGTAATAAACAAAACGTACTATTAAGTGGCCGTGCGTTACTGTTTCGCGCGTCCCAAAAATCTGTGTTTTATTTTAATTTTGTGTTAATATGCCACCAAAAAAACGTGAAAAAGATGGGGAATCATCAAAAAATCCTCGTATGGACCATATACAAGCAGACCATGAATTATTTTTACAAGCATTCGAAAGTAAGTCGTTTAAAATTTGGTTAGGTTAACAGCGTTCATAGACCCTTTTAAATTTTTAAATGTAATTTATAACTGTGTTTATTGTTTATTTCGATAAACATTTAGATTGATTGTTTTATATTGGCTCTCACTGAGAAGTTGTAGTTTAAATATTTCAACTTTATGAAGTGTTTTATCATNGGACATCAAAATTGCTTATTTTTTAAATCAAATTCGTTTATTTATAGTCATAATTATCAATTTGCCCGACTTAAAGTGTAAAATCCACTTGTTTATTGCTAATTAAAGTATTTTACATTTTTATCTTTGGTGATTCCCTATATTAACTTCTTATTCATATTTATATTGCTCTAATAACGCTATAACTTCTGAGGAAGGCCTGCCCGACTGTATATATATATTTGTATTTTATTATTATATACCTATAATCTTATTAAAAATCTTTAATTAGACTTTATCTATTGTCGATATGTTTTTCAATAAAAATTAATTTATATAATATACTAGACCAATTATTGAAAAACGTATTGATAATAGATAAAATCCAATATCAATACACCATTATCAACAAATATCTATAACATTTAAATTTATTGTATTGTATTAATTGTTGAATATTATTTCTATTTTTCCAGAACCAACACAAATATATAGATTTTTACGAACCCGTAATATGATATCAGTAAGTAAAAACAATAAATTCAGTTGTTTTATAAGATTAAGTGATTTAAAAAATTTCTTTAGCCAATCTTCCTAAATAGAACGTTATTATATATGCCACAACGTATGTCCCGATCTCATAAAAACCGAAGAAACTTTAAAGTGGACTCTCTCCTAGAACGAGTATTAGCCAAACGTAACGAAATTCCCGCTACAATCCTAGCCGGGTACATGACTTTAACATTCCTCGGTTTTTACGATAAAACATTAGAATCTCATCCACAAAGTGCTCAAGTTGAAACGCTACTCCTCAAAATATGTCACAAGAAACGTAAGGATAGCTCCTCACCAATACAACAAGTTTCTTTCGGAATGGCGGAAGTTCCTATCAACCCGAATGATGAAACACCACCAGCTATGGCATCATCCGTTAGTATTCCAACTGAATCGTTTAATTTATCAAACGGTCCGTTAGTTAAAAGCTATATTTTATTACTACGCGCGCAATGTTTATCAAACACAAATAACACCAATGAAAATGACGACGAGCCAGCGATAAAACGACGAAAATCCAACACTTCAAATATATTAAAATCGTTTGAAACATCAAAATTATATTGTTCTGAATTAATTGTTTACGATAAACATAATCGCTGTTTGTTAACCGACGGAGACTATGAACTAGGATTACAAGATGTTTCAACAAACGTAAAAAACTCCCCTCGAAAGCATTCCAGCTGGGAATACATAACTGATTTAAATGAAAGTTTTACGCCATTTGATACATTTAATAAAGGACCGATGTTAAAATTTAAACTATGCTGGACGCAGGAAGCCAGCCGGGGTCTGGTCGATCGTCCAAAAGCATTTCCAATATCCGAAAATAAAGAAAATATACCACAAATTATAAATAATAACGTAAAAAATCAGGAACGCTTACAAATAGTTTATCAATTTTTATATAATAATAATAGTAGGCAACAAACTGAGGCATGTGAAGACTTGCATTGTCCATGGTGTAGCGTTAATTGTTTAGTTTTATATGCGCTTTTAAAACATTTGAAGCTTTGTCATTCACGTTTTACCTTCACGTATGTTCCAATATCTCAGGGAGCTAGAATAGATGTAGCGATAAATGAGTTGTATGATGGTTCATATACTGGTTCGCCTCATGATTTGATTTCACAGCCTTCCGGCTGTGCGTTCTCACGCAATGGACCAGTCCGCCGAGCATCTGTAACTCATATATTAGTTTGTCGACCGAAAAGATCTAAACCAAACTTAAGCGAATTTTTAGAATTAGACGACGTTGAATACGATGGACAAAGACCTTACATAACTGGACATAACCGCTTATATCACCACACTACGACATGTCTACCGATTTATCCAAAAGAAATGGATATGGACTCCGAAGGAGAAAACGATCCAGAATGGCTACAAACTAAAACAATGATGATGATCGATGAATTTACAGATGTAAATGAAGGCGAAAAAGAATTAATGAAAATGTGGAATCTGCATGTTATGAAACATGGCTATGTAGGTGATTGCCAAATACCTTTAGCTTGTAATATGTTCATCCAATCGAAAGGAAAAGAATTATTATTAAAGAATTTATATCGTAATTTTGTTCTACACATGTGTAGCTTATTCGATTTCGGATTAATAAGTCCTGTAACATTATACAACACAGTTAAAAAACTACAAGATTTAGTTGGGGAAACAGGCGCTATTAGGAAAGTTTTAAAAGAATCGCGCGAAGCGCAAATGGATAATTGGGTACGCACAGGTGTTTTCCAAACACCTGTCCAAGAACGCGTTACTACCGTCGCTAAAACACCCACAACCGGACGTAAAGTTGCTACACCTGGTTCTGGACAACCTCGACGAAAAGGTACACCATCCACCGTTGAATTACCAATGCGCCGGAAATCAGGAACTGGTGAATCCAGCCGAAAACGGCTTTCCTTATCACTTAAAAAGGAAGACTCTCAGGGGAAGTCAATATCTAGCTAGTCTTATTCTTTGAAATAATTTGCATGCCAATGAAATTTTGCATCGTGGCTTTTTATTTAAATAAGAAACAATTATTTACATAATTTTACATTTAAAACAAAAATTGTTCATGTTATTATTATTATTAATTAATTAATTATTTCCATTTTATAAATTGATGTTTGTCATAAATTTTTTTATACTTGTTTGTACTTGCATGTAATTTAAACAACAAAAAAACAAAACAACAACACCTCCAAATGTTTGTAAATTTGGTAAATATACCTTATTATACGTTTTATTTTAAAAAATTATACTTTATTAGTTGTTATATATTAAATAATTTGTATGAAACTTGAATCTACTTCAGTCTTATGTGTTCTAATCAAGAATCACTGCCAAATTATAAATGGTATTTGAAGCAATAATAATACAAAAGAAATTTTGTTGTACTTTTTAAATAAACATAAAACTACAACAAATTAACATTATTTTAATTTTCTAGTCAGATCATTTACATCAAACTATTTATTTCTGGTTTCAAATGATATTTCGTATTCATTTGAGGTTAATTTCAATTAATTTGTTTCAAATACAATTCATTTTTAAAAATGTGCCTTATTAATACTTCAAACAATTTTTTTTTTACTTCGAAACATTTATTTATTATAAAAAAAGCATTATCTATCGTACAAATGTTTTTTTCTTCTTTGGATATTTTGTTATTTGTATATATTTTGTAATATAGTTTTTTTTTGCAATTTTTTTCTCTTCAATCTTTTTACAACAATGCTATTTTGAATTACTTTGAAAACAATGTTACAAAAAAAAAATGTAAAGTAGAATTATTTATAATTTTAATATATCATATTGCAATTATTTACAGTAATTTTATATTATAATTATTTGTATTTTAATTTGTAGTTTTTATTCTTGTATAAAAATCTTTATATTAAAAAGATTTTGCTCGTATTTGTATTTTATTTTAATTTGATATGTTTATTTATTATTATTTTCTAATTATTTACATCATTTTTCAATTAAATTTTGATTTAGGGCGTAAAAAGTTAATTTAACTCTGAAAATTGAAGATTTTAAATATTTAATAATAGTTATTGTTAAAAATTGCAAGTTAATTCTTAAGATTCAAATCTTTGCTTAGTTTTATGTAAAAT
>CM008234.1:295107-307955 GCA_002278615.1 Pogonus chalceus | reverse complement strand
GAAAACGAAAAGAAATAATATTAAGAACTCAATAAATCCTAATCTTCCTAAAATTGCAATATGTAAATATCTTTCCAGATATCTACGAAGCACCCGCCAAAGAACGTAAAGTCCAAAAAAACGTCCGATTCCAAACCGACGTAACCGTAGTCCTCTTCGGTAACGATCAAATAATCGCCGAAACAGTAGAACCATTAAAAAAAGAACAAGAACAACAAGAAAGAAACAAAGAATTACGAAAAGAAATATGCCCAGAAAGTTTCAAACCAAATAATTGGAAGAAAAACACCGATTACATGTCGTCGTGGTACATACGTAGAAAATAAAAAACATTTATATTTGTGTTTTATTATTTATTTCAAATTTATATTAAACATAAACACGTTGATATTCAAAATTAATTTACAGAACAAATAAATTATTAATTATATTTAGAGGTTATTTTCCATAGAACTAATTGTTTTACGCGGTCGTAATCGAAATATTGAGGGAAATCTATTGGTAGTTCTTCGTAATTTACTGCTTTAATTGTTTTTAACTTTTCTAAACGATCCACGAAATAATCATAACATGGCGCGTTTGTCATTAAATCATCTACCATGAATACATATCGTTTCTCTAACGCGATATATACAGATCTTGAAGGAGGTTTCTCTAAAAGTCTGCATAACGTATCGATAAAGGCTTCAGTTATTTTATCATCATAAATAACTGAAACAAAAAAAAATATTTTCTAANTTTTTTTTATCTTTAATCAGTTCGAAAAATATAAATATTTAATATTTACCGTCTGCCGCTAAAATAATATTAACGCCCGGTAGAATCGTTTCAATATCCTTAGAAAATGGTTTCGAAAAATCTAAACCTTTAGTAATAACAGGATATTTTGAAAAATGTTGATTCCTTTTGATATTATTTTGTATAAGCTCCAAAATCCCGCCTTTATCTAAATCTGAAATAAAATATACTTATTTAATTGTGTTTTTTTAAGCAAATACTTATATATTTACCTGTACAAACAACTGGCGCATACATTGAAGCAATAATACTTGTTAAACCTACACCTGATCCTAATTCTAATATTTTATCGTTTTTCGTAAATAAATTATTATTATATATTAACCAGTCCGCTAATAATAACGCTCCTCGCCATATTTGCAAACCTACCAAATCTAAAATTGTTTTGTCACTATGTTCTGAAAGTTATTAATAATTTAAAATAGATTTAAAAAATTTTACATTAAAAACAAACCTATTTCAAGTATATTCGTTGGGTTATTTCTTCGTTGTAAGATTAAATCACCATCTGAATCTAATTTAGGTGTAATAGGAAGAGAAAACGAAAATTTTGAAACTACATCTATAAAATTTATTTATTTATTATATTTAATACATGTTACTACAAGAAGAACATACTTTTTTCGTTAAACGTTGGTTTACTTTTTGATATATATTGTTTTTCAGAATATAATTCAGATGAAACTGTTAATTCTGAAGACATATTACTATAAAAGAAAGTTGTTTTAAACAAATGCGCTGAAATTGAAAGTAAATTAGCGCGCAAGCGCGAAATATTTGTTTAATAAATAAAAAAATTTTTAACTTATTTTATAAAGTTTTTATTGTTTTATTATGGAAATATTTGATATCAATAAATGAATTTACATATATAAATTTAATGATTGTTAAGATTATAAATTTATAAAGGTATAAATGGAAGCAACAAGTGAAGAAATGATTAAAAATAAATATATATTTAACTTTGCAGTTTATAATATTAAAAACTTAAAACTATTTAAGAAATAAATTTGATATGTATTGCATGTAAATAAAATATGTAACAATAAAAATGAAATATTATTTTTGAATAAAATAATACTTGCATTAAATATGTATTTGAGGAAAGATGACACAATTTGATCTTATTTAAAATATCTATTTTTGAAAATCCTTCAAATTAAAATGACGTCAAATATAAGTCAGACCAATCGCAGTAACACACGATTCATGCCACGTTTTAAAAGACAAACTAGCTACAGCTGTCCTTCTCACTTCACTTCGTGGCGTTTAATGTTCGATAGAGTTTTGATTTTGACGCCGGTTTGCTAAGATCAAAATGAGATTTTCAAACGGTTTTTGTCTGTTATTTGCAGTAATTGCATTAGTTTACGCTGAAGCTGAAATTAAACTCGACGAGGGTGTATTAGTTTTAACAAAAGCGAATTTTAAACAAGCCATTGCCGATCATGAATTCATTCTTGTAGAGTTTTGTAAGTATTGTTTATTTTGTATTTTATCCATATTGTTTATTTTACTTATATACACATTCATTAATTTTATTACTATTTAAGATAAAATGTGTAGTAAAATAGTATGAATCATAAAAATACTAATATATAAGTACGAGTAGTTTTACTAAACATGTTTTATGCGAAAAGCATATTTTTATTGTTATTATTTAATATAACTTATTTTGTTATTGAATATTTAAGTTTAAATGCCGTAAATATATTAAAAAATCGTATTTTTTTGTTATAAATATGATAATTATCTAAACGACACGTCAACTATAAAAAAAAAATAGTTTTAACACTATTATAAATATTTTATATAATTAAATTCATTTTTAACTAAAATTACTTAAACAACAGCTAAATAAATGTTTTTTTTTTTAAATCAAATATATATAAAATTGGTCAATGACCTTTTTGACTACACGTCAACTAAGAATCATCTCCATTGACCATGAACTTTATTTCCTGTAACTAAGTAACAAAGTAAAATATATATTTTTACGTAAAAATTTGTCCCATATGGTGAAACATATTTTAATTTTCTAGATGCACCATGGTGCGGACATTGCAAGGCTTTAGCTCCAGAATACGCCAAAGCTGCTAAAGAATTAGCCAGCCAAGATTCGTCGATTAAACTAGGTAAAGTTGATGCTACTGAAGAAGGTGAATTAGCCGAAGAATATGGTATTCGTGGCTATCCAACACTTAAATTTTTCAGAAAAGGATCACCGGTTGAGTACAATGGTGAGTAATCGTTTTTATTTTTTACGGTCATAAAATATAATTATCGCTTATAAAGTATTATTTATTCAAAAGATAAAATAAATACGTATATTTTTGAAATTTTTTCAAGTGTTTTATCTTATCTATAAGTACTTATATATTATTGAATAATTTAGGTGGCCGACAAGCTGATGATATCGTCAATTGGTTGAAAAAGAAGACTGGCCCTCCAGCTAAAGAACTTAAATCCGTTGAAGATGCTAAAGAATTTATTGAAGCTAATAATGTTGTTGTTATTGGTTTCTTCAAAGATCAATCTTCCGATGAAGCTAAAGCTTTCTTAGATGCTGCTGCAACTATTGATGATTATCCATTTGGAATTACCTCAGAAGAAAGCGTTTATAATGAATATGAAGCTAAATGTGGCGCTATTATTTTGTTCAAGAAGGTAAGAATCAATACTGGATTCTGTATGATAATGTTAGGAGTGGAGTGGCACTCAAACAGTGGATTTATTCTTATATTTTTTAAAAAATTAGAGCTATAGGTTAGGTCAGGGGGGAAGTTAGTTATATTATACATAATTTCCTACTCAGTTAATCTTTACATTATAAATCTTACCCTTACCTAATCTCCTCCTTACCAAACTTACCTATACCTAACCTTCTCTTTGCCAACCTTAGCTATACAAAACCAACTTTACCCTTACTTAACTTCCTACTTACCAACTTAACCTAACCTCTTACTTACCAACCTTAGTTATACTTAACCTCCTTACCAGCCTTTTTTTAACCTGACCTCCTTACCAACCTTACCTATACCTAACTTCTTCCTTACCAACTTTACCCTTACCTAACTTCCTTTTTACCAACCTTACCGATACCTAACCTCTTCCTTACCAACCTTATCTATACCTATCCTCCTCTTTACCAACCTTACCCTTACCTAACTTCTTATTTATCAACCTTACCCTCACCTAACTATTTCCTCATAAATCATAGCTTTACCAAACTTCTTCCTTATCAACCTTACCCTTGCCTACCTTCCTCCTTACCAACCAATCTTACCCTTACCTAGCCTCCTTCTAACCTAACATCCCCTTTATCCTTTGAGAGTTACTAGTTATTAACCTCAAAATGTCAGAAAACAATAGCTATTGTTATATTTGAAGAACTTACAATTATTTCTTTACAGTTTGATGAAGGAAAATCAGTCTTCGAAGGCGAAACCACAGTAGCAAACATTAAAAAATTCGTATCTTCCCAATCTCTTCCATTAATCATCGATTTCAACCATGAAACAGCGCAAAAAATATTCGGCGGTGAAATCAAAAGCCATCTCCTCATGTTCTTCTCAAAAGAAGCCGGACATTTCGATAAATACGTACAAGAAGCTCGCAATGTCGCTCAACCCTTCAAAGAACAAATCTTATTCGTTACAATTAACTCCGATGAAGAAGACCACCAAAGAATCTTAGAATTCTTCGGAATGAAAAAAGAAGAAGTACCTGCTTTGAGAATCATCAAATTGGAAGAAGATATGGCTAAATATAAACCAGAATCAAGTGATATTAATTCCGAAAGCATCAAAACATTTGTCACCAAATTCTTAGACGGTTCATTGAAGCAACATTTATTGAGCCAAGAACTTCCCGAAGACTGGGATAAAACTCCAGTTAAAACTCTTGTTGCTTCTAACTTCGATGAAGTTGCGTTCGATACAAATAAAGATGTTCTTGTTGAGTTCTATGCTCCATGGTGCGGACATTGCAAGCAACTTGCACCAATTTATGACCAACTTGGTGAGAAATTCGCCAATAATGAAAATGTTGTCATTGCCAAAATGGATGCTACTATTAACGAGTTAGAACACACTAAAATTACTAGTTTTCCAACTTTGAAATTGTTCAGTAAAGGTGATAATAAAATTGTTGATTACAATGGGGAAAGAACGCTGGAAGGACTTACCAAATTCTTGGAATCTGGTGGAGAGTTCGGACAAGCTGCTCCAGACACAGAGGTATGTACATTTTTTTGTATTATTATTAATTTATGCAGTTTTTTAATTTGGTTACGCGATATTTAATTTATACTCAATAGCAGTTTAAACAGCCAAAAAATATATTTTCCTAGACGTCCTATAACACGGGACTCCTAAATAAGTGACTCATTTATTTTAATCTGTTTTAGTCATTAATAAAATACTTTCTGATGAACTAATAACTGCTTTGTTAATTAGTTTAATGTAATAAGTATTTGGAAAATTAAATTTTAATGTTTTTTTCTGTTTATTTTATGATTACAGGAAGATGAAGAACACGACGAAGGTGTAAAAGACGAATTGTAAATCAGTCTTCAATTAGCGCCATTTAACAAATTTCCAAAAATATAAATCATTTATAATGATTTCCGTGCCCTTAAGCGCGCTTATCATCACATTAAAATAAATTTTGTAACAAGGGCAAATTAACATTAAAGCTAAATTTTTTAGTTATTATGTAAGTGATAAATAAAATATATTATTTTGATAGTAAAAATTTACGTCATTCCTTTTTGAGCATTTTATCAATTTTTTTTTTTTTTATATTTTCCATTTCGGAAAATCGTTTAAATTAAACTAAATTTTTGTGTTGCATCGGTTGTGCTGTGTGTCTGTTAATGCCCCGAAAAACATAAGTTGTTATTTTATATTATTTCTGAATTAAATATTCGAAACCAACGATATTCATTTGTTATTCTGTTTTTTACCGATTTATTTTGTTTAAAAAAGACTTAGTTTATTACTTAACATTCACATTCCTCTAATATCTTTCGTTTTGACTTGTTAAAACCAGTATTTATTTGTCGTTTAGCTCAAATTAATTTTAGGGGTTGTGTATGTATAAGTGTGTATGGTATTTTTAGTCAGAAAATACAAAATATATTTTAATATATTTTTTTTGTAATACTCGTTATTATACGAGACCGAACGAATAAAAAATAAACATTTCATATTTGTTTTTATTATAATTAATCCTAGATTTTTGCATTGTCATTCTGTTTTTACATAACCTTAATTTTAATTTGTAAGTTTGTCAATAAAATTCTTTACTTTATTTTATTATTAT
The DNA here is from genome assembly GCA_002278615.1 of Pogonus chalceus. Lineage (NCBI taxonomy): Eukaryota > Metazoa > Arthropoda > Insecta > Coleoptera > Carabidae > Pogonus > Pogonus chalceus. The sequence continues at coordinate 301,832 of CM008234.1, read as the reverse complement.
GATGTATTTCGGGAGTTAACGTGTTGTTCTTGTTGTTGGATTACCGGAACAACATGTAACTATCTAAAGACTGCCTTAAACATAATAAAGTAAAGAATTTTAATTAAATAATATTTTACATGTTGTTATATATAACAGAAGGAAATAATTATAAAAATAAAACATTGCTAATACAATTAAAGCAATTTTTTTAATATTTTATTTATATTAGTTCAAAATATAAGGTTTTTGCTTCTTCTAGTTATTCGAATATTCCTTAAATATACTTTAGCCATCTTAATTAGTTTTGATGCTTTTTATGTATGTACATTAATAATTTATCCAATTTCTAAGTATAATTTACTCTTTTAAAGTAAATTTTTAAACAAAATTAACACATAATCTTTGTTACTACAGACAAAATATGAATTATATAGGTATGACCTGGTACTACGTTTATCTTATTAAAAAAAGAAGGGACTAATTCATAACTGATTGCGCTACAACAACAAAAAAACTGATAAGATAATAAAAATAGTTAAACTCAAAATTTTATTAAAGTTATTATACATAAAAACATGGCCTTACTTTATAATTTTCGAAGTTTTAATCGATTTATTCCTAATACAATTAGATGTATTAGTACAAATAAATTAATTAATACTCAATTAAATAAAAAAACAGGTATAACAACAATAATTTTAAATCGTCCGCCGGTAAATTGTTTAAATTATNTAAATCGTCCACCGGTAAATTGTTTAAATTATGAATTATTGTCTGAATTATCGACTGTTTTAAATAATTTGGAGGAAAACCAATCGAAAGGAGTTGTTTTAACATCCGTAAATATTTAATTAATTTATTAATATAATAAAAATATTAATTAATGTTTTTAATAGTCATGTCCGAATGTATTTTCCGCTGGATTAGATTTTACTGAAATCTATAAACCAGATAAACAAAAATTCGTTAAATTTTGGACGGCATTACAAAATGTCTGGATACAACTATATAGCTCGAGTTTTCCGACTGTTGCGGCAATAAATGTACGTAAAACTTATCAATTAATTAATTTACATACTAATATATTTATTTTTCAGGGTCATGCACCTGCTGGAGGCTGCCTCCTAGCTTTATGCTGTGAATACCGCATAATTTTACCAAAATTTACAATCGGTTTAAACGAATCTAAAGTTGGTATAATTGTACCGAAATTTTTACAAAATGCGATGAAAAATACTATAAGTACACGACAAGTTGAACTTGCTATATTAACTGGTAAATTATTTACATCAGAAGAAGCATTAAAAATTGGATTAATCGATGAAATTGCACAAACTTCGAATGATTTAATAATTAAAGCTGAAAATTATTTGAATCAATTTGCGACAATATCGGCGAAGGCGAGAAATTTGACTAAAATTTCGTTTAGATCAGCTGATGTTACGGTAATACTTATAATTTTAAGGTTTTATTATTAATTTTTGTTTTTTAGGCACTTAAAAATGAAAGAAATGAAGATTTTACAGCGGTTTGGGATGTTTTAATCCAACCAAATACTCAAAATGAGCTAGAGAAGTATATTCAAAGTATAAAAAAGAAATAAATATGTTTAATATATGTAAATAAATGTTTGTAATTGTTGTATTATCAATAAAAGTAAAGTTTTTATTTTAATTTAGGTTTTATATAAGATTTACGGTAAGTATATAACATACTTTGATTTGATGAATTAGATAATTTTATAAGTCGTAAGATAATACTAATATAAACGTAATACAAATGTACCGGTTACATCTTGAACTTTGTACTGCATCAAAGATTTATATATTTTTATCTCATAGTTATTCAATATACATAAAATAGTAAGTGAATTATAACGAGTAACTTCGTTTAATAATAATAATATTACTGTAGGTATTAAAATGGCTTTAAGACAATCATTAAAACGTTTCAACCCAATTTTCGCGAACTCAATTCGAAATTTCGCTAGTGCAGACAAATTAGTCGATGCTCAATTAAATGAAAAAACAGGAATTACAACAATTACGTTAAATAGACCACCTGTAAATAGTTTAAATTATCCTTTGTTGTCTCAGCTATTAGCAGCTCTAAATGATTTGGCTGGAAGTAAAACTAGGGGTGTTATATTAACATCGGTAAATATGTTTATATTGTAAATAATATTAGAGGATTAATTTGTATATGTAATAGTCATCACCAACTGTCTTCTCAGCTGGTTTAGATATCATGGAAATGTATAAACCAACTGAAGAAGGACTTGTTAAATTTTGGTCAACTTTACAAGATACTTGGCTTCAGTTATATGGGTCCGACTTCCCGACAGTTGCTGCTATTAATGTAATTATTAATTTATTTTATAAAAAAAAAAACCGTTTTAAATATATTAATTTAGGGTCATTCTCCTGCCGGAGGCTGTTTACTCTCAATGTGTTGTGAATACCGCGTAATGCTACCAAAATATACAATTGGTTTGAATGAAACCAAACTTGGTATTGTTGCACCAACATGGTTTCAAGCCCCAATGAGAAATATAATCGGTGCTAGGCAAGCAGAGCTTGCCTTAACAACCGGTAAAATGTTCACAACCGAAGAAGCTTTAAAAGTCGGTTTAATTGATGAAATTGCAACTGATAAAAATGATTTAATCGCTAGAGCTGAGAAATATTTAAATCAATTCGCGAAAATTTCACCTGCTGCGAGAAGTATGACTAAGATGTCTTTTAGAGCGATGGAAATCAAGGTATAACACTAAATTAAATAATTATTAATTGTTAAATTAATTAAATAAACTTTCAGGCGTTAGAAAAAGGTCGCGACAAAGATCTTCAAATGTTTTTGGCTGTTGTTACACAACCTGAAGTACAAAAAGGATTAGGAAGATATATTGAAAGTTTAAAAAAGAAAGCGTCAGGTTAATATAATTATTTATTTAAAAGAAATTTTATAAAATACATCAAACATTTATACAGCAATAAAATATTAATTTTATATAATTGTTATAATTACACCCCAAACATATCTGCCGATAATTCTGGATTCCCAATCGGTGCTTCAAGGTAATCATCAAATTCTTCTCTCTGACAATCTAAGAAATGGTTTATTTCTAAGACTTTATCACGATTACGGACGATTTCATCTCTGAAATATATTTTTATTAATATATAGAAGTTAATTATGTAATAATAAATACTTTTGTAAGTTAGTAACTAAGTTTTGAAGCCATTGTTTTGCTCTTGAAACTAGTTTATCTTCTCGACCGTCTATTAATTGCATATGGATGTCGTGGGAAGCTGCAACTGCATTTGTCATTAATTCTTTATCTTCACAGAACTGGAAATGAAATTGTTTTTATAGCAACCATTTTGAATGCGCGCTTGCGCGCGCATCATCGACCGCCATTTTGTTTGTTTTATATAAATACTTACCGCTTGTAATTCTTTCGACATAAAAGCTGTTTCTGGTTGATAGTTCGCTAATAATTTATTACTTTCTTCGAAACATAATTCCATATAACCTTGTTCAAAGTTTCGTAACTGCGTGAAGAATCCTTGAGCTTCTTCAATGAACGAATTAACCATTTCCGTTAAAGTTCGTTCAAAATTCAGATTTGTTTCTTCCAGTTGGTCGAATAACGTCATTTCTAAACCCATTAATTCTTTCCACGCGACGTGGATTATATCTTGATATGTATCTGTGTAACTTTGCATTTTATCGACGTATCTATTTACATCAACTTCAGTTTCTTCATGAGTTTCTCTTGTTATTAAATCTTGATAAAATTTTATGTTTTCTATGATATTTGATTTGTTTTCTAGGAATACTTCCATAGCTTGCTGGAAATATATATTGGGTAATTCATTTGTTTTTGGGTAAAAACAAAACAAACCTGGCTTCGTTTTTGATTGTCTTCTTTTGCGTCGTTAACACATTTAAAAAACTGTGATACTTCTTCTTTACGAGTTTTAAAACGTTCTTGTCCAAGTTCAAACAATTTCCGAGTTACATCTAAAAATTGAATCTCATATTCTTTATGATAATCGTAAATTTCCTCGATTTCTAATAAAATTCTTCCATCTGGATCTTTCTCAAACATCGAATCAAAAAGATGTCGTTCGCCTAAAAATTCAACAAAACTCTCGGCGTGAAGTTCTGCTTCAGCTTTTTCGGCTTCCTCTTTCTCCTCTCGTTCTAATTCCTGTTGTTCATCATCGCGGACTTCTTTCAAACGGTGTCGGAATAATTCTAATCCAGTATTTCTTTCTTCTGGACTTATACGTTTATATTCGTAGTAAGTAACTTGAGGTAGAAAGGTCGCGACGAAAAATTTGAAATCTGGTTCCCATGCGCATCGATTATCCGCCATGTTTACCGATCGTAGTTGTTTTAATTTACGTAAATGGAATATTGTTTCGCGGTTTTCGATATGGTTTTTACCGATACTGAATATATGTAGTTTTTTTAATGTGTTCATGTTTTCTATTGTCTGGATTCTGTTAGCGTATAATGTAAGGGTTTCTAATTGGACTAACTCTTCAAGGTTTTCTATGCATTCGATTTCATTGAAGGATAAATCCAGTTCTTTTAAATTTACTAATGTTTCTAAGTTTTCTATTTTTTCTATCATATTGTTACACATACTTAATTTTGTTAGACCGGTCAGAACCCATAAATAATCGATTCGTAATATATCTAAAAGGGATTTAGTTAAATTACAAATAATTTGTTTTAAAATTAAAAAACTATTATTACGGATTTCATACTATTCTTGTATAATTTTCAAGTATATAATAGTTACATTCTGCGCAACTGTGTGGTATTATTATGCACTAGTGTGTAATAAGGTAATATCTGTTTGCAACATATTTGGAATGGCTGTTCTATATTATGCCCCATTCCAAACTTATTACAGAATATACTTTTCTCTAATTCTGTTACAGAATTGATATAGTTCTTGTATAATTTTCTCTTATAGAATGATTATATTCTGCGCAACTGTGCGGTATTATTATGCACTAGTGTGTAATAAGGTAATATCTGTTCTCGTTGAATTATAACACTCGCCTACGGCTCGTATGATGAACTGAATTATGTTTTATTCTGAACTTGTTACAGAATATACTATTTTTTATATTTAAAAAAGATAATATATATTTTTTAAAGCATTTTTCAGCGTATTAAACAAATTAATAAAAATTTTCTAATGAATTCCTATTTTTTAAATAATTATATAATATAAATTAATTGTTAGACAATTAAAACTCTGTGAAGCTATTAAAATAAATAAAAATATCTATTGTTTTTATCGCAAAATAATACATACGCAAATAATCCAACCGTAACTCAGTAACTTCTTCCAAAACTGCACCATCTTCCCGTGCCAATCTTCCAGGTTCTCCTAGAGGCCTTTGATTATCAATAGCATTTAAAATCATCGCATTATTAATAACCGAAGGAGAAATATCCCGAAAGATTTCATCTTTACAAAGTTCTGTCATTTTTAAATATCAAAAAAAGTTATAAGAGCAAATTCGAAATATTGAAAAAACTTATTGATTTAATAAATATATGTTGTTATGGTAATAATAGAAATGTCATATTTATTAATTAATTAAGGTATAATATGATTAGTATATAGATATGTATGTAGGTATGAATAATATAAAATAAAATTGAATTATTCATCGATAAAATAGTTTTAAATTTAGTGGTTAGTCAAAACCGTTTGACAAATGTACTGTAAACATAGTTGGAAACACTGCTAATCAATAGACATTTTATAATAATAACTTCTAAACGAAATTTTGCGTAGTAAGCCTGAAAACTTATCACTAGTTAATAATTTATTATTATATGTGAGTATTAGTTATAATTTGTGTTGTAATGTACATAGTTATAAACATTTTCCATAAATGTCATACCATATTGTTTTGACTTTAATGATCAGCCAGCTAGTGTTATCATTTTGACAGGTCAAGTGACAATATCAAAATTTGAGACAGAAAATAAAAAATAATGTCGTTTTTTGGAGTCGGATCTTTGGGTGGAAATCCATTTTCCACGCCGGTTGGACAAAAAATAGGTAATTCTATTAATTATTTTTCATGACAATTTATACATATTTAATAACTTATTTTTCTTATTTATGACGTAAATACTTAAATTTATTTATTAATCGATTATTATTTATTAAATTTATTGTTAATATTTAATTATATACGTATATAAAATTATTTTTATTTAATTGATATATGAATCATAACATTACTAATTTGCAGTACTTTTCCAAAAGTAAACAATCACTTAATATAGTCATTGAAATGACTCAAAGTAAAACTCGTACATTTAAATAATATATTCTATGTCGTATACTTGAAGTAAAAAACAGCGTCGAAATATAACTCGTACAGTTAAAATTAAATTGTTATATATTTAAATGTTTTTTATTAGTCAAGTTAACAAATTTAAAATGCTATAATCTGCAAAAATATTATTTTTAATTTTATTTGATAAGATCTTAGAAATGTTTTAAATCATTCGATGTATGAGTTTTACTTTGAGATATTGTTCTATTTGTCGATAAAACTTAATATTAATCAAGTTAATATAATCTAAATGCGATAATTTGCTAAAATATTATTTAATAGGAATTTTGATATTGTTTAAAAATATTTTGGGAATGTTTTAAAACTTTCGCTGTATGAGTTTTACTTTGAGATATTGTT
>CM008234.1:183719-194381 GCA_002278615.1 Pogonus chalceus | reverse complement strand
GCGGCAAAGTACCATTTTGCGCACACAAAAGAGGGCGCAAAACGCCTACTTTGTATAGCGACTGTAGAAAAAATATATTTAACACAAAATAACGGTTTAAATTATTAGATATAAATTTAGAAAACATTTGTTTGAGCTTGCAAATAAATATTTTTGAGTTCAAATGTAAATATTGCATATTTAAATTACATATTACTGAAATATATCCCCATAAAAAATTTAAATCACTTGTTTTTGAAGTGTAAGCTTTTATAAGGATATATTGAACATGGAAATGAAATTTTAATAACTTTATTATAATACCCTAAATATTTATGTAATTTTCGTTTGAATAAAACCACAAACAGATACAATTTCATAAAAGTTTTTGTCAAATGACAAATGGCCAGACAATTTTGATTGGATTTTTTGTTTTAAATACAAGGGTCGCTTCCAGCAGTAACAAGTATAACGTAGTGCAGTTCTCTTAACGATTTTATCCTTTGTAGTGGCAAATCACAAGGTTTTTTACTGGGCTTCAGATAAACACAATGTTCAGTTTAATACTGAACTGATTGCAATAGGTTATCAGTATTGGACTATTGTATGCAACTACCAAAAGGGTAAAATTGTGAATGCTGGTCGCCACATTACCACAAATGGTTAATTAAAAATATTTTTTATCACTTGTTTCAACGATTTTCTGTTTTATAAACATAAATTCGCTGTAAAAAATGCGTGTTATAATTTATAATTTATTTACTTCCATTACTCGTTACAGTATAGTTTAATTTTATTTGAATATATTTCAAGTTATTGAGAATAATAAGTTAGGACAAGTCATTTGATATGTAATTCTTGCAAAATGTCTACACAAAAAATAAACTTTATTTATTTTATAAATAGTACAATCTAAGAATTTATTTATTATAATAAAAAAAAACAATTGATATAAAACAGTACCAAAACATTATTTTGATTATATAAGAAATTCAATAGTAAAATTATCATTACGCTATACATTTTTCTGTATTAATGTTAGAATAAATATTTAAATACAATTTAGAAGTAAAATACATCCAATGAGCCCTTTTTTAATAATATAAGAAGATTCTATCATAATCAGTTTACAAAAAATAACTTTAATTTAATTGACATTGTCTCAGTTCTTATATGTATTTATGAATTTCTTTGTAATCTTGTCTATATATTTCAAAATGAATTAAATAAAATATCGATGAAATTATTAATTTAAGTTTCTTATAAAAATTAATTTACAATTAATATTTATATGGGTCTGCCCAGAGCCGTAGCGAGGATGGTGCGAGCTGTGCCCCGGCACCAGGCGCCGAATGAGAAAGGCGCTGAACGATAAAGGCGTCGAAAGATAAAGGTGCAGAAAGACAATTTTTTTATCTTTTCGCATCGGGCACCATAATATCACGCTACGGCTCTGGGTCTGCCTAATTTTTCATACTAAATTCATTTTATTTCGAAGTAAGTCTACATTATTTTAATCTTCTTTGCATTAAAATAACAATTAAAAGAACACAAATTTTTAAGAAGTTATTTGTTTTATTTTACATGGCACTTTGTAAACTGCTTAATGACGGAAATTTTATTTTTCCTGTATCTTGTGACAGTATCGACGTATATCATTAAAAAAGACTCATTTGTTATACATTTTAATTCTGAACAACTTTTGTATTTAAACATTTGTCCTAATATTAACAGAGAAAAATTTATGGCGTAATGAATATTTGTTTATGAAAGTAACAATAAAATAATACATTCAAATATTTTTAAAAATATATATAATTAATAATGTTTTATTTTCACATGTAATATACATTATTTTTGTTAAAATTACGCAGTCTATAACATACAACTGTTTACTAATACGTAAAAATTAATATTAACATAAAAGCTAAAATAATCATTAATCATTTTCCATGTATTATATATTTTTTATTATAAAATAATTCATGGAAAACATATAAACATAAATATTAATTTCAAAATGTATGTTTACAATACAAAAATATTATTAAAAGTTTATAAAATAAAATGATTTTCGCATTAATATTTCTATTTCAAAACTGAAATGTTTTTAAATGTAGTTATAATCAAGTAAATTGAGTATTTTCAACAATAAAAACAAAAAAACAGTTATATTTTTGTTTTTTTGGTTTGTTCCAATTTGCAAACTCATTTATAATCATAATGTTCACGTGAGAATAAAATTCCGGTTTAATTTTGACGTGAATCTAAAAATATGTTCAAACCATTAAACAATGCATATATTTAGTTTGATAAAAAATGGAAATAAATTTTCAATGACAAAGTTATGAAGTAACAACGCTATTGCATTGGAACCTTGCTGGTATTAACTTGTTCTTCAATTAGAGATTTGTGTCAAAATACTACAATGTCAACTTTAACATCTGAAAGATTAAACATATGTATGCATAGCTTCCTATGCAAATGTTCCATCAACTTTATCTTTCAAGTTACTCTTACAATGCAGTTACAACCTGTTCTCCATATAAAAGGTAACAATCTATGACTTACAGAGCAAATTTTCATCTTTCGCTTTTATGATATAAGACACTTCTTGAGATATGTCTTTTAAATTTCTTTAATTATGATTTTAACTTCAAACTGTATATGGCCTTAACTATGCAGGGGCAATAGGGGCACTTACCCAGGGACCAGATCGAAGGGGGGCCCAGAAATGCCTCTCAAAAAAAAATTTTTTTTTTCATCTCAGTCATTTTCTTAATGATTAAATTGACGAATTTGCGAAAAAAAGCAAGAAAAATACAATTTAAATAAATTTATGATGATTTAATTTATTGTTTTTTCACAAATATAAAATTAAATTAAAGTTACTGGCAGAAAAATGGAAAGAATTATTATTTTGTGTTTATTTAATAAAACTGTTACCAAACTTTAAAAAAATGAAAGAACAGGAGCTTCAGAACTATTGTTTATATGCATGGTAAGTTTTTTTTATTATTAAAGTGGGGTGAGTCTTGCTCAGGGCCCACAAAAAGCTAGTTACGGCCCTGGTAAGGATTAATCGAAAAATGCTTTAATTATATGAGCAGAAAATAATTTGAAGAATATTTCATGAGATTTTTAATTTAAACATATCTGTTCATGCATAAATTTTTATCTTAATAGAAAACATAATTCAGTATTTATTCAGCATTAAATTTTAATTTAATCAAACAGTTTATCAATTAAATAAAAATGATATTACAAAATTGAATGGAATTATAATAGGTATTCTTTAAAAATAACATTGAAATGTAAGGTAAATATTTGGAACATTTACGTAAATTTATAGAAGGATAAATATGATTATTGATTGCAACAAACAATGAGGCAGCAAAAGTTCATAGTGATTGTATTTGGCCGTAACGAATATCGTACCATGTATGTAGTTAAACTCATTGAAATGGATGCTTTGCAATTTCCAGTAGGTGCGGAAAATTACTACTTTCTTAAATGTATGCAACAAATCTAATGCGTTCATGCAAGAAGAACTATTTCTAATTGCAATTCAATTGTTAATTGTTCAATTCAATGTTCAATATTCTAATTAAGAATCAGTTTGTAATATGCATTTATATATTGATATAAACTATGTTTTTTTAAAATAAGTGGTTCTAACTTAAATAGACGATTCTGTCTGCATAAATATAAACTACTAAAACTTTCCTATGGAAAAAAGTTGCTTCGCTAGTAGAAAAATCCTGTTCAAGTCGCATTGTCAGCATTTTTATATAAATATACTCGGTTTTTTAAAAACAGCTCTAACAATTTTAATGTAAATCCCGAATAAGAGGTATTTTGAGTAAAAAAATTGCCAGAAAACTTCATTTAAAAACTTTAATTATTGACAAATATAATAAAAGAAATTGTTTGAATAATAATCATTTTGTTATGGGTTCGAAATTTGAATGAATGGTTGAAAGAAAGAGCAATACCTCTACAACTCAATAAAAATTTCGGAAAAAAAATTGATAGCATTGGCAAACTTCATGATGAGTACAAAATATACTTTAACAAGCCTTTATATGTCATTTTCTAAAATTAAGAAGCCAGAAACATTTTAAGTTCTCTTACCATAGGAGAATCCATGTCATTTTCGTAATTTAGTGTGGAAAGAAATTTTAGGAAAAGGTTGAATTGCCTATAAGTTAATTTTGTATAATTAAGACTTTGCATTAAAATAAAACTTAAGCATAATTATGTAAAATAAAAATTGTTTTTTTTTTTTTTTTATGGTTCTTTAATTCTGATTTAATTTATCCTTTGTTTAATCATTTTGCATGAATTGTTTTATTTAATCTTATAGCATTTTAAAATTGATATTTAACATAATTATGAAACAAGTAATTATTTATTTTATTACCTTACATAAAATTTGTTACAATTAATTCAAATTCAAATTAATTGCCATAAATTCAAATTAATTAACATTAAATTCAAAATACAATCAATGATTACACGTGTTTACCTAATAGACAGCCCGCAGGTTACGCTCTGTCCGAGATATTGACATATTTTAATTGCCCAATTGCAGTTGATAGTCCATTTTGTAAAACAAAACATGTTTATCATTTTAGGCCTATTTCTACATATAGATTTTACTAATTCTTATATAAGTATAAATTCATACGTAAAACGCAGTTAAAATCAAAAATAACAACATTTAAAATTTTAAATTATTTATCGCAGTTCAACACAGGCAGAAAAGCCTCAGATATTCCATCAATTTATTTGTGCATTATAAAATAATACATAGAACTATTATAATTTTAATCTACAAGTGTAGTAAAAATTCAGAATCCAACAGATCAGCTTAGTTAAGCTTTTGAAATTATAAAGACGATTGTTCTCGAATAACGTACAGTAATTGCTCTCGTGTACAATTAAAAAAAAGTTCATTGTAAACTGATAGCTGGTGTGATGGAATCTACAATAATCCCGTTTTCGTTTCTCACATACTTGAAAAGTCGATAAATGCTACTGTAATTACAGTAGTTACAAGTAAAATGAACGCATAGAAAAACTATTAGAACAATTTTCTTCCTGTCTGAAACTATTGCGTATTAACATTTATTTTTGTTTATTTGCTTTTATTCCTTAAATCGAAAATCATTAAATAATTATTAAATAACTAATGCAAACTTCAAACATAAGTCTATAAAACAAAACTAGACAAGAACATATAAGAATCAAGATGATCATAAAAAAAACCGATAAAAAAAGACAAAATAACGGAAGGAAACTGGAACATAACAAACAGGGTAATAAAACAAAGACAAGATAATGAAAAAGAGTCTCAAGAAAAGAGACATTATAATAAGATAAATAATAATAAAAAATACGAAAGTCGATGGATTGCTGGTACTGTCATTCCTTTAGCAAAGATCAAGTTTCTGGTGAAACTATGCGCAAAATATTTGAAATATTATCAGGAAACACGTGTGGATTTTACTGAAGATAATAAAAAGCTAGTTTATACGCTCTAACGACTTTGATTTCATATTTCTTGATATATCGAAAAAATAACCTTATTTATTTAATATTTAAGTTAAAAGAATATACGGTATCTTATTAGATACACTTCATAATTACTTATAGAAGCTGCTATTTCTTTTATATAAAAAACTTAACTTTCAGAAATGTAAATATGAAATGAGAATTCAAATAAATTACATAAAATAAACTATATCTAGAATTTTTTAATGTTTGTTATGCGTTATAACTACTAAAGTGACAGTAAATTTCATACTTTCGTAAAGTTATATAGGTAGTAAGCTGATTAGATTATAAATTGAATTTTATTTTATTTTTAAATAAAAAACTAATATGATTCATATTTCAAATATATATACAAAATTCGTGACCTGAAAGGTCATTTTGGATTAATTAAAAAATCATTTTTATGGTAAACCACTCTCATATATATTTAAATTAATTAAATTGTTAAAATGGGGAGAATGAGTCTTTTTTGAACTATTTACGGAANTTGTTAAAATGGGGAGAATGATTATTTTTTGAACTATTTACGGAAGCTTACATATTTTAAAATTAAAATAAAGTTTAAAGTGTGTGTGTGTTAAGTTTGGAGTGCTAGTATTTAAAAAAAAAATTAATATTATGTAATACATATAAAAAGTTCGTTAAAATGGGAAGAAAGAGTCTTAATACAAGCGTGTGCTAACACTAGATATTTTGAAAAATAAAAATTATTTTGAACCAATTTAAAAATGTATATATGTACATATAAGTATATAAGAAGTTTTATAGTAAAGCTCTAATCAATTACCTTATAATAGTTTAATATTGTAAATTAAGTTTTATAGCTAATAAATGCTATATAAACCATTTCCCAGTTCTAGCTTAGTTAAATATAATAAAAAAATTAAATTTTAATAAAAGTAGGGCACTTGGTAAAGTTAAATAAGTATTTGAAAATGATTATATATACAAAGAAAAAACAAAACACAAGAAGTACATTAAAAAATAATCGAAAAAACTATTTGTTTTATGAAAAAATCAATTACTGGATGGAATATTTGAACGCTAAAGATAAGTTAGGTTAAGTTAGATTAAGTAGAATTATTGATTTCCCATCAAGTATTCCTGATTTTTCACCAACCATTTTATATATAATTTTTGCATAAGCAATTTTTTTTTCTATTATTATATCCGTATAATTAAAGAATACAATGTTAAAATCAAATAGTATACATATTATGTCCTAAACTCAGTGTTATTACAAGTTGTTACAAGTTTAAACATGTATATAAAATATTATTAAAGAATGATATAAGCTACAATGTCCCTTTATATGTATACTTTAGGTCGTAAAATTAATTCCATATATAGCATTTTTATTATCATATAGCAAAATTTGAGTGTTTCATGTCATTGTATAAAAATATTCAAGAAATTCAACACTACATTTACAAGAAAGTAATAAAAACTAGTAAAAGCATACAACGTATTATATTAAGTTCTTTGAGAACTTGTTAAACAAATTATTAGACTATTTTAATTATAATTTATTACATTTTTATTTTAATAAATAATCTTTTATTCAATGCATAATGTAATTCCAGTTTTCCAAGCATTCAAATTTACATTTAAGTGCTTTAGTAAAACAGACAAAAATCATATTCATTTCAACGGAATTGTCAACAATGAAAGATAAATACTAAGAGAAGTAATTTAACTTGAAAATCATTTCTTGTAAGATGAAAAAAGGCATATGTAATTTTAACACAGAAAATTATTTCTGAGTTAAATTTAGATTTTAAACAATTTTATAAATATTTTCGTGTAACATAAAATGTAATTGCGTATATTATTCGACCAATTTAATTCAGTAAACATATTAAAATATTTATTTCCTCTTTAGAATATAATATTCATTATATTATCACGCTTGAAGATGTTCTTTTAAATTTTTTGATGCGAAAAAACATAAACGAGTTCCCAAGAGATGTTTAAAGAAAATCGAAGCATTTATAAAGCTTATACGGTTAACTTAAAGCTCTTGTTTTTATTTTTTCCTGTTATAAATATACGATTAGTTACAACGTGGTTTCCTACTTTGTTTTCCTCGTTCTTGTTCTAGATTAGATACTGCTCATTGGAGCAAGAAATTTTTCATTATAAATAAACTATATTTTTGATATTTAATTATAAAATAACGCGAAAAAAATTAAGCATAAATTAAATATACATACCGGTATTTGTTATATAGGTAATTCAATGGTAAAATTTTTATTACGCCATAAATTTTTCTCTGTTAATATTAAGAGACATGTTTAAATACAATAGTTATTCTGATTTAACATATGCATCTAATTAGCCTCTATAAAATGATATACAACGATTCTGTCACAAGATACAGCAAAATAGTTATTTGTGTATTAAGAGCGTAAAGTGGGACATTGCTGATTGAGAGATTGTTGCCGCGCGACTAAGGAACGCGGCATTCTCTCGAAATCGACAATGTCCATTTGCGCTCGAAACACACACAAGATTTTTTCTACAGTCGCCACAATGGAGTCATTCACCATAACAAAAAATAATAAATTTTACATAGCAGGGCATTTTGTTTGGTTATGTAATATACCGACAGAGCAATCATATGTCAGATTGACTTGTGAAGGTAATTATACGTGTATGTGAAGAGCGGCAAAGTAACATTTTGCGTTGACAAAAGAGAGCGCAAAATACCTACTTTGTATAGCGACTGTAGAAAACATAAATTTTCATCTTTAAGCAGTTTACAGAGTGTCATGCAAAATAAAACAACTTTAATTTAAATGACATTATCTCAGTTCTTGTATTTATAAACTTCCCTGTAATCTTGTTTATATATTTAGAAATTAATTAAATTTAATTTCGATGAAATCATTAATTAAATTTTCTTTAACAAAAACTTTTTTCTTATTAAAGTAAATAGTAATAATTGAAAAAAGTTATAATTTGTAAATATGAAAGATGATTAACAAATTTATTCCTATCATACGGATAAATTAAACAGATTAATTGATAAATTCAACAAATTATTATTACAAGTTTAAGAACTAAAAAAAAAAAAGAAATAATATTTTTATTAAATAAATCCAATTTTCATTTAAAAAGGATTTCAAAAGGATTAAAAGATTTTCTAAAATAGACACGACATTTTTGTACGTAAACATTTCGACTTTGAAATGATATTTGAAATAAAAATAATAAATCAGGGTCAGTATCTGACTGTCCCATAATGCGTTATTAATTCCAGAAACTAAAAAGGTCATATTTTTATATATCAAAAGCTGCGCATATATCCTATAATTAGTGCCATATATTCGCAATTAAACTTATGATATTGTTTTATTTATTATTATTGCAAATATGAGACAGGTATAAACAAGAAATTTACGGAATTCGTTTAACATAAAGCATAAAATATTGCATTTGTAAAGAATAATGATATTAAGTACTCACTCCCAAATGAAATTTCTCATGTAAGTACATTTATTTTATTGTCTAATAAAATGCTAGTGATTCTAAATTACACATTTACACAAGCAATAAACATATCATTTTGGTAGAATAAACATTTTAAAATATTTTATAAATTTAAGAACAAAGTAATGAATCAGTTAAAAATGAAATGTACCCGTAAACCATTTACTTTACAAAACCAAGTGCTTAATAATGGTTGAAGACCCAAATGTGTCACTCACACGGCAAATAACAAACCTGTTACGGGAATTATAAATAAAATTAAGTTTGAAATAGGTCAAAACAAATGATACTAATTGTTTACTATCTGTATGCTTCAAAATTTACTAATTTTCGTATTAAATTATTAATAATGAATTCATGCACGTTAATTTTGTTAAGAGGACTGATAGTGCGCAGTAGATAAATCACCATTTGGTTTTCCGATTAAAACTAGACCTAATATTAAAATTTTTTGACAATTCTTTGTTTATTTAAAAGGTAAATGTTTCATTTACTGGTTCATCAGTATTAAATTTTGTATTATTTGTATTAATAAATAATTTCACAATTAAAAAAACAAATAATACAAATTTCAACACTAGATAGTAGTAATTTAAACATATTTCTTAAAAATTTTAAAAAATTCTCTGGTTTTAATGGGAAAATGAAACGTTAATTCTTTAATAAGAAATTACTAAAGAAATATTTAACTTCTATAGAAACAAGAAAAAAAAATTAAAATGAACTGAAAACTTATTAAATTAAATAAATATGTAATAAAATTTAATAATAACCAAACATCAAAATATAGAAATACAACTTTAATTTCGTAAGTAAAAAACAAAAGCATAATATTGTTATTAGGTTATAAATATTACTACCGGTAATAGCTTTATCTTTCAATTATTAAAATATAATGACTTATCACCTCATTTGTTTTTCAAAAAAATCAATGGCTTACAGATTTCCCGGAAATTCATCTTCTATAATAAGCAATTTTTCATTTTAATGGTCACATTTTATTTGAAACATGACAAAGAAAATGTTAACCATTTACACGCGGACCAAGGACGAACATGGAAAAGGAGTAGACGAAAAAGTGGACCATACTTTATTCTATTCACATTTAAAAGATATTAATGCAATTCGCTTGCTGACCAATGGTTACGCTTGCCAAAACATAAATTCAATAATGATAGTTATGTGCTGGATATGGTTACATGAAATGCAACAAGTGCAGTAAATTCTATAGAAATTGTATTTCCAGTAATCGAACATCGTATCCCACTCAATTTTGTATTGTATTATTTTATTAATGGGGAATTTTCTCATAAAATAAATTATGTATTATGTTCTATTTTTTCGGTTCCTTTAAATAACTAACCACATATAATAGGTAACATAATTTCGGTTAGTTTCAATACAGTATTATAGATATATGGTATGTATATTTGAGTATCTCGCATCAAAATAAAGCCGATAAATAAATAAAATTTCAAATTTTAAATATTTTTTTTTTATATTTTTAACTTTATTTGAAGTTTTATTTTAGATTTATTCATTACTATATTGATATGATTGACTTATAATTTTTTTTTAATTTAAAACAAGAATAATAATTTTAGAAATATCGCTATAAAACACTCAATTTTT
>CM008234.1:158720-177595 GCA_002278615.1 Pogonus chalceus | reverse complement strand
AATAAAGATCTATACCAGTTCAATTCAATTAGAAATATAATTAAATAAATTTTAATGTTGAGGATAATTTATTAAATGTACATAAAAATAAAATTTCCATCTTTATTAATAAAAAATTAACAATAATATACAATATTATGAATCTAATTTTTTAGCAAAAGGTTGCATACAATTAACAGTATAATTAATAAACTGTAAGTCTTGCATTAATTGCGTTAATCTTTTGTAATGCCTTTCCGTATAAGGTAAACTTGATTCAATAACATTATTCAAACCAATCGGCCTAAAATCACCAGATTGCATTTCATTCAGTAAAACATTCAGCACAAGTTGGGCTGCTTGACAATGTTTGGAATTTGTATTCCAAGTAGTAGCACATTTCAATAATGCATCTTTCTGGTCATTAGACAATTCTTTTACAGTTGATGGTAAGCCTGTTTCACCTTTTTTAATAATACCTTCAATAATCTTTAAAGTTTGAAAAGGGCGGTCCAGTTTTAATGCTAATTTTAATGCTTTTAATAATTCATTACTTTGTACTAAATTACTTAAAGTTTGTTCTTGTAATGCCAATTCTTCAGATTCCTTTATTTTTTCTAAACGTTTTTCCATAGTCATATCTTTCCATTTAACTAATAGTGAATCAGATCCACCAGAAATTATAACTGATTCATCTGATTTAACAGCTAAAGCCCAGACTCGTCCTTCATGTTGATCTAATGTTATATTACATTCAGATGTTTTCACACTAAATATTTTTAATAACGCATCAGCACTTGCAGTTAAAATTTGCATTCCGTTACATAAAAATTCTACTTTTAAAACACTTGATTCATGTCCATCTAATGTTTTAAGACAATTTAATTCTGTGATTGACCATAATTTTACTGTACAATCAGCGCTAGAAGTTATAACAATTTGATCGACAGGTGAAAATCGTACTGACCAAATACCTCGTTTGTGTCCGCGTAAAACACCTAATAGTTCTAATTTTTCATTCCATAATTTACATAATTTATCTTGGGACCCTGTTGCTATTAATTTATCATTAGGTGAAATTGTTACACAATTTATATCTTTTTGATGCGCAATCTCTGTTCGCATACATTCTAATATATGATTTTTTGTGAATGTTTGCGGTATATCCCACATTTTTAAACAAGTATCTTCACTGACGGAAACAGCAAAATTTGAATTTGTTTGACTAAAAGCTATAGAACCGACAGAACCAGTATGCTTAGTTCCGATTCCTACACATGAGGCCTCATTTTTAATTTCATCTAGTAACCATAAACGAATTGAATTATCTTTCCCGGATGATAAAAATAATTTAGGGTTTGATATAGTTTTAGCTAAAGCTAAAACAATATCAGTATGTCCTTTAAGTAAAGTACAATTCATGGAAATATATTCATATAATTTTATATCAGCAGAATTAGTAGCAACTACTAAATGGCTATCATTTGTACCAATAAAACATATATCTAGAATTTCATCAGAAAACCCGACAAATTGTTTATTAACCTCGAAGTTAGATAAATTATGTAAAATCATATTTTGTTCAACTGTTATAACACAAAATTGTAACTTTTCTGAGTTAAATATCAAGTTAGTTATTGATAATCCACCTTCTTCTTTAGCAATTGATACTAAAGAATTAGTTTGTATATATATTTCTTTAGATTTTAACACATCCCAAATACGAATTACACCTTTTTCTCCTGCGATAGCAACTATAACTCCGTCCTTATATTTTTTATCAAACAATTCAAACTTTTTCGGTAACAAAACAACAGATTCAATGGATTCAAATACTGGAATTATTTTAACTGCATTGCCTTTATCAATATCCCATAGAATAATAACTTTATCACGACTGGAACTTATCATATATTGCAAATCATGATCAAATACTAAGCCCGTTATTTTACTAAAATGTCCAGAATACTCTAATATTTTATTTGAAGTTTTTAAATCCCAACTATGAATTTTACTATCGTCGCCAGATGCAAATAAAATATTTTCCGAAGGATGAAATAAAACTATACTTATCACTCCTTGACATCCGCGTAAACTATGAGTGCAGGATTGATATTTCGTATCCCATAATCTTACAACTCCATCTGATCCGCCTGTAGCTAAACGGTTTTGAGAATCTAAACTCATTTTAGATATAGGTCCTTTATGAATGGATTTCCAAGTTTTTACCAAACTTCCGTCATGTGTCCATAATTTTAATAGGCCACTCTTATGTGATGTTATGATGGCAACATTATTTGATGTAAATGTATTAACTGTATCAGATTCTTCTTCAGTTTCGTCACCAATTGTATTTGTGACTGTTCCTGTAATTAAACAATAACATTGTAATTGATATTATTCACCTTTTATTCATTTTAAAATAATTTATAACATCGGATAATATAAAATATATACGATTATTTCTTTAAAATATAAATTAACACAATAGTGGAAAATTCAATATAATAAAACAGATAAAAACAAAAGTAAAAAAAAATTAAATATAAAACATATAAATAAAATAAATTTAAAACAAAAAAATATATAATAAACTCTTTTAATAAACAATAACGAATCAACCTTCCAGTGAAACAAAAGAATAACTTTTTTATCATTTAGCATAATAGACTAAAACATTGGTAAATATGAGTTCAAATAAAATAAAAAGCAAATATTAAACCTACCTGTTGTAATATCCAAAAACTGGAGAGTAGAATCTTTTTGACAAAGTAATACATTTTCTGAAAACCATTCTACATTTCCTCCAGTATAAAAAGCACCATATTTTGCTTCTACCTCGAATCTGAAAATTTAACAAATAAAAAATTGTTAATAAAATATNTAGAATATTAAAATTATTAATGTTATAAGAGCACATGTTATTCCGCCATTCAAATATTTGTATATTTGACTTTTTCCTTAAACCATACCAACATACAAATCAGTGCATTTATGATCTAAGGTCTAGTAGTAGTAGTGCATTATTGAATTGCCATAAAACATATACAAAATACTATAACAATATATTATAAAAGCCTTCTTTCTTTATTATATAAAAAATAATTTATTTATCATAAATGTTAACAAACTCAATTACATAAAAAAATACAATGTTCTACAAATATTATCATGAGTGTGATGATCCGGCTTCATTTTCATTGCACTGTCTCATAGCTTCTTCATATTGGGCCCAACCTTTTAGATTCATACCATCATACATCTTAAAATAATGGTTTCTTTATAATTTCTATTAAAAAATAATTCTGTTTTATTTTTAAATAAATATATTTATATATACCTGACTATAAAATTTAAATATATCTTTTTTAGATATAGATTGCTCAGCAACTGGACCCCAGCTATATTTTGATTTATTATTTCCTTCATCATCTTGTGCATTTTTTATTACTTCTAGCATTAACAACTGTTCTTTTACTAAATTTTTTGTAACAAATGTATGTACTTGTCCAATACCGTTAATTGTATTTTCTGGTTTAATATTTAATTCTGCTAAAAAGTCCCATAAAGATTCTGCAAACATTTAAAATATATTAAAAATCTGTTATTTAAACATTACTCATATGAGACACTTACTTTCTGTACAACTGCCTTTACTCATAAAAATATGTGCTAAAATAAGAAATGTTAAAGAAGATTTAAAGTTCTCCCCTGTAGATTTCTTAATTAACTCTGGATATTCCAAAGCACTTGTTAAAATATACTTTTTAACTGAAGATTCTGTTTCTAATACTTGTAATTCTATACCATATATCTATAAAAATATACACTTAAAATAAAATATCTAGATAAATTTTACAATATTTACATCTTTTAATATCTTTGTAGTTTCTTTAATAACAGTATCATATACTTTTCCTGGTTTTTCTTTGAAAACATGTTGAACAATTTTATTTCTTTGAATTGGTGTATTTAAGTTCATATTTAAAATAAAGTAACGAACACATCTTTGAATTAATTCATCTAATTTTAAATTTGAATCACTTTGACTTAATGTTACATCTAATGTTTGTTGACTAAGTCGAGCCTTTTTATTACGTTTTTGCGACATTTTTGCTTGTTTATATTTAAAAGTAATTTGTAATTTAAAATATACTACTATGACATATACCAAGGCCAATGCTTTGGGACAATGCAATATATTATTTCCCTCGCATTCCTACATATAAGAATATTTATTTAGTACTTGGAAAAGTGTTTAACTATTTCAATAATAATTTATAATCAAGAGATATCTATCAATAAACGCTATTACTAAAATATGTATGCCTATAAGTTGTTATTTAAAATATTAAAAATATTTAGGGATAACTTGCTTTATATATTATAAAAATAAATTTCTTAAAACAATAAATTTATTATGAAAACATTTAATTTTTATTTAAAAACCCACACTAATCTTATCATCCTTAGATAAATACATCAACGTGGTCTTGGTTAAAGTGTGTTCATCTCAAAAAAATTATCGTGTGTTAATTTGATGTTTTACCGGTTATAATTTAATTCATTGATTCTTTAAATTCGTGTTGACTGCCCAGAGTCCACGAATTTATTTATTTATTTCATTAAAATTCAAAATTCAAAATCTAACCGTTTCAAATAACCGGTGAGTAATATTTAACAGTCACACCCATTCATGTTATATTGAAAGTATTTGTAGATTTTTAAGGTAAACAATGGATATGGTAGAAAAGCATCGGTTTACTAACTTACCAGGACCAATAACATGTCATGCCTGGAATAAAGATCGAACCCGTAAGTGTAATTAATTACTTAGATATTTAATTATTAATGAAATCATCTTGTAGAAATTGCGTTATCAACTAGTAACCATGAAGTACATATTTACAAACGCCTGCCTAATGATTGGCAATTGTTAGATATTTTAAATCAACATGATTTACGTGTAATGGGAATTGATTGGGCACCTAATACTAATCGTATTGTTACTTGTGCTGTCGATCGTAATGCTTATGTGTGGACGCAAGGAGAAGATAAAAAGTGGAAACCAACTCTTGTTCTTTTAAGAATTAATCGCGCTGCAACTTGCGTGAAATGGTCGCCTAAAGAAAATAAATTTGCTGTTGGATCTGGTGCTAGACTTATAAGTGTTTGTTACTTTGAGTCAGAAAATGATTGGTGGGTCTCCAAGCATATTAAAAAGCCTATTAGATCAACAATTACCTCTTTGGATTGGCATCCAAATAATGTTCTTTTAGTTGCTGGTTCAGCTGATTTTAAAGTAAGAGTTTTCTCAGCATATATAAAAGATATTGAAGATGCACCAGCACCTTCTCCGTGGGGTAATAAAATGACGTTAGGTCAATTGATGGCTGAATTTCCAAATAGCCCTGCGGGAGGTGGATGGGTGCATAGCGTAAGCTTTTCTCCTGACGGAAATAAAGTTTGCTGGGTTGGCCATGACTCTTCACTTAACGTAGCCGATGCTACTAAAAACATGTTTGTTACCAAATTTCGTACCGAATATCTGCCATTTTTAAGCTGTACTTGGATTACAAGTAATTCAATTATAGCAGCTGGCCATAGCTGCATTCCATTGTTATTTTCTATAAACGTAAACGGAGAAATTGTTTTCATTGCAAAATTAGATACTTCTCAGAAAAAAGAAGCGGGTGGGTTATCAGCAATGCGAAAATTTCAGTCTCTTGATAGACAAGCAAGAGTTGAAACTTCAGACACTAATTTAGAATCAATTCATCAGAATGCAATAACTTGTGTTTGTATATATTCTGGAGAGAAAGCAGAAGCTACCAAGTTCAGTACATCTGGATTGGATGGTCAACT
Source organism: Pogonus chalceus (assembly GCA_002278615.1). Lineage (NCBI taxonomy): Eukaryota > Metazoa > Arthropoda > Insecta > Coleoptera > Carabidae > Pogonus > Pogonus chalceus. Next base: position 171,751 of record CM008234.1, on the reverse strand, counting down.
AGTCATTTGGGATTTAGTTGGATTGGAGCGTGCAATTCAAGGGTTGAAAATTATGTAATAAAATATATTTTTGTATTTTATAAGTTTATATACAATAAGTTTGATTTTTTAAGTTTTACTGAATGATTTGTTTATATTATGTATCACGATTCATCAAGTATTATGCAATAAAATATCTTTTAACAGTTAAATTATTACTTATTTTATTCTATCCTCATAATTTTTTGCAAACAGATATATAACAAAATTTAAATGTTTTTATAACAAATGAGAAATAATTTAATTAATTCCTTTGCTATCGCTATTAACAAATTCCAAAGGAAACGTATTAAAAAAAAAAAATACCAGTTGGCTATATTTATAAGTACTTATGTTGGAAACATTGCAATTCGTACGTGACTTTCTCAAGTTTGAAAATGACAGAACATATATAACCTCAAGACTTTGCTATCGTATACACGTGAAAAATAAATCAATTATGTTTAATTTATGATAAAAATTCACTAAGAAAATAGTTTTCAAATAGTTAATAACAATGAGTGAGAATTCAGCATTAGTTATACGTGCTAAACCAGTACGTAAAGTTTTTAAAGCTCCAATAAGAACAATAAATAAAATTCCTGATGAACTTTTAAACGATAAAAAATTGCAAGAAGCAATCAGTGTTCTACCAAAAAATTATAACTTCGAAATTCCAAAAACTATATGGCGAATTCGTGAAACGGGTGCTAAAAAAGTTGCTTTACAAATGCCTGAAGGGCTTTTAATGTTTAGCACAACAATTTCTGATATTATTCGTAATTTTACTGAGGCTGATACTGTTATAATGGGTGATGTTACTTATGGTGCTTGCTGTGTCGATGATTTCACCGCCAAAGCACTTGAAGTTGATTTGTTAGTACATTACGGACATAGTTGTCTAATACCAATAGATCAGACAAGTGGAATTAAAGTGTTATATATATTTGTTGATATTAAAATAGATGCGCTTCATTTTATTGATACAATCAAATTAAATTTTACTGTAGAAAATCGTTTAGCTTTTGTAAGTACTATTCAATTTGTTGTAACGCTACAAGCAACAGCTAATGAATTGCGTAAAGAAGGATATAATATTACAATACCACAATCTAAACCTTTATCTCCTGGAGAAATTTTGGGATGTACTGCACCGATAGTACCAAATGTCGATTCAATTATTTATTTAGGAGATGGAAGATTTCATTTAGAAGCTGCAATGATTGCAAATCCAAATTTACGTGCATATAGATACGATCCATATGATAAAAAATTTACTGAAGAGTTTTATGATCATGAAGTAATGAGAAAAAATCGCCAAGATGCTATTGAAAAAGCGAAAACTGCAGAATCTTTTGGATTAATCTTAGGAACATTAGGACGACAAGGCAGTCCGAAAGTTTTAGAACATTTAGAGCAGAAATTACGTAATTCAAATAAAAAAGTAGTCACTATATTATTATCAGAAATTTTTCCTGATAAGTTAAAACTTTTTGAAGATATAGATGCTTTTATACAAATTGCCTGTCCTAGATTATCGATTGATTGGGGAAATGCATTTCCTAAGCCTCTTTTAAGTCCATATGAAGCATCTGTAGTTCTAGGAGACGCAAAGTGGAATTCTGATTGTACTAGTAAAAGTTATCCGATGGATTTTTACGCTACCGCTAGTTTAGGACCTTGGACTCCAAATCATAAACCACAAGTTAAAGAAGTTGAGAGTGAGCCTTGTTGTGGAAAATGTAATAAATAAAAGAAAAAAAATTATATCTTCTATTAATTGCAATTTTATTTAAAAAAATTCCGTATGTGTAAATATTACATATTGCTTTGATAAGTAAGACATATTTATATAATTTATTTTTGTATGTAAATAAAATGATATACACATACTTGTATAAAATGAATTTTTTAAATTATTTTGTTGGTAATTGACAATTTTTATTATTATAATTTATATGAAATAAACATATTTTGACTGTTTTAATAGCTTTTAAATAATTAAAAATTTATTTACTTATATAATTTTAATACCATTATACATATAAACATTAATGCAATCATATAATTAAGCTATCAAATACATTTAGACTTAATATAAAATATATTAACAAGAACTATTCTGAAAATATTAAATTATACATGCGGTTTTATTTAAAACAATTATAAATGATTTATTTCAATTATAAAGTCTTAATTTGGAATGCAATCAATTAGTCTATACATAATAGATTATGTATAAATGTCTTTTTTAAAAATTGAAATACATTTCAGAATTGTTCCTAAACAGATTTTAAATAAATAAGGTGATATTTTAAACGTTATTATGAATTATTGCAGTCCATTGTTGTACTATCATTATTTTTTTCACTTGCCGGTAAGTTCCATCCATATTTATTTCTTAAAATATTATAACATTCCGAATTTTCTGTATAGAATTCAGAAATAAATTTTTCTTCTTTTTCTGTTAATACTATATCGTCTTGTGGCAGTAATTCTAATTTAATTATTGCTAATAAACTAGGTTTTAAATATTTTTTTAAATTTGAAATTAAATCTGTTTTGCGTAATTTACGCTTACGTTTAACATAATTTATTTGTTTTTGATGCCAAAGCATTTGATTTAATTTTGTTTGTCTATTAAATAACTTTTTTAAATTATTTATTTGTTTGGTGTTATGTTTAATCATTTTAACATAGTTTTGTTGTACTATTTGTATTTTTGGTGGGTCAATTTTTTCTAAGGTTATATCTGTATTTTGAGCAGTTAAATTATTACTGAAAATTATCTGCGTTTTTTGATTATTATCTAAACACATATTTGAATCTTCGGATTTAACATCTTTATTATCAACTTTAAAACTTTGTATTAAGGACACTGGTGTTACAGGCATATTATAATCAGCTTCATTTTGAAACTGAATATTTTCTACACTATTTGAAATGTTCTCTGTTTCAACCTGTGTTGAATTACTCATATTTTCGGTGAATTGTTCAATCATTTCGGGTATAATATGAGTTACAGTTGATGGTTCAACAGAAACATCACCATTGCAAGCACTAACGGAATATGAGGTAATATTATTATGATCAAGATCCATTATTTCATTAGAAATAATATTATCATCTTTATACAAAACAGATTCTTCTGTTGTATGTTGTAATTGTTCTTTATAATTCGAAATATCAGAAATGATTTTAATTTTTTGATTAGTTTTAATTTTTCTATTATTTATTTTAGGTTTATTATTCGGTACCGTTAAATTAGTTTTAATTTTTTTAACAACTGTTTTAACATGTACATCTTTTATTTTATTTACCGGATTACTTTGTAATTCATTTATTATAACTTCTTCGATTTTTGAAGTTGGGATAACCGCGTCATCGAAAATTGTATAACTAACGCCCGAAAATTCTACATTAGGTAATGTAAATTTTGTATTATCATCGTCTATAGGTATTAACATGATTTCATCGTTAGGTGTTTCGTAAGTCGTGTTAGGTAATACTTCGACTTTATCATCTTCCTCAAATCCTAGCGTTGGAACTGCATTATGAACTAATCTATCGCGCTTTTCATTTGTAAAACAACGTTCTTCGAAATGCAATGAACATACAACTTTGTTTCGTAATCTTTCTTTTTCTAATTCGCGAAATGCTGGTTTTCTAGCGTTTTCTATCCATTTTTCACAACGCGGAGGATCTTTTACTGGAAAATGAAAATAATGCAAACCTGGAGAACCGGCAGTAGAACTTGTACATCTTCTGTAAGTACAGCGGCAGCCTCCCATTATGTATATGATTTAATGCTATAAAGAATTTGTTATTAATTATTTGTATTAAAGTTTATACGCAACTTTTTAATTTATGGTAATTAAAAATATATATATTTTAATAAAATAACTTAATGAACTAATACATCGAAATTTTACCTTATTAATTAATATAAATAAAACATAAACCAACAATTTATATAAAAAGCGTTATTTTGACATAGTATGTATTGACATCAATACATGTAATGTAAGGTTAGCCAACATAAAAAATATTAATTTTCATAGTAGACGATAACTCTTGTCTATGATGTACCCGGATTATACAAAAAAGTTGTTTTACGATATAAATGATGGCATGGTAATCTTTAAATATAAAAAAAATGAAATACTCTTATGGTCTCATATAAGATATCGGCAACTTGCCTTTTATAAGATCATGCAACTTGGGTCCAAAGGAAGAATTTAAATTTACTCTAAATGCAATTATTGTATTCTAAAATTATATAAAGAGTTTTCAGAGATCTTATTATACATAAAATCAAGAATTAAGTATATTTTGGATTTATTGAAAAACTATTCTAATATTACCATATAAATTATTAGAATATTTAGCTAAATATTATTTTTCAGATAAATATTTTAACATAAATTCGAAACTTAGTTATAATAAAAATAAAAAAAAGTATAATATAAAACAAAAAATAGATTTTTATATGTTGTATTTATTTTATTTTATATATAAAATAGTGTAATATGTGTAAAATTTTAAGAAAATATGTACGTAAAGTGTAAGAATTATTATTTGTTTCTTGTATTTGGATTACAAATTGTTTGCAAATTTTTATAAGGGTTACCATGGTAACGGATTTTCTTATGTGTTTATGTTTATGCCGTTATTTAATTTATGTTTTATTAAATATACGTATTGAATTTTAATTAAAAATTATAGTATGTATAAGATCTATTAGATTAGTTAATATTATTTTATTTTACTAAAATCTAATGATTTGTTAAATTGAACTGAGTAGATTGAACCTGCAGAGACATGTTATTAATATGATTTTTTTAATGATAATCTGTTTAGGGGTATATGTACATTTTATGGATATTATTATATAGAGTAGTATTAATTGTAATGGAAATAAATTTGATGTTATTTCTTTATATAAATTATTTTTGCTTTTTATAATAATGTAGCTGTAACTTTTTTTAAATTAAGAATTCGTTGTTTATCTTGATAAATATATTATTTTGCATATTTTGTAGACATTCCGCAATTTACAAAGCTTTACGTCACCGAAGGTACCTACCCTTTAGGAGCAATCTACTTTCAGACTATACTATTGATCGCTTGCTAGCAACGTCGTTCAACCAATGCGACGCTAAGCGCCGCAGTACACGTTAGTAGGGTTGTTGAGGAGCAAGACGAAAATTTGGCACGCGTACGACACGACACAAGTTTACATATACTGTGTGTGTGAGTGTGTGTTTGTGTGTCGTGCATGTCGTACGTCTAAAACATTTGAAAGAGAATTGGATCGGTAAGGCAGTTTGTGCCATGGTGTCTATCTAGGAGGACTGTATTTAAAACATACCGGTGTTTTACCTGTAAAGACAATCGTTTCCATTTTAAACACAGACTCCTAGTAGACTTCTGTTTGAATTGTGATAGGCTTATAAATATACAGTGGACTTACAACTTTGGTGGAGGCTCTGAAACTTCTTTATTTATATATTGTTTTGTACATTTCGTGTTGTGTGATCATTTAAATGTGCGATGTTTTGACATTTTGTTAATCTCTATCATATGTTTCATTATTTTTACTGTTAAATGTGCTTTTTTAAATTACAAACACACTAATTACAAGTGAAGGATTGGTTAAATAATTACAACTAGAAATCTTAAATCAAAACCTACTAAATATTTAATTTCAATTAAATTATAACTTATTTAAATTGTTTAAACATTCCTATGCAATAATAATTAAAAAATGTATGTAGAAATTAAATAAATAAAAAGGAAAAAATAGACTGTTTAATATAAATCAATAAAATTTATTACTTGAAAATAAATCCATAAAAAAATAATTATTTCTAATAAGGAAAAATATTTTTAAAATAAATTATAGCAAATTAAAAATGAATTTGATTAATTTATTGATAGAGTTACAATCAAGCACATTTATATCGGAACCTTAAGTTATTTATTTAATTGTAATATTTTATGAATAATTGATTAAAAGTACAATAAAAATGTCGTCAATATCAGCTCAAGGAGTAGTAGAACGCGCGTCAGCTGAATTAAGTAAAAGAATTAACGGTTTAGGACTTCGTACTAGCAAACATCACCGTCAAAATTCGGAAAACCAACAACAAGCAGCTTCTCAGGGGAGTAATACAACGGCTGCGACAGTAAAAGCTAGTGTTATGGAACGTGTGACAAATGTATTTTGTGGTGGAGGTAATAACGCATCGTTGAATGCACCTGAAAAACCATCCCGACTTTTACCATCACGGCAGCAACCTCAAATAATACATAGTAAAATAAACCACCCACAACAGCAAGCAAATGGAAACATAGGTCGCATTATGCATCACGTCCAAATGACACATCAACATCATGTGCCACATCATCATCCTCATCACGGCAGTCAACATATGCATCATCAACCTTTAATAGCACCGCAACCGGCAATTACCACCTGGGAACAATTGATAATGGATGAGCGGTTTCTATCGAAATTTTTCTTTTATTTTAGTGCATCTGAGAGAAGAATTTTAGCACAAGTGTGCACTAGGTGGCGAGATTTGTTGTACAGGTCGCCCAGGTATTGGACTGGTTTGATTCCCGTGTTACATTGTCGAGAGTTGCGAATATCTACCCCAAACGAGCGAGCTAGGTTATATAGTTCTTTGTTACGGCGGGGTTTTCATGCCGTGTGTCTGCTAGGAGCTGCTGATGAAGATGCCTTGGATTTAGTGCATTCTTTTCCTTTGGCGTCTAAACAGGTGCATTCATTAAGTCTTCGGTGTTCCAGTGTTAGTGACCGAGGACTCGAAGCTTTGCTAGACCACTTACAGGTAAAATATTTTTTATATTTTACAGCCCGACTATTTTTATTTATATTTTATGATGAATTCATTTTGAATAATGTGTCTAAATATTTAAATTTTTTAAGTTTTGGTTACAAGAATTGAAAATATTTGTACTTAAAGATAATGAAATAGACAGAATAATGGTTTTATACAAGAAAAGTATAAAAATATATCTTATTTACTAATTATTCGGGATATTATTTTTGAAGTATTTTATAGATTGAGTTCACCTTTTAGATAGTAAATAAATTAAAAATTATCAGTATATAGTCGTCGCCACGAAACAATGTAATTGTGTAATGTACGTTTACATGGTACCGCCCCCCGTGATATGAAACATTTTATATGTTTTGAAAAAACCGTTGTTGACACTGCATAAATATTTTTTCGAATAAAGTTAAGACGTACTTCATATTATTGAGAAATATGTCAACTAAACGTTAAGAAGATGAAAAAGATAATAACATATGTCGAAGTAAAATATCTGCTTATTATTACGTAATTACATTGATTCGTGGCGACGACTATATTTTGTTTGCAGTATATTAAAATACATAGTACAATTAATTGAACCTATTTTTTGTCGTTGAACCGTTGATGAAACGAGAAGTGTTAGTTATTTAATGTTGAAACTTTTAATTGAAAACGTAATTGTATTTTTCTCTTTAGTTACATGTTAAAAAAATAGTTATTTCCGTTCTAAAACAAACTCACCATTGTTAAATAATTAAGTAGGAGTTGTCAGACACTTTTTGTTTTTTTAAATGTCAAAAATGTTTGGTCCTTTTGATACAATCAAACACTAGTAAAACAAAAACAGTTGAATGTATTCGTTTGTTTTTTAAACAATGGATTTCTGTTATTGTATTTAAAGTTTTAAACTGATTTATAAATAAAATTAAAGTATAACACACATTATATAATTTAATATGCGAACAGAAAAATTTATATGATTTGAAATATTTGAAATATTTCTTTTAGGTATAATTTGTTTTCAGTTTTATATTCCATAGCATTATTCCTGAAAAAGTATTTTGTATAAGTGAACCAATTAATTAAAAACATATTTTCAATTAGACAATATAAATTAAGTCACTAAAGATTTTTAATATCAATTTTATAGCTAATAGATTTGTATATTGCCTCGCTTCAAAAATATCATTTCTGTTTTTATGTTTTCAATTATTTAAATTGTTTTTTTCTTATTAAATATGTTAAAAAGATGAATTTATGAGTTATTTTTTGAATGAATGACTCTTTCCTGTTATGATTGGCACAAATATCTACTTGAAAATATTTGAAGAACTTACTTGTTTTACTATTTTGTCGTTGACAGCCAAATAATATTCGATGAACTTCTTTGGCACGACAAATGATGTCTTTATTTACTGAATCGGATCTTTATTAAAAGCATTAATATTTTTTATATGCTATGAAACATGTATAGTGCACATAAATAAGCTCTAAATTGATGATATGATTTTTATTTCTCTTACATAGGTATAAATACTATTTTCATAATGCAGCAAAATATTAGGAAAATTCAGTTTTCGGATGAATAAAACTCGTTTAAAATTGTTGAGTTTAATAGGAACCAAAGTTAAGTCATTAATTGTTAACCTATAAATATATATTTTATTGCTTGTTAAAACATTTTAATATTGCTTTATTAATTCTTGCAATTATACTTATTGCGTTAAATTATAAAATAGAACAAGACATTAATATTATATTCAAATAATTATAATATGTTTTACATAAGATAATTTTACCATGTTTTTAATAAATATTACTATTTAATTCGTGTTTATAAATATTTTCGACTGAGAAATAAATTATAATATATACCTAAATACCTAAAACGTATTATCCTTAAACTTAATGCAATAAAATGTGAATATTATCGTAAGTAAAACGAATATAAAATAAAAGAACTATTTTTCTATAAAAAATAATTTCATTGAAAGTTCCTACCGTTGATTAACAAAATTTAATCAACGTTAATTAGTAATCTGATTTAGATTACAAATTAGAAAATTCAGCAATCAATAGACTGATGAAAGCATTTTGAAACAATGGCTATAGATATCAGACCTTTTCTTTTTTAGTTTAATGTGGTATAGAATAACGATCAATACTTTCAAAGCTAATAGAAATGAAATCAAAGTTACCTATGCTTTTATGACAATTTATACTATTATATACAATATGATCACTGTTCAATAATAAAAAAAAATTTCTAATATATTTTAAGAGTATTTAAGTATTAGAATAAACGAAAAATCTATTTAGGTATATTTATGTTAAGTAAATTGACATTTTTAAATATGGATATATTTTAAGAAACTTGTAAAACTATTAGATAAAAATAAATGTGTTAAATATTTAAAACATTTTATTTACCTATAAAATTTAATATATTATATTTGTTTTCTTACAAAATTGTTTTTAGTCTTAAATTATATTAGTTGAGATATTTTAATAAATACGTAAACAATGTAAATNAAAAGGTCTACGGCTACAAAAGTCTACATCATATTTATAAAAACAACAATATATAAGAAGAACACGGATAAGAAAAAAAAAGTTGATGAAAATATATGCATTTATTTTGATTTATTATAATTTATTTAATAATTTTTGTTGTTCTAATACTTGCAATAACACGTTGTAGCTAGTTTTATCGTTTAAAGAGAGCAATTATAGTAAGCCTTGTTAAAAACAAAAACAAATGAAGGTATTCATCACATAACAATTGTTTATTCGTATAAAGAGAAGTATTGACATGTGTTTACAGAAAAATATAATAGGAAACGACATGGCAATGTTATACTTTTGACTTGTTCGTAAAGTTTTAAGGGTATAAGTCATTTTTATATTTTATAAATGTATTGACATTTCTGTCAAGACAACCTTGTGATGAATGTTGTTTTTTGTCTTGAAATATTATATAATATTTCAAATAATCATATGACAAAAAGAATTTTTTATATTTCTACCTAATATTGGTTTTTATTATTGTCTAACCTAATTTTAGTTGAGTAGCTATTATATTAGAATTAAGTAAAACTGCTCTAAATATTTACGTAAAAAATTCAAAACAAACAAAAATATATAAGTTGTTCCAAATTTGAAATTCTTGCACAGAATCGTACCGTTCAGTTTCGTTCCGCATAGTTTGGTGTTGTAATGTAGTGTTCGGAATGCAAATATATTAAGTATTGTCAGCGTGACAAATTCTTAGCAGGATCGGAAAAAATTGGTTGGAATCCAAAGTACTTTGAATGGAATGCTATAAATTGTTCAACTGTAATCATTATTTCAGCGATGCATTTATAGAAACAAGATTATAGCGCGCTGCCACCAATTTTCACTTAGAACAAAAATCTAGTTGCGGTCCTGATGATACGTGAAGCTATGCAAATATGTAAAGTAGAGAGAATACTTGTTATATTATTAATATATATATAATTAGTTAATTAGGTTATTTATATACGAAGTGTCTAATGAGACTAATATTATTGTCATACTGTTCTCTAAGGTATTTTCTTATAGAACTTATAACAAAGTTTCTAGAACACAACCTCTAACTTTTCTAATTTAAAAATTTGAAATGATTTATTTTATTTTCAGGTTCTTTTCGAATTAGAGCTTGCTGGTTGCAACGAAATTACAGAGGCAGGTCTTTGGGCTTGTTTAACTCCTCGCATTGTCTCGTTAACATTAACAGATTGCATTAACGTTGCTGATGAAGCCGTTGGTGCAGTCGCGCAGTTATTACCGTCGTTGTATGAATTTTCGTTGCAAGCTTATCATGTAACTGATGCAGCATTAGGGTATTTTAGCCCGAAACAAAGTAATTCCTTGAGTATACTTAGACTGCAAAGTTGTTGGGAGTTAACAAACCATGGAGTCGTCAATATTGGTGAGTTTTTTATTTATATTGATATAAAACATGTTTTTAAACTTGAGCAAATGATAAACAAATTTGGAAAAAAAACAAGAAAAAACTTGAAAAATAATTGAAATTTGCGTGGGTATTTAAGTAAGGAAAATTTGTTGTTTAGGAACAAATTGGTTGAAAACGAATCGTGGGCGATATAACAACCTACATCTACGTTAAGTATAGGTTGACCTTTGCAGGTATTATCTAAATTTTCCGGAGTAGCTTTTCCTGGATTTGTTGTAATATCATAATATTTACTTAAAATTGAATAACAAGTTGTTAAACTTTTAATTAACAACATAAATATAAAAAGAAACGCTGATAATTCAAATTGTAAATTATAATTAATCTTTGCTTTTATATTATTTTCTAAAGTTCTATTTAGATCTATAAAAGTTTAATTGTCGTATATTAAGCTTATTAAATGAAATTACTTTTTAAATTATTTCATAATTTATTGTTTTTAATAATTACGAATCAAATATACTGTAATAAATAATAAAATAATAATTTTTACTTCACAAAAATAATTTTTCGATGTGTAGTAAAAATTATATCATAACTGAAATAAAAAATCTTTTTTTCTGGTGATGAAATTAAGTAGAGGAGATTTGCCTAATGTGTGCTGACAATTTAAATCATACATGTTACATACTTTTTTTATTACTTAATGTTAGCTGTATTTAGTGGCAAATATATGAATTACATGATAAGCCGGTAATACAGGTATAAAAATTGAAATTGAACATAGTTGTTTGTGCGAGTTATAGCAAGTGTGTATAATCAGGTGAGTTTGCTATTCATTTTATCAAATTTCTTTTTACAAGTTAATATTTTTGTTTAAATTCAATTAATACAATTTCAGAAACAGAGTATTATGATTTAAAAATAGGTTTTGTAAATTATTAAAAGTGTTTTTTAAGACAAAATATGTAAAGAGGAGATAAATAATATCAAACTAGGCAAACAAACATCGTTTTTTGTTCAAATTTAAACAAATGCATAATAAAACAAAAATATTTCAAAAGTAGTACGATTTTGATAATTAAGATATGTCAAAGTTATTACGAAAAACAAAAAAAATTTTATAGCAAATACATATTGTTAATATTTTAAATTTTGCAAACGAATTATTGACTTTATACTGAATTATATTTAATAATTAGCGATAAATGAAATTAAAATTGAAAATTTAGGTACGATCATTACTAAGTTGTGTCATAGCGTCGCATTTCCTGATGACATTCCTAACAAGACACTGACCTCTGACTATTATATCTAACAACACGATTATTTTTTCGTTTTTCCTTGCTAATATTATATTTGGTTTATGTTTATTGCAAGCACATGGACTAAGGTGTAATATATATATATATGATAATATTTATTTCAAAATAGTTACTAAAGTATTATAAATTATTTTAGCTTAAATGTATCTCATATATTTTGAGTAACTAAATCTTGTATTTATAAAACAGTGTCAATTAATATTTATTTTGTTAGTTCTTATTTTTAGGTTGTTTAGAAAAGTTTTTGTTGTTATGATTGTTTATGTAAATAGATTTTACGTCTGTTAATATGACCTTAAGACATAATTTTCCAAAATTAACTAAATTAAAACATGTTATTAGCAATTCTTTTAATGCTAATTATGTATGTATTTAGTAAATTAACATTAGCTAAAATATTATTCAAAATGACGATGGTTATATTTTGAGCGACATTAATGATTTGTTCAAAATGATGCCCAATACAGGAATAAACTAGTCTTAAAAACAAAATAAAATATTGGTTAAAGTAGTAAAAAGAAGGGTTATATTTGCAATTAATTCTAATTTTTGTGTTGATAAAAGATAATACTCTTAGATACAGATTTTAATAGAAAACTAAAGCTATAATTTAAATTTACTTTTTATATTAAGTAATATTTTAGTTCTGAATCGAAAGATTTTTATAAAAGAACTTAAGCCCTATTTAAAATATTTGTTAAATAAATTAGAAATAAATAAATATGATCGTTTTTTAAAATAATACTACACTGTAATAAAACCTCAAAAAAATAAATAAATTAATAAAAAAAAATTAAAATAATAATAAAATAATTAAATAAGTAGTAATTATAAGAAATGTTTAAAGAAAACCGTTTCCACTGGAAAGCACTGTAAAAAATCTCAAAAATAAAAACAAATTTAATA
>CM008234.1:105362-131593 GCA_002278615.1 Pogonus chalceus | reverse complement strand
TTTAATTCTTGCACAAGCTGAATTTTGTAAGGTTTAAGATGCAAATCCTTCCTTAAAATTCTTTGTAACGACGATTTTCTAACCTTTAATTCTTAACCCTTTTGAAACACATATATTTATATAATTATATGTAGTAAAGTCATTGATATATGAATTTAGGTGGAAGATATGTACAATGCGTAAGTTATGGACAATGGCAACGATTTTTCTACGGCAACTAGTCATAATTTAGGAGTTACTACATATTTTTTTATTTATTTTATTTACTTCTAGCACATAAAAAATTAAATTATTTATTAATTTCTTTTTAATATTACATTCTATAGCTTTATAAACCTTATATTATTATTCATATATTCTTTAATTTTGTTTTAAGTTTTATATAACGAGTTAATATATTTCCTATTGCAATTTTATGAAAATCAAATCAATAATACTTGAATTATTCAATTTTAATTAATAATACGTAATTATTATAAATAAATTTTATGATTTATATTAATTAAAAAGCTATTCAGTAGTCAATAGTTTCGAATTTATTCTAAAAAGAAAATAATTACATAGCATTACAAGCTAATAAACTTTCATTATAACAATATATTCACTGATAATTTGTTTTTTCAATATTTTTATCGTAGATTTCGACGACTAACATTTTCAGTTTTTTAATTATATTCAGTAATACTTAACGTAATTTGATGAAATAAAAAATTATTAAGATGATAATATATAGAATCTATAGATATATGAATCAAATCATTGTTTTATTAATTTATTGATTTTCTATTTAAAATTTTCAACAGCTATAAATTTAGCCAAAAATATCCGACTGGCAATTGTTAAGCAACTTTTGTTTTTGGACATTTGACAGATGTCAATTGACATGTGTATGTTATTAATTGCTTATTTAAAATAATAATAAACTGTTTTAGAATAATTTAAATATATGTAAAATTATAATAATATAATAAATATAGTTATCGCTATTTTTCAAGGGATACCACTGTAGTTTGTTGCCAATATGTGAGTAATAATAACTATTATTATCTTTCTAATTAATATGACATTAATTTTTTTCGTATTTTTTTGAACTTAGAGATATTTTCTAAATGTTTTTTTATTTAATATATTAACAATTTTGTTGAAGTATTATTTTTATCCTTATATGGGTAAGTATTAGACCAAAATATGTTCAAATTTTCAGTGATAAAGGTTTTTTATGACTGTTTTAAAGCGCACGTAAAGTAAATAATAAAATAATTGATTCTTACATTGTCTTATAAAATTTTTAGCAATCAATAAAATAAATTTATAAATTTTTATATTCATCATAATAAACAGTTTAAATTCAATTAACGTAATGGAAATTTAATCAGACAAATAGAATTCAAATAGGAAATTAATAAGGAAATAAATGCATAATTATAAATTAAAAAACATAATAAAAACTTAATATTTATTAATAATCGTTATGTACAAAATAGTAAAAAAATATTTAATGTATAATTCATCCAGTATTATCCCACCATGGTAATAATCCCAAGCCAGATTCATTTATACTCCCCTGAAAATTGAAAAATATTATTTTTTATAGTAAAACGTGTTTTCAATATATTCATACAGTTAAATAAAATGAAGCTTTATTTTCAGGTAATTTTTCAGAAGTGCTTGGCTGATTTGGATCAGATATCTCAGGACCAGTAGGATTTATCTCAGTAAAATTTTCAGATATTACTTTAAATCGAATAGGTTCACCAGGATCCATAAATAAATCATGTTTTGATCCATCTCCTACATCATATTCCCAAATCCAAGCTTGTTCTGTTTCATCAAAACGACTAGGATGTGGTAGCATTGTTGGTGGAATTAAAATATCATCGAAAAATTCTAAGCTAACTAGATTAAAAATAAAAATTTAAACAGTAAAATATGTGTATATATAGTTTATTTACCTTGAACACCATCTCTGCTCACGCTACGAATTTTTCCTGTGATAACTTCTTCCATAAATGGTCGAAATACGATATAGCGAAAATGCACTCTAGTGTGAGAGGCACCATCACCAGGTAATATAAAAGATTCTTCGATCTTTGTTATATCATACAACGCAATGCATAATCCTACGTTTAATACAACCTATAACAGAAGATAACAATTTCTAAACAATTCTTTAAGTATATACTATATAGTAATATACTTTATTTGCAAGTTTGCGATTTATTTCACTTTCTAATGCTATGTTTAATTTTAAATGAAACATATTTGGTGAAATTCGAACTAAATCTTTCATTTCATATAAGACAAACATGATTTTAAGTTTTTGTATTTGTTTTTAAAGTTTTATAGGTTATGAGCACATGTGCTAGACATCTGACATTTCTTCCGAATGATTAGTCGGTTTTTTTCGGAGTATTTCTAGGAAATTTGAAAATCNAGATAAGCAAATAAAAATTAACATAGACAACATATATTAAAAAAATATATATAAATAAGTTCTATTTCATTGTATACGAAAGCAAATTATCGCCTAAATATCAGATATAATACAAAATGAAAAGTATGACGACATAGTTTTAAACCTGATGCAATATTACCGTCACAACATTGTTGCCAAACCAGATAAGAGGTACAAATTTTGTTGCATGTTTTTTCTTCATGTTTAACAAGAACAGATCTTGATACTTTAGCGAACAAGAAATGTATTTAGTTTTTTCCGTTTTGTTTCAACTTTAATGAAACTTGGTAAAAAGAGGTCAACGATCAGTAAGTATTTGGCAATGAGGTATTTAATTACCCTTCCCGCCATTTTCGTATTTCGCGGGAACGTATAATAAACTGCATTCGTACCTTCTATTATATTTTAAATATGTATTCAAAGCTACTTCTATGAATGGATAGTCATGTTTTTATGTAATTAAAACTAGACTCTTAAGATTAAAAGTTTATCTTATGATGCAGTTAAAAATATTGTATAAAAAACGAGATTTATTAAGTAACGTCTGTCAGCTGCTTTAGGTAGGGAATAAAATTTTCATGAGTATCGAGGCGGCCATTTTAATTTCATTGTTCCTCCATGAGTCGATTAAAGCAGTTGTATATTATTCCTGTGCTAATATTGCGGTGAAAATGGGTGCCTAGTTGCAATTTTTTTTGCACACGCAAGTGTGCCAGTACAATTTATCATCATGGAGTAAGTTATAATACCTATCAATATATAATATTTAAATAAAATCAATTTATAAAATATCGATGTGTCAATTGCACAAAATTATGCATATGTCTGGTATACTGTTTTGTTTCAAAATTAGATGTTTATTTTTGTGTATTTCCTAGTGACGTCAGAAGGTACCTACATATGCTTAGAGGAATTTTTTAATTATAGTTAACTGATTTTGTATTGTAGATGCAACTTAAATAATAATATTTTAGTAATGTTTTGTATGTTATTCATGTTTGTAGGTCATATATAAAAACAAACATTTTACATTACAATTATTTTGTTTATTATAATAGTATTTGTAACAAATTTAAATTACATTTTCATATTTAAGATATTTTACGAGTTATATAAATTTCAAAAAATAATTACCGCAAAGTATCAAATGTGAAAGGCTCAAAAATTATATGTTGGAACTTCCGGTTATGCATTTTTTTTTAAATAACTTTTTTTGATTATGTATTTGTATTTTTAATAAATTACTATATATATTTTTTGTTGTTTATTTTAGAAAATGTATTAATTGTGTATTATTATTGTTTAAATTTAAAATATTTATTTTATTTATAGTTTATTTTCTATTTAAAAGTAGGTTCTTATTGTATAACTGCTTACAAGAATGATTTTTTTTTTCATGTAACAAAATATATTTTGTTTTTACGAATAAAAAATATATAAATTGTTTATATTATGTAAAAATTTAATATCAGATGTATTAATTATTTGAAGTATTTTATTTCATTAATATTTACTTTAATTTTTGTTATGTAATTTTGAAACATATTGATTTTGTTTGAAAGAATGCGCCAAGGTTAATTTAGATTGTAATTTTGTATTTTTTATTTACATAAATTAATGATTTTAAAAAAATAATTTATAGTTGAAAAGTACTTCCAAAATTATATCTAATCGATTATTAAAGAAAATATATTAGATAATATTTCACAATTTTTGTTAATTAACAAATATAATATAATAGAACTATATACGTATAGAGAAAAATAATAATTATGTATGATAGTTCTCAGTATTATTATGTATAAGCTTCTAATAATAAATAAAGTTAATTTATAAGATAATGTTAAGGCTTAAGAGAATGGTTATTTCTATAAGAATTTTATAATAAATGTATTTTTAGGGCCAAAATGGCGTTTTACGCATTCGTCGATTCATCGACATCGAACACCAATTTGATACGCGACCACTATTCATTTATATCTTCATCTATTTTATTATCTTCATATTTTATAAATAATTCCATCAACATCAAAAATAACCACGATGGAATCTCCACTCTACATCTTCGAATGGAAGCGGGAACCGGACTCACCTCCGCAGAACATCTATGAGGAGGCTGACTCTTGGTTCCTTGATGATGGCTCGGCAGCTAGCAATGATTTTACAGCGTTTGAAGCCAGTCTGCCATCAGAGGTTATTATCAAAGATGAAATTACCATAAAAGAAAACAAAGCAGAAGTTGTTTCTAAGTTACTTCAAGATCTAGATCATTTGGATCAGCTCGATGATATCATCAAAGAAGGTAAGTTTATTTTTTAAAAAGCAGAAATAAACAATCATTGTTTCATTTGTTTTTTATTTATTTATATTTAAATTATTTTTTATGTTTACTAAATATTCATATTTTTAATAAACAAATTATGTTAACAGTTGAAAACAAGTATATAAATAATATCTTATCTATTAACATTTAATTAAGCTTGATTAAAATCAATTTACGAAATAAAAATTAACAATGAACGACGCAATTTATTTTTAATAAATTAGCAATTGAACAATTTTCAAATAACTCTATTTAAAAAAATGTATAAAACGCGAAAAATAATTTAAATTCTGTTTATGTTTGATTGATGTTAGATTGCTTGTGGCAATAAATTAGAAAGTATTGTGCTAGAATCTCCTTACACTATTATTAAGTTCTTTACAAATCGTTTTAGAAAAGCTATTAGCTGTACAATTTAACAGTTCAAATGCCATTGAATAGTAGAAAAAACATTCTTATAACCAGTTTTGTAAAATATATTCAAAGTTTAATTTAAAAATGCATACTTTCAATATTTTAATGAATAGTTTTTGTATGTAATTATTAGCTATTAATATTTCAAAAAAATCTCATTTTAGATATAACTATCTTTATAATATTTGCGAAGTTTTTTTTTTTAAATATATTATCTTAAATGTTTTTATATAGATGCAAAACAACTATATTTGAGCAATTCAAGACGGCTAACTGATGATACTTATATAGTTTAAGTAACACCCATTAAGTAACATTAACAGGTAACTTCATATGAAACCAACTATAACAGTACCACCAGTTAGCTGCTTTGAAATTACTCAAATCGAAATGATTTTGTGCGTAGTGGAAGAAGCATGGAAAAAATGTTTAAAATATATTGATGATATTTACTTCCTGAATGTCAAGGTTATCGTAATTTTAAATTTGAACGCCAAAAGGTTATTTTGATAATAAATTCGACGAAAAGGAATCAAATATTAAGAGTTTTCTTTATATCTTATGAAATAAATATAATTTAATAATTAAAATTGAATAAACTTTGCTTCATAGGTTAAAAAGACATTATCTGTTTTTTAATATTTTAATATTCATAGTTTACTCTGTATTTATATTGGTAAATAGTAAACAAACATTAAAATTTTTATGTTCTATGGACTTATAAATTTTTATGTTAATACTTTGTACAATCAATTCAATAAATGTGTAAATATAAATTTTAAATGTCATCTTTTTAATAATACTTATTAGAATTCTCTTGAGATATTTTAATCAAATACTGTGAAAATATTTGACCGGATGACATAAGATTATAACAAAATTAAGATACATGATATGGCAGTTTTAAATAACTTGTTATAATCTTGTTATATATCTTATCATAGGTTTCATATATCCGCAGACTGTAGATGTTTATTTTTAATATTATTTAATGTAATTGATGAATCATTGTCTGAAAATATATGAAAAATTGTACGTAATAGATCATATTATCAAATATAATTTCTTTAGAAAATAATTTTTTTTTATATGCGTATATATCGGTAATAGATTTATCAAATTTATATTAGCAAAGTANTAAAATAATTTTATGAAGTTCACATAAAACATTCAGCTCAATAATTCAATCAGGTATATAATTATTTTTAATATATTTTCGTTCATAAAATAAATTGAACATAAAAATTATATAAAATTACTTCAACAAAATATATTTAAAAAGAAAAATTTTATAGTGAAAATATAGCAATATAATTTATAAACAACATTTAAAAATTAAGCTGATTAAGCTAGTTTGTACCTGTTTAAACAATCCATTTAGTTAAATATTTTGAATGCTAAGCTGATTTTACATTTCTGTAGGGTCAAAATAAATGTGTTACCTTGTGTAATGCATTTATTTTATTTGGTGGATGATTGGTAACGGCAGATGTGCTAAAATGCATTT
This sequence comes from Pogonus chalceus, assembly GCA_002278615.1. Classification (NCBI taxonomy): domain Eukaryota; kingdom Metazoa; phylum Arthropoda; class Insecta; order Coleoptera; family Carabidae; genus Pogonus; species Pogonus chalceus. The sequence continues at coordinate 124,894 of CM008234.1, read as the reverse complement.
TTTTTATTTTCGGAAAATATGAACATGAGTATGACTAATAAGGAAGGTGTAAGAGGTGTCCATCGTCGATTTCGTTCTGCTTTAAATATTATATTCTTCACTCAAATTTAAGAGACATATTTTTATCGACGGAAAAACATATTTAAAGGGAGAAATTGTCCCTAAAAGTTGATGGTACAGTGAATTTTACGGAAAAAATCCGTTGAAAATCGAAAATTAATTGAATAAAAATATTTATCATTTTTTGATTTTGAGGGATAGTTTAACTCTAATGGTTCATTATTTTAAAAGATGTCAAAATACGTCTCTACTATTTTTTTTTTTTTTAGTTTAAATTATATTTGATACCAATTAAATGCGTGTGACAGTCAATTTTTCAACCCGTATAACTTCTGTTTGAATGAGCCCTCGGATATGCCATCAAATGCATCTTTTATTATTTTTATGACTATTTGTATGCCTTTAGTCTCAGTATACCAAGTATATGGAACCTAAGAACCATCTCTCTATACCATCAACGTTGAGAGACGATTTCACCCCTTAAATATGTTTTACCTCTCATAAAAAAATACGTGTCTTTTAGATTTGAGTATAGGATATCATATTTAAAGCAAAACGAAGTCGACGAGGAACATCTCTTGTCAGAGTCGGATTTAGACTTGAAAAGGCTCTAAGCTATTTGAGATATGGGGTTCTTTATAAGTACATATAACGATTGCTCACTCTGACAAATATTTTTGAGGTGGGCCCAAAAAGTGAGGCTCTAAGCTATAGCTTGTGTAGCTTATACATAAATCCTGCACTGCCTCTTGTACCTTCCTTGTGAGGAAAAAACTTGTAATAAAATAATTGTGATATATTTTGGAGACTACTAGTTCATATTTTAATTTGTAATACGCGCACTTAAAATTGAAGTATTACAAGTCATATATTAATGAATAATTATATTATTTTATATATCTTTATATTATTGTATTACGTTTGTTGCTATAGAAAACTTTAAACATTTAAAATATTTAAATTTTGTGTTGCTATTATATCTAGATTCGCTGATTATAGCCTCATGGCGTTATGTACGAACTGTCGGACAATGGGTCCCCCATGACATTCAATATATAAAAAATCATAATTTTATCCAAAAAAAAAAAACTATTTTCCAATACATTTTGAAACTAATTAGAAGTTTTTTTTACAAATAATTAAAACTAATTCGTAATTATCTATAAAAAATTAATAAATTACCCAGTTATCTTATTCTGATAAAGACTAGAGATATGACTGACATGTTTACAAATATAAACTCCTTTTAATCAAGCAACTTTGTTAACATAATTTGTTTATAAGTTGTCTATCTAAGGGGCGCCTAACTTATTTAATTGTAAGATTATTATAATAACTATAAATAGAAAATATAGTTATTTACTTCCTGCTTCCAAGTAGTCATATATAAGTAATATTAAGTCCAGGTATGTATGTGTCAAGGACTATAATGACTGATTTATATCGCGAATTATAAAAACATTCGAAAATTATGTATGCAAATTATCAAAGGCGGGATATTAATTAATAAAGGTTACTGTTCGGTAAAAATATAAGCGAAATAAAAAACTTTGCAAATCGTTCATAAAAAACAAACAAACAATATCGTTAAATATTTTAAAGTAAATTTAATAACTTAAAATGTATTTCATTCAATAAACATTACTGTATATTTAAAAAGTAATTTATATTTAATCTTTAAATATTTGGAAATTATTAATTTAACTTATGTTAAATATTTTTAGTGATACAAGTGTTTATATTTATAAAGATATTTGATATTTGAATTTAATTCGATAATGCATCTTCTAATACAAAGATTATGTTTTGATTGTAATTCAATATCTTTCAAAATTATTACAAACAATTTATTTAGTAACTGATTCGTGTTTGCATTACTGCAATGTTATATACTTTGTTTTTTATTCAATAGTTTAATAATTTTTGTTATTTATTTTTTTTAATTTATGCTTTTTATATTATTGTTAACTAGTACACACCTTATGCATTTAATATTATATCAGAAATGTAACATTATGTTGAACAAGCATTAACCTGTTATTGGTACAAAAATAGATGTGAAAGTTAAAATGAATATTTAAAAAAATGGAATATTGGCCATGTGTTAATTCACATGGTTGACTTGGTAAGATATTTATATAGTAAATTCTTGAAATTTTCTTAAGATTTAAATGCTCATAACAATGAAATATATTTTATAAGACAGTTGAATATTTGTTGTGTCCTTGTTGGCAGATTTTTTAAGAAGTTCTAATATTTTTTTAGTTATTAAAGTTTATTATTTCCTGTCACTATTTTTTTAAAGAAAGACATTGAAAATATTCCAGAATGCATTTTAGAAACGTGTATTATTGTAAAATGTCAGAATTAAAATTTAAAATTTTATAGATTATTTTAAAATATAGCAAAATTTTACTCGTGTATCGTATTAATGTAAATTAATTAGATTTTTTACATATTATTGTAATATGTAAACAGGTGTGGCTTAAGGACAACATGTATATAATATTTATAAAAAAAAATTATTTTTTTATTTTAATTACTTCATTTGATACAATATTTTTATATGAAATATCAATGTATTTGTCATTTATTGTTTTTATGGTGAAATGTTCTCTGTATCCTGGAATTCCAGAAACTTATCAGAATTCGCTTGCTGAAAATGAAATTAGACTTAATCAAATTAGCACTGGTTAAACCATGTCTTTAAAATAAATTAAACAAATAAATAAACATTTTTCCGATTGGAAAGAGCTACCATCTTCAAAAGATAGTCTAATAAATATTTATCAATGAAATTAAAAATTTCTTTTTTTTTTATTTGTTATATTTTTTATACCTAATCAGTTAATTTATTAAAAGTACTTAAAAAAAATTATAAAGCATTCACACTTTAAGTAAATAGAGACAAATAGCTACGAAAAAATTAAGAAGCTAATAAATATATATTAAAATTTGTTTTTGAGTTATTTAAAGATTTTGTTTATATTTAAACTTGAATGATTTTTAAGAAATTCTTAGTTTATCATAGAAGGATAGTTCAAAACTGCTTGTATTTAAAAATCTTATATCTTTAAAATTGAAGTGATAAATAAAACTTAGTCGAATAATGACAAATAAAACCTTTCAAAACGAATTTATTTTTTACTGTTATAATTTTAATTTTTTAAATTAATTATTCTATCAATATTCTAAGAATTATGTTAATAACACATTCCAGAAATGTAAAATTCTTTTTAACATTTTTAACATGAATTTGCATTTCTTTTTAACTTCTTATTATCATTATTATAGCAATTATTGTGATATAGAAGAACATTCATTCTTGTTACTACAAGTAATAATAATAATTTATTTAGGAAAAATATAGTAAATGCTCGTCAAGAGTAAATAAAATTAAAAATTAAAATTATTATGGGAAAAACATTATTGACATATATTTTCGCACATGGTTTATATTAAATATGTCTGTGCTGGGTAAATCCAAAATAATAGGTATTCCCTATATTCTTACTCTATTTGTTTTTTGAAAATATAAACAAAACCTAGCTTTTTTTACTAGCAAAAGTAATTTTTATTCAAATATATTAACCATCTTCTAAGAAACAGTAGTTTTAAATTTTATCTCCTTGCAGTCGTCAAATCATGGTATTTAAAAAAGTGAATATCTTTAATAAATATGGATAAAACAATTATTTCTTCTAATGGTAATATTATTTGTTCTTTTATATTATTTTAAGAATATCTTTTTCGAGGTTAAAAGGTTAATAATAAATGTGAATTTCTACTGTAAAATTTCCATCACACATTTTTAAATGATATCTATTATCTCACTTAAGTTGATAAAAAAATTAAGATAATAATGTTTTGTTTTAATAAAATATTATTTATTATGTTAAGAATGAATAATAATGAAATTAAAATTTGATATCTAATAAATTAAATATTAATATTGATAAATAATCAGGTGTTCAAAAAAGTAACTGCTTCATTTCCTCTCCTGAAACATTAATATCTTTTTAATAGATGCGATTAATCTTTAAAAATTTATTATCTTTTCAAGATATCACTTCGGAAAGTATTACTAATAAAAAACACTTAATTTATACTGATAAAAATTTATTGCTATGTGCAGATTAAATCTTATTTATAGAAATAGTTGTAAATTATTTACAAAAATTTTAATTTTTATATAATGTAACATGTGACATGTTTTGCAAATAATATTAACCTTTTAACCTCAAAATTATCTTTNAACTTTAAAATTAATGTAATATTTATTTATAATTATTACGAAAGCAATCAAATTAAATTTTTTTAAATAAATAATTAATTATTTAATATTAATAATTTATTTTTGCGATCATTATATAAACTAAAGCACGCTTTATATGTTTCATTGTACTATTCATGGCTTTTCTAATTCGAGACTTTTACGCTGTTGGAATGAATCGTATAAGAGGCATCTGTAATAAAAAGAAAATGGAAGGACATCTAAAATTGTAGGTGTAAATATAAAAATGTTACCTATTTTAAATAAATGGTAATTTTAAATTATAAATGTTTATATATTATTAGCCTAAAATTAATCGAGATCACTTAAAATATTTGTCGCCTTATATTTATGTCATATAATTAGCACCATGGTGTCCTTGTCTAAATTATATAAGCGAATGTTTATTTGTATAGTGTTATGAAAGTACATATATGCATATGTTTGTATGTACATATATACATTTATACCTGTATGTGTATCTATATATGTATGTATATGTATCTCAGTAGAGTAGAGTGATTTTTTGTTTCGCTTGTATGATATATGCTTAACTCATATTATTTCTGCATTTACTTGTTTACTACATAGCCGCCTTCGTTACATTTGCAGTGATATTTAAACAATTGAATACAGAGCCGTCTTTTTATTAAATTTTATTTATACACAGCATTTTTTAACCAATATCAAATTATTTATTTTTACTTAATTATTTATGTTATTTTCTGAAATTTGGAAAAAAATAAAACAAGAAATTTAAATTTAAAGTTATGATAATAGAATTTTATTTTGGTAGATTATTTTTTAATGAAATGATCATTATAATTAACAGAAAACAAATTTATAAAGTATTAATGATATTGAAATATTTTACAAACACATTAAAAGCTTGATACGAAAACTTGTTAAAAATCTATTCATATCAATTTCTAAAATTTTGGTTTGATGAACCTTGATGCAACCACTGGTAGTATGGATTCAAGTTGAGTTTAATATGCTTTAAATACGGAACCCAATTATCAGGGCCGTAACTAGCTTTTTCTGTGTCCTGGGCAAGACGTTCGAGCCCCTCTTTAATAAAAAAAAAACTTACCATACATATACGATAGTTCTGAATTTTTTGCTCTTTAATTTTTTTAAAGATGAAAATTTTTTTTAAAGAACTTTCTGGGCCCTTCTTAGATCTATGCCCTTATTGCGTCTGCCTAGTTACGGCCCTGCCAATCGTACTACCAGCTGTTTCAAGTTTATTTAAAACTGTTAGAGTTTAATTCCCTTGATTTTAAAAATAGTGACTTTGAGAGGAGATGTATCAGGCAACTACATTTCTATGCATGTATTATAACTCTGAATTAATTTATGCATATTACGGCCCTGAATTTCGCGTGTATTTGGCTTGAGGCGCTACTACATAACACGTCATAATTCCGACACAAGTTGCACGAGGCCATTTGATGTTGTTTACACCAAATATACTAATACAATCTTAATCTATACATATATACAAATGTTAGAAAAAGACAGTATTCAATTTTCAATGTTTTGCACATAAGATCGAAATAGAAAATAGCGAATCAGCACCAAATTTCCGCATAAGAAAAAAAAAATACAATTTATTTAATTTATAATTTTTTATTTTGGATAACTTGAAATCTTCCGTAAATACTAAATATTCGATTTTTTTTTAATTTAAAACTATACAAAGTGACAAAAATATATTTATCTATTCCTATAATTCTAAGAAATTTTTTTTTTTCAAAATAAACAAAGTAATAAATTTGTTAGTATAAGTTATTATTAGTTTTTTTTTTATATTAATATTGTTATAATGATAATTGAATAAATCTTTGTCATTATTAAAAATAAAATAATTTAATATTTATTCGCTATTTTAAAATCGATTTAATGAATTATATTAAATAAATTTAGAAAGAGAAAACAAGTAATATGTACATGTGTTCATAGTGCGTTACCTTGTCTCTATTCAGAGATCTTATTTCTTTTTAATAAACAAACATATATACATACAAGTAGACTGTGATATGTGTGATAAAAATAGACAGAGATAGCAACAACATACTTCACCCGCCTTCTTTCATATTACTTGCCGCTCTGATATCATAATCATTTGCCTAGTGTCACTATTGCTGTTCACATCGTATACGTAAAATTCAATATTTTACTGTTAATTAGCTTCACGTGGTCTTATCATAACAATAATATTTAAAAAACAAATAAATATATTTTTTTAAATTTGTGTTTAATATAAATTCGACGAGTTTAATAAATATTTAAACTGAATGTAGCCGTTGAAATAATAAAATCATTGGACAATAGTAATAGTAAACATTTTATTGTTATAAAATAGTTGGTGTAAAATATTTTTTGTTGTGATTTGTGTGAAATAGTGTGACAGTGAACCGATTAACAGCTAAATGTGTGCCAATGTGTACCTCCTTCGCGATCTATAGCATGAAGTCCAACTATCATTATACTTGGAATAGAGAGATCGTTTTCAATTCTCAAAAATTAGTGAAAAGACGCCGAAATTAGAGAATTTCTGATTTGAAACTTCGTTGAATACCACTGCCATACGTTTAATAATATATAATATTGTACATATTGTATATTATTTTGACTTTGATAGACTGATCAATATTATTCCGAACATTTCATTTAAAGAACTGCATTTATTGTTCTATTTTATTGGCTGTGTATATATATTCATTTATCGTTAGGATTACCGATATGGCTGTGTGTTTTGGTACGTTTATACTAACATATGTTTTCATTTTATGCCCTTTTTTCATTCTTTTTTATAGGTATTATTCAGAAAAACATCTTTTATTACTTTAATGCATGTTTCCATAGACTTAAATTAAAAAAAAATCTATTTGAAGCAATCATAAAGACCAAATTCATTAAAAATATTAAAATTAAAAAAAAATCTGTATAAGATACACGGACTTTGTAATTCAAAGATAATAAATAAATATCTTCTTTAATGGCTAAAACGTGAATTGATATTAAGCATTAATTATCTCTTAAAATTTCTGCAAAGTAGTTTTTTTAACACTAAGACATAATTAATTTTATTATGTATCCTTGTTAATTTTTTAATTAAACAAATAATAATAAAGAAATGCCGATTTCTTATCTACAACGAAATAATTAGATCATATTTCAAAATATTATTTGTCATATTAAAAATTAGTATTTCATTGAATATTTCAAATTGTTGTTTATTTAATAATATTCAAAACTAGTTTTAACTTGTCTATTTTCATGTTTACAGTTACATTTAGAATAAAATTGAATATCTAAAAAGCATATTTCTGCAGTTTAAATGCAGTTATATTGAATCTAAAAATTTAATTAACAAAAATTCCTTTTACATTAATATTTATCTACCATATTATTATAAAAATTGATAGTGGATGGTTTTCCCACAATTTTTGATAAAATTTTTAATTGTTGCAGAATCATTCTAAAAAAACTTGTATTATCATGAAGGAAAATTTAAATATAACTTGTAATTTAATTGGTATTAGATAAAGTATTTTAATTGAATCTATTGTAAAATTTACAAAAATACTTTTGAGGAAAACAAATTAATAATTAATTATATTGAAGTATATTTATTCTAGTGAAATGTATAAATTTTTTAACCATATTAAAATTCCCATTATTCTTGGAAGAAAGAAACAATGATGTTATAGTATTCCTGGAAATGAACAAGATTTTCGTTTAAGCATATGTTTATATGGAATATTATTTACTTCCATTATTTCTGTGAATATAAACTATTCATAATAAATTAATTGGTTATATCCTAGTATTCTTTGCTTTTATGTACTTTACCTAGTTTAGTTTCAAATATCAAAAGATAATATTTGCTATTCTATATTAATTTAGTTTATATTTCTGTTCACATTAACCTAAATGAAACACAAATATTTTGTTATTAAACCTTCAGAAATTTCGCTGTTTTTATTTTTGCAACAAATCGAAAGTCAGTTTCGAATCGACCACATTTAGAAACATTCTTCTTAATACAAGTTTAACCTGTTTTATTTAGACTTTGAACATATTATAAATTCGTTGTGTTATTTTTAATTATAAATATTGTTTCTCGATTTAAATAATATTTATAATTATTTGTATTCTTCAAATTTTTCTACTGGGAAATGTTATTTTATTTTGTACAAAGGTAACTGCAATCGTATAAATAAACGACCTTCTATTTCACTTGAAATGTTTTGAACTAAATGCAACGGTTCAGGTGATTTGGAACAGGAAAATAAAATTTGTAACAAGTTACAATATGTCTTATAACTTAACGTACAAGTTACAACCAATCATTACTATAAAAGGGGTGGATAATATTACAAGAAATATTGCAAAATGTTTATTTAACTAGTATTTAATAAATAATTGACATTTTTTATATAAATTTACTTTGTTATTTACAATTTTATTTAGTTTAATGACCCCTTATAATAATAAAAATTAATTCAAAAAAGTATTTAATCATATTTATGACTAAACAAGTTTCATCTTGAATTATTATATTTTATTTCAGTGTAAAAGTATTTAAAATATAAGTTTTAAGTATTAATATGTAAAGAATAATGCACAATAATATCTATGTATGTATAAAATACATTTTTAAATGATCAAGTATTGAATTATAATTGACTTTGTTCCGTTCTTATCTATCAACAAGAGACTTATTGTGGCGTCATCAGTTTTATCCGCATGGAAACTACATATAATTATAAAACCGGTCAAAATCTTCATAAACAACATAGAAATGTAAACAAGCAACACAAATAATAAAAGATAAAGTTAGGGAAACGTATGTTCTTAAATTAAACTATATATGTACATAAAATTTCATTCAATTTTTTATATTACAATTTAAATACACATTTTTATTAAAATTATACTTATCTTCCTTTGTTTTATTTTATTTGAGGTCACTTAAAAAATTATGTTGCTATAAACAATAATTATATANTTACATTTTTGTAGTTTTCTTTAGATAGTCGGAAAATCCTATTAAAATAAATTATTAATGATAGATTTATGTAAAGAAAAAATATTTATTTGATTTTTTAATGAATAATATTTTTAAATTTAATATCAATACGTATTTTTCCACCAAACATTTCTGTAATATTTTTAGGCAGGTATGTACGTGCTGTTTTTATCAGGCAAAAATAAATAATTATTTATTATTATATAGTAAATTTAAAATTTTTTGATTTATTATTACTTTTTTAAAGAAACATTTATATAATTCTTAGAAAAATTTGTTTATTTATAAGACAGACATTATTAGCGATAAACTTTTGACACTGTTCAGAATATATGCGATAATTATATTAAGTTTTTTACACGTTTTATAGTTTAATATATTCCTGTGTAATTCATTCTGTCAATTTATTTTTATATTACAAGAAAAATATGTTTATACAATTGTTTTTTTATTGATAATTGATTAGTATTGCTAATAAGAATCCATCCTAAATGAATTAATATATCTTTCTAATATGTTAATACGTAATAACAAGAAAAACAATATTTAAATCTATCAAGTTTTTGCGTGAATATTATATTTATTTAGATTAGTTATGTTATGTTACTTGTTATTTAATTTAATATAATATACTTTGATCACCTGCTTATAAAGTGATCATTTAAATAGAGTAATAAATAAAAAGTATAATTGTTATAAATATTTCCAAGTTTAACCTTTGCATATTTAAACTATGATTATATTATTAATACATTATGAATCTAAATTAGAACATTTTTTTGAAGGATATAATAAATAAAAGAAATAATTAAATGTTAAATTAACAGTTCAAGGTTTTCGGTATAAATCAATTATTTTTGATTTCTTATCATAAATAAAGTAGTTACAAGGATGAAAATATATTTTAAAATAACTAATTATACAATTTTGCAATATTTTATGTATATAACACAAAAATAAGTCATATGACTTAAGTTTATCAAATGTTAATAATTATTTAACTTACTTTTTGTGCTGCTTACTTATAATTACTTAATAGATATGATATTATTAATACATAAATAGCTAATTTATTATGAAATTAATATTTTTCGAATTTCTATTTAACTTAATTTATAAATGCAAGATTAGAATTTTATTGAAAAAATCCGTTATTTTTATCGAGAATAATAATATCTAAGGTCAAAAAGCTGTATATTGACAGTTAAATTTCTTGCTTATAAAACAATGACGCAAAAAATATATTTATTTTACATGCATATAAATTTTAATGGAATATTGATAATATAATATATATGCTACACCATATACTGATATGTACACTTATTAAAAAATGAACTTTAATTATTTTATATTACAAGTCTAATCAGTTTAATTAGTCCGTCTACTTAACTATATTCATATTTAATGATCTATTTGAAGTCATTGATAACAATCGAATATATCACGCACTAGATAAATGTTAAACTACTTTGGTGAATTTTTCTCTAACTCATAAATTATTTAAATAGAACTTTATTAATTACTAATAATTCAATTAATGCAAATTTGTTAACACTTTTAAATTAATCATATCATTTAAAATCTAGAAAATATCTTACTTTCAAAATTAACTGTATGACCCTGGCTTGTATGTAAACTGCATTTTTATTTGATCATTTTTCAGCTATTAAATAATTAAGTTCATTTGAAACTTTGTTTTTTTCATGTTATTACAAGTTTGAAACATGTAAAAATGTGATCCAAGCTTTCTCAATATTCAATACATTAAAAATTAAAATAAATCTTGTAGAAACATGGTTTTATTTTTACATTTACTTATTCAATTTTAATAAAAAATTAAAATATTTTAAATTCTTGTTTAAACAAGTATTTACTTGTAACGGGTCTAAATTTGTTACATTAATAAAAACAAAATACAAGTGTCTCAAAAGGGTCGGGGTATTTCCGAAGTTTGGAACATTTCAATCGCAAAATTTAATCATTTTAATTCTTGCACAAGTTGAATTTTGTAAAATTTAAGAAGCAAATCATTCCTTATAATTTTTTGTAAAGACGATTTTCGAACGTTTAATACTTGACCCTGTTGGGACACCCTATACTATTTATTAATAAAAACTTAAATGTTTCAATTATAGACATATAGAATGAGTTTTTACTAGTTTATATTCTGATATATTAATTTTATTGATAATTGTGTGTCTTTGATCACGTATATTTATTTTAATAGTCTGATTATATTTTTATTTATATAACAACAATATTTTTAATACAATTATTATACTTTGAAAAATTATTGATATAAAAATATTATTAATTTCATCAATTATTTTCATTACAAGTAAAACAGGTAATTTTATGATTTAAAATGTTATAGTTACAGATATAGATTTATTGTATATCTGATAAATAAATTAATAAAAGTTTTCTTTAATTAGTTGAAACATGTCTCTCAACAATTAATATTTATACATGTTGTTTTCAAACAACTTATTTACTTTGATACATATAAATTGATTTAAAAATAATCTGTCTTTTTATTTAATTAGTTATTTACATTGATAGAAGTAAATAAATAAATAATATTTTTCTTGATTGTTAATACATGATAAATTATAATTTGGAAATTTTATTATTCATAAAAAATATTACTTATTTAATTTTAAATATAATTACAAATTTACGTAATAAATTTATTGAATAAGCCAAATATATAAATTAAGGAAATACAATTTCATTTCAATTAAATGAAAGAAATATAGCAGTTTTCCAAAACAACTTTCGAATATTAAACTAATTTCATAATTTACTGTAGTAGCATTTTAATTGCGTTAAAATAGAAATTTCACAATCACTGAGCTTATTTTATAAAATTTATTATATTTTTTCGATAAATATTTACTTTTTTGTTTAAAATTTACTTTTACCTAATAAAAAATTAAATATTACCGTTATAAATAGCATTTTATTATATAATATATATTTTACCTGATATAAAACTAATACATAATTAATAGATAATAAATATATAGATCAAAGTGTCTAGACATTATATTTTGATAAAATACTTTTAATTATTATACACAGGCTTAAATTGAATAAAATATTATGCCCTTGTACATATGCACACTTAATCAAGCTGAGAATATACTATTAGAAATGATAAAATATTTTTTTGTATACTAATATCAATGGAAATTTTGGTTTATTTATATTTCATTTTTAAGACGCAAAATCTTTCGTCCTTGAAGATAATTTTAATATTAATCTAATGAAATTATTTAAATATTTAAAAAATGTTAATATTTTTAAAAATAAAAAAGTCTATTAAAATACTAATTATAACAAATGAACAATTAATATAAATGTATAATTAAAGTAATTATAGAATTATATAATATTTCTTAGGTTATTTTATGATATTTGTTAAAATTTTAACATAACTGCCTCCAAATTTATTCCGAAATTACAGAAATGCTTTATAAGTTGTAAAACAAACTTATTTTTATAAATAATATATTTCACGTTACATTGCAATATATAAATTCATTTAAAAAGTATATACATAGATACATGTAGGTGTGTTCAAAGCTACTAGCGCGTATCAAAACAAGGACAACTAAAGTTGTTTTTATACTTTCACCGTCTTTGAAATTTAATTCAAATTAAAATTTATTAATTTTTTTGTAATTCGTTTTTTATCGATAAATAAATGTATTTATATTAGGGGTTGATTGTTTTTGTTTTTCTCATTTGGAGAGATGATTTGTTTACTAAAATATTGCTTCAAAATTTCTTCATAGGATTAATTAATGTATTAAACATTTAATTTATATTTCAATGACAAAGTCATCATAATCATTAGCAGAATCATATATAAATGAATTAAAAAATGTTATACTTAAACAATTATTTCTATTTATGTGAAATAAGTTAATACATTAACAACAGTTAACAGAAATAAAAATGAAAGTTCAAAAATATATATTCAGCGATAGAATATTGTTTTGAGATATATTAGTGAATTTAACTAGATCAAGGACTTGCAAAAATTTTGCTTGTAACCAGGAAGTAAATAAAGAATTAAATTTAAATTGTTATAAGGCCATAATATAAAAATTATTTTATTTATACTTCATGTTTATTTTGGAATAGAAGCCTTCGCGACAATATCAATAAAAATTAAGGTTTATATCAATTTGAATTTAGGTTTTGATGTCATAATTTAAAATATGTCAATCTATTAATAATAACACGTGATAACTGATAACATTATTATTTATTTATATTTGTTAAAGTGATTTAAATTGATTTTGAAAAAATTTAGTTTGAGTTCAATAAACTATGCATAAACATGAACAAAGATTTAATCATTTCATAGAAATATCTTGTCTGTAATTGTATTTTAATTGAAATTATTTTGTTTATAGAACCTTTCTCAAGCTGGTTAGAAGAAAAAGTCGACCTACCAATTTTCGATAACATTCACATCGAACCATCACGTGGATTCCAGCATCCACGTTTCAAAACTGAAGAATTGAAAACGATCTCTCCGGTTATCCATCAACAAAATATTCAAAATGCCCCTCAACAACAAAACAACGGTCAAAATGTCCCCGTTGTTCAAGGGCAAAACAACATACCATCGCAAGACACGAGTTCATTGCTTCAAGAATTCGAAAATGTATTCGATCATGTTGAGATGACCCATGGACAATTAACACCTCCCCAAAGTCCACCTTTAACACCTGTTGTATCTCAAAGCCCTCCTCTTAGCACTACGGGGCAAGTTCTTACACCCCTTGCTCCAATGCACGCTTCCACTTTTCAACTTATTCAAAACTCTCCCATTTATTTCCAACAAGCCGGAACCCAAATTATTTTGCAAGCAAATAATATTCCCCAACAGCAAATGCAATCAATTGTACATCCTCAAGTTGCACAAATAATGAATAATAGTAACAATCAAGTAGGAAATCGCTTAGGAATGGAGTTAGCTCCTGCAACACCTCAACCAGACGTAGCTCACGAATTAGCAGTTGTCGATGAATTAGTTCGTAGTCGTGCTGAAAATATGGTTGAAACCTGGAATAATTATCCCTCAAATTCCCCTAAATCCTATGCTATGATGCAATCCCCAAGTAGTCCCTCTTCCAGTAGTAGTTCTGGTTTTTCTGAATATTCCTCCGATCTTGAATGGATACCAGAACCTGTTCATGATAAATTATCTGACAAACCTACTAGGGGAAGAAAACGAGCAGGAAAGCCATATTCTCGAATTGGACCAGAAGATAAAAAATCTCGTAAGAAGGAACAAAACAAGAATGCAGCAACTCGTTATCGTTTGAAAAAGAAAGCAGAAATTGAAGAAATTTTAACGGAAGAGAAAAGTCTTACTGATTGCAAAGTAGATTTACAAGCAAAAGTAACTGATCTACAAAGGGAGATTAAGTGTTTGAAGGGTCTTATGAGGGACTTATTTAAAGCGAAAGGGCTTATACAATAAGTGTAGAATGTACAAAAATAGTTATAATTGATAAATCAATGCAATTTGATGTGAATGATTCACCCAGATCTTTGAAAGGTTTTTTTTAGATTTATTCGGAAATTGATTTTCGAATGTTTAAAAGTTTTATTTTGATTAAATTGTTTGATATAATGACAAAATTTCGATCTTTTATTTTAATTACGTAAAGAATGATGTGTTTGAAATTGTACCTGATTTTATAATTTTATCTTTTTCCGAATAGATCTGATTTTCTTATATTTAAGAATAACAATTATATCGGTAAATATAATATTTTTTAAATAGTTTTACTTTTATTCATATTAAGTATAATTAATTCTTTTTGCCGTATATTTTACTTAGGTTACATATATTAACAGGTAGCTGTTTATGTAGTGTTTATAAATTGAACAACTTTAAAGTTGCATATTTCTTATCATTTAAGTTGGTAAATGTCTTAGGATTCTAACAGTATGTGTGAATTCAAAAGCCATTACATGTCAATCTTGATGTTTCAATTTATTATTCTTTATTAACTACCCCTTAGATATGATTAAGGTTAATTTTAATTTTTATTATTATACAACTTCTGCTTTACATATAAACGCTGTTAAATTTAATTGAATAATCTAATGTTAGATAAACTTAAGCTATACTTTAATTCATGTTTAATTATTGCTAGCTGTCCAGTTATATTCATATTCTTACGTAGATTGTCAGTTATCATAATAAAAAACGGGTCGCCATTTTGTGTTTCGTATCATGACTGGTCGCCACATAACAACTTGCAGTAATATAAGAAGTGAAGATTTTTTCAATTAACATGACACGATTTTTATTATTTCGTTGAAGAATTTGAAAAAATCTGAACTTTTTATTTTATTGTGTGGCCAAGTTTTATTATTTAAGGCCTCTCATGTTATTTAAGAATTATTCAAATTCTGAAATATTTTTCAGATTTATGTAATTTTTTTATTAGAAACATAATAAAGGGTTGAACCTTCCCATATTAAATAATATTTTTTTTTTACTTTTTTTTTATGGTTATATAAAAATAATTTAATAGTGATAATTAATTAACAATAAATACATTTTATTTAAATTAATTTGAAATCGAAGGTCAAAACAGTAGAGAATTTAACCTTGCCTTTTTTATAATTATATTTTTGATACGTAATGTTTTATAGAATACAAAACAGTAATTATATTTCTTAACAATTTTTCTGATATTATATCCTTAATATAAGAGATACATTATTTTTTTAAAGGATTCAAAAAAGTTTTATTATGTTTTTATCACATTTTTAAAGTAAATATTTATAATAAACAGGGCTAAAATGGTAAGTTGTGTATTTTAAGTAGTAATGAAATAATCTTATTTTTGTTTTATTTCGTTTGCAAATTAAGAAATTTTAAAAAATAATAACCAAAAAATTATATTCTAAACAAAGTAATACACGTGTAAAAGTATATTACACGACAAATTTATGATAATGAGTCAAAAGAACAAAAACTTTAATAAGTTTAAAATTATCAAAAAGAACATATACAAGTGTCCCAAAAGGGTCGGGGTATTTCCGAAGTTTGGAAATCTATCGAGCATTTCAATCGCAAAATTTAATCGTTGAAGATGGTCCGTTGGTTTTAATTCTTGCACAAGCTGAATTTTGTACAGTTTCAGATGCAAATCCTTCTTTATAATTCTTTGTAAAGACGATTTTCGAACATTTAATTCTTGATCCTTTTGGGACACCTGTATTACAAAAAAAAATCAATATTCTATATTTTTGACTTTAACATTTTTATGCGGGTATAATAAAGAAAGCAGATACTTAGATAAGAAGTTAAACATAAAAAACCTATTACTTAAAATGTATATCAAAAACAAAACATGCTAAAACCTGTTTTCAATATTAACAAAATTTTGATTTTCATATCAGCTAACATGAAATAAAAAAGAAAAAAATCATATTTTGATTAAAAGAATTCTTTAAAAAACTAAATTTTAAGTTAAAATATAATATTATAATTAAATTAAAATAGATATTTAATAATTCTTACAATACAGTGAATAATGAAATGAATTACTTAACAATCTTCCTTATTTCATCGATACAATTATGCCGGATTATGTGTATATACAATATATAACACAATTTTAGATAGTAATTAATTTTTGTCAGACACGTTTTGAATTTTTTTAGTGTGAAACTGTCGGATTACGTTCATAATGAATGTGCTTTAAGTAAATAAAGCAATTAATATACAACGTTAATATTTATGCGAAATTAAAAAGACGAAGACGAAATGCGAAAAACTTTTCCTTTGCGCCTTCGTTAGCGCCTTTTTACTTCATCTCCATCAAAATATATTATTTCTTCTATAGTTTCGTAATTCTCTTGATTTAAGAAAATAATAAAAAATCTAAATTTCATATTTGATTATGGAGTTAGATACATATATTTAAAAAATGCTAAATTAGATCTGTTTACGATAAAATAATATTAGAAACGTATTAATTATAATATTAATTAATGAAAACTTTAAAAAATTATTTAAAATTAAATAAAAGTAGTTTTCTTAGACAGTTCTGTCTGCATCAAACAAATATATTTATATTTTCTTACTATTCACAAAATAGATTTATTTCATAATTATCTGTGAAATAAACATTGAAAATAATGTTTTTTGTTTAGAATTCAATCAATAGAATTAATACAATGTGTAAATATTACATTAAGCTGATAAAATCTACCAAAAACTGATTTCCTATTTAATATTCCAATAACACAAATCATCCATACGCAAATGTGTTGTTCAACTGATAAATTCAATACAAATTCATTTTGTTTAGGTGAATTATAGTAAAATATTCTTAGAAATATCTTCCAAATATTCAATTTATTATTGTATAAAATACAAATAATAGAAATAAACATAATACATTTAAAAATATAAATTAAAAATCGAAATAAATACAGATAAACATAAAATAAAGTCTGATTTAGTCACGTAACTTATGAACACGATTTACAGCGAAGCTGTTTTCATGTGTTTAGAATATTCAAGCATAGGAAGTAATAGGATATAAGACCTACACAGGTTGTAACTAGTCAGTTTTATTACAGACAGACAGCATGAGTATAATCAAATAATAAACGGCGAACATAAACAGTGTTAATAAATAATTTAAATAAATATAGCACCCTTAGTGTTTAAATAAATATGGTGCATAAAATTACTTGTAGATATAAATTATAATTTAATAATGTTTAAGAACTAGATAATTATTAAACAAACTTAACCTTTCTATTTTACAAATCTGTCAATTTATAGGTATATAGAGTAAAATAAAACTTTATTAAAGATTCTTCTAAAAACTGGCAATATCTGTAGATAGCAAGATAATTTTCCATTCTCAGTTGGATGAAGTTTATTGACTTTACGGTAAAGTTTATAAAGTGAGAAATTGACAGTACATCAATATTCTGATATTAAAAATCGCGAAGTTTTATTAACATTCCGATAAAATATGTATTACTTATACACTCCACGTATTCCAATATTAATTGGAAGCTATTTTTAGTTGACCTAATAATATCAAAATGGAAATATTCTCATTTTTTGTTTATCTCTATTATGTATGATTATTTATATGCTTGTTTTAATTAAACTATAATAAAAAGTGTTCATTTACATATTTTATGTATAAAGATATTAACTTTTCTAATTTTAAATACATTTTTTATATTAATAACTTAAATCGAAAAGTTTTACAAAAGCGCAATCTGAAGTAAAATACTTTGTAGTTAAATTTAATATTAAAGAACACTTAGTTAAGTTAATAATAATTTAATAATTAAAAAATCTTTTAATAGGTAGATACATTGTCAAGTAGGAAAACGCAACTGACTATTTTCTTATCAGTAACTGCTTATAATGTAAGAAAATTAGTTTATGTATATAATTCAGTTAAACGTTAACTTAGATAATGTATACAGTCACTAGTAAATGCATAAATTAACTAAATCATTCAAACAAAGTAAACACAAATTGGTTATTAAAGCATTATTATGTTTTAATAAAAAATATTCAATTATATACCTGATGAGCAAATTTTTGATAGTTTATTCATTAACTAGTGGATATATACATTAACTGAAATTTATACTTTAACTGTAACATATATAAAAACATTTTGAATAATTTGTGATGAAAAATTAACTCTAATCTTGGTATTTTAACTTTACCTGACAAATACAATAAATATTGAACGCTTAAATACATTTTAATAATTAAAAATGCTTTTTATATAAATTCAAAATTTAATCTAATATATTTGAATCTATATCATAACCCGAGTCGAAATATAACGCCTTAATAGAGCCTTCTAAGGTAGGCTTTCTATCGGACCTCTGGGCTCAAAGTCGGTTCGCTCCCATGTTAAATTAGGTCCGACTTTAAGCCCCAAAATGGTACAAATTTCCGTTTTTATCACTTTATTGTTTAAAGTCGGACCCGAATGGAATAAAAATTAGCGCCTACTTTGGACCCCTAGAATCTACATAATAATAAAATTAATAATTATAAAGTTGATAATTACTATTAGTTATTCTTGAAAATAACAGTAACAATGTAATAAATAATTAATA
>CM008233.1:23974643-23991877 GCA_002278615.1 Pogonus chalceus | reverse complement strand
TATAATTAATATATTTATAAAACTCAATAAATTAAAAAGGTTTTTTATATGTATTATTAAAAAAAAATCTTTAAGCTATTAATTTTTATGAAAACATGACCCATTTCTATTTATATTAATTTTTTTTAAATTTATATTCCTTTATAATTGTTCGCTATAATTGCATAAAAAACAATATTATAATTTTAACAATTTTGGTTATTTTACACATTTTTTAAATTTAACTAAATTTATAGCATTAGAGGAAGTATAGTCTGCAAAAATTTGGAATGGATTCTTTTTAAACTTATTGCAGAATATGCTATTATTGTTTAAAAAAAAATCATTAATTTTATATATTTTAAAATACATATAAGTATTAATTGAAAAATAATGACCATACATAAAAGTTTTACTTAAATATGAATTTAATTTGATGACAATATTTCGCATACCAATTTGTTTTTATAAATACAGTAATTATAACAAATTTAAATTGCAATGTCATAAAATATTAATTTTATAATGACTCCACGTGTCTGATATATTTATAAAACCTATAATAATAAAATAAATATATATTTTTTATTACTTAAGCAATCAATTTTCATTTTGAAGTTAATCATAGTATGTTGTATATATTTTTATTTCCATTATCTGTTTTTGTTTATAGCAAAAAATTGATTAAAAAAATATATACTTATATAAAAAACAAAAAATGTGTAATAAATTTATAAATACTGACCTTTGTTAATAAATACAATTTTCGGTTTTAATACAGTTGTAAAATTTAAATATCAAGGTATATTGGTTAATTGTGGGTATAAATACAACAGATCATAATAGCCTTGGCAATATATTTTTTAAATGTTTAAATACTTGGTTCAGTTAACCTAAAATTTTATTTTGTTCGTTAAATAATAATTAAACTATGCGCCATTGTTTTATAAATTATCAGTCATAGGTAGTAATAATAATAAAAAAAAAAACAAATGAACATACAAATCATATGCAATTGCATTTAAGGTTATGCTTGATAATCATTTTAATTTTTTTTTATGTTACTCTAAATATGATGACTGTTACTTCTAAAAGACATTCACTTAAGTAGAATTAAATTTTCCTTTCGATTCTTATGTTCAAATCTTATTGTTTCCATCTAACAATAGTTTTTTTTTATAATAAAATAGCTATAAATCGATTTCACTAGAAATTTACCGACTATTTTAAATATAAACAATATTTTTTTATAATGACAACCGCATTTAATTAGTAAAAATGTTATTTTGTTAGTAAAACATAATGAACAAAATAGATTGCCATGCTTTTTATCAAAAGTGTTTTGTTTAAAATAATTAATATATTTCTGTCGTTACTTTTAACAATTTAATTATTATAATGCACGAAACAGTTTCAAATAGTAATATTAACCAATAATTAATTAAAATCGATATATAATTAAACTAGAAATAAATAGAACAGTATTATTTTCAATTTAACATATTAATTTCGCAATAATTTACAAATATTTTCAATTAAAAATTGAATCTTTGTTTGATGCAAATGTTTATTAAATCTAAAATAAGAAATAACAATAATGTAATTAAGTAAAGAATAAAAAAAAAAATGTAAATATTGTGAAAGAATCCATGTGTAAACAGAAACGTAAAATAGTCTACAAACATGCCTTTAAATTTCGCAAGGTACATTCAGATGAAAGTAAATTACAAATGTAATTTAATATATTCGTATGAAACACGTGCCTGTCTGTTCATATTATAATAAATTACCTTCACCAGATGCGTTTGTCAAAAGTATTTCATAAATATTTTATTGCAACTAATTGCATTTATTATTACTTAGATTTATTTTTACATTTGTGTGTAATCCGGTGAAAATTTACGAAATGTTATTTTATTTAGGGCAAATTCTACACTGCTGTGATTTAATTATAGTTCAAACTAATTATTCAATATTAATATGTATTTTAATAAATTTGCTATATAAAATATAATTACAGTTTTTATATATTTAAAAATTTTACATTTCTAATTGATTTTTGAATAAAACTCGTCAAAAATTATTTTAAATGTTAGTAATAGACTTGATTATTGTATAATTTTTTAAGATTTTCGCAAGGAAATCCCGAAATTTCCGATATTTTACAAAATTTAAACACTTTTTATATATAAATAGATAGAAAAAAATATGAAACGTAAATATTCAAAGTTTTAACTCAATAGTTGCATTATTTATCTACATATTCATGATAAACCAAAATCTTTGAAGTATAATCTTAACGTTTTTATAAAATTGACTTATTTTTCAATATTAAACATTGGAAAAATATAATGAAACTTAATGTTCAAAATTTTAATTTAATTGCTATATTATTCTTAAGGATTTTCACGAAAAATTGACAATTTTGTCTTTATTATATTTATTAAATTTCTAAACATAAAATATTAAAATTATGAAACAATTATTATATTATTTTTATAATTAGATCAATTAAAACTAATAATATATTTGTTAATCTTTTTATAAAAATTAAACCTTGCTTTGTTAACATGCAAACATTTTAAGAGCACAACCTTCAATCAAATAAATCAATGTCAATGTTAAAAAACATTTTTTTTCTGATACCACTTCATATTTTGTTTTATTTACACAATTTATTGGGGTTTAAAATAACACCTCATATCATTAAAAATGCTTTGAAAAGTTTCTAATCAAACATTGCAATATTAATCCGTTAAATATAAATATGAAGTAATATTTAATACGTATGTATTGAAACCTTACACTTTCGATTATATAAAATAAAAATGTATTGATATGAATGGATCCATTTAGTAATTAAAATATAGTTATTATTAATTTATAATTAAGTTACAAAATAAAATAAAATTCATATTTAAATCAAATAAAACTCTTCATAAATATCGATATTATTTATGTATTATTCACTTGTTTTCAAGCTTATTGACTAAATAGATTGCTTTGTATAAAACAAATGCTTAATAAACAAAAAAGATTAATTTTTTACAAATGAAACACGTCAAAACGCAATTAAAAATGAACTTGACATTTAAACCAGACAAAATTTTATAATATAAAATATTTATTTAAATTTATTTTGTATTATTTTTATCATAATATAAGAATATATTTAAATAAAGTTGTTTTACATATGAATTTTATGTTTTGAAGTATATATTTTGTCTGAAATTAAAAATTGCCGTTAAAAATTCTGATGAAAAGGGACGTTAAACTTTTAGATAATTTTTCCGGAAGTGTAATTATATGATAAGATACCTTAAAATTAATGTAATTATAGTTGTAATTTAAAAATACATTGAAATCGCAACTATTACGTGTCATGAATTAAACATTAAATTGTATAAAATTGTTTTCATTGCAGATACAAAAATAGTTTTACTATTATGGTTTCTAATTTGGATGATAAAAATTGCTTTAACATTTAAATCTCATTGTGATTTATTTAGAATCAATCAATTTTTGTTAATGTAAAATTAAAGTTGGCATTAAAATGATGATGCTAACTATGGTTGTATCACCAGGTTAGGATCTCGAGGTTATTAAATCGAAATTTTAAAATTTTAAACTCTATAATTAGAGCAATTTATTTATTTAAACCTTGGATATTACATCTGATTTTTTATGTATAATTTTACGTATTATATAATGCAACTGTCATAAAATCTGATTGATAAATGATATATAATAGAATAAATTTATAAATATTAAATGCTTCTAAATTTTATTACAATATTTAATCAAATAACTATAAAAACAACTGATAAACTAATTATTACGTTTATAAAATAATTAATTTGTATTAAAATTTTAAATTAAAGTTTCTAATTAATATAAAATCAATGACTGAGTAAAAAGTTATAAAACAAATATATAAAATAAATCTACGTGATTAAATATAAGAATAAAAAAAAAACCAATTACACGACTATTTATATAAATATTAGATAATTTTAAAATTAGTTTTATATTTATTATGATTATTAAATTAAACAATTTATTAATAAATAGTATTTTATCTGTTAGTAAAATAAACAAAATAATATTTTTAAATTTATATACATCCTTTTATTATGCTGTAAATTCAATATATTACGTGTTTAATTAAATTTATTTATATTAAAAAAAATTTAACAGCTTAAAAATATAGGAACATAGTTGTTAAATATAATTTCGGTTAAAGTCTTTGTTATTTTTCAATATAAATATTTATTAATTACACACCCATAACATGTCAAATCTGGTTTTTCTACTTAATTCTTTTATAATGTTATTTAACACTTGCTGACTAATAAATATTTTCCCGGATAAACGATGTATCAATAAGATAATAAATAATGCATAAAAATGCATTTTCAGTGATTTCATTATAAAACCATTTTATGACCGCAATAAAAATGTCCTGATCACATATTTTTCATCATTTTTAGAGTTCGTTTCTTTCATTTTAAATAAATATTGATTAAAGTTAAAAAAAAAAAAATACTTTACATAGTAAATAGTAGTGTAATAATAAATTGTAGATAAATAAAAGTTTTTTAACCTTTCTACATAAAAGTGAAATATTAAATTTTATAATTTTGCAACTGTCAAATGTAGGTAAAACAATTTAAAGATTATTTTCGTAAATTGAAAATATTTTTAAAGGTTATGGTTGCAATAAATAATTCATTAGTTTGACAGTTGTATAAATTCTACTGTTTTTAACAAATATAAGAAATATCACGCCATTTTGTTGTATACTACACATGAAATTTAAACAATAAAAAGGAAATATACAATTAAAATTGCATCGGAAATGAATACAATGCGTCGTGCATTTGATGTTCTTGAAACAGAAATTTCAAATGACGCAACTAAACATATATCATGGGACACGTTAATATACACAAACGCTATGTAGGTTGTTATTAATTCAATAACACATATTAATGCTGATTCTAAATGATGAGAAAAAAGATGTTTTTAAGACAAGAATTGTTGTATAATTATACTAAGAAACTGGATTCATAAAATTTTTTTGCTATTTAGTTTAAATTTTGTTTGATTGAATATATTTTCAAGGTTCTTTTAAAAAACTTTGCTAAGTTTTATTTTTATATTATTAAATATTTCATTGTTTTTACTTAAATAGTATTATTTTTGTTTTTATAGGAAAAAAACAAATTTTAAATGGAGTTTCGGGAAAATTTAAATCCGGGGAGTTAACTGCAATTATGGGACCCAGTGGTGCAGGAAAATCTACCTTATTGAATATTTTAACAGGATTTCAGTAAGTAACATTATTTATTTATTTATTTTTCAAAAATATCTGAACCTATTATATTTGAGACAATAACAATTATATTGTTGTCATTTACATTTTAATTACTGAGATTTTATTATAATTATATTAAATTATTATTTCCCAAAATAACATAATAAATTAAATACAAAATTAAAACCAATATTTGTTTTAATTATCTGATAAATCTAATTAAATAATTAATAGATGATTATGTTAACAGCCGTTTAAATATTTAAAATATATTTTTCTTTGATATACTTATTTTGGAAAATGTAATGAAATAAGTCAAATTAATTTATTAAATTAATAAAAGTTGAAATAAAATTGATAAAAATGATAATATGTATTATATTCTGAGACATAATTTAGCAGAATAACTTTCATATTATAAATTTAGTTGAAATAATATAAAAAAAAACTCGGAATAAACTTTGATAGATATTTATTTAACTAATTAAAAAATAAGTACTAGATGTTGACACTTTGAGGTTATGTGTTATAAGGTAATATAAATTTAATATTACCTTATTAAATACTAGTGCATGAATAATACCTCATAGTTGCGCAGAATGGTATATACATATAATGTTATTAGAGAAAAGATATTCTAAATATATCATACTGCTTAAATTTTATCAGTAACTTGTCAATATAAAATAAGCATTTACCTGATTAGCCT
Organism: Pogonus chalceus; assembly: GCA_002278615.1. Classification (NCBI taxonomy): domain Eukaryota; kingdom Metazoa; phylum Arthropoda; class Insecta; order Coleoptera; family Carabidae; genus Pogonus; species Pogonus chalceus. The sequence continues at coordinate 23,985,872 of CM008233.1, read as the reverse complement.
TAAAGGTTCATTAAAAAATAAAAGCTTTTTCATCAGATAAAAACTGATAATTTTTAATGTTTTCAAAAATTTTCCTTAAATTTTACATGAAATTCTAAAAAATTATATTTTATTATAAATAAATAATAAATCGCAAATAAACTCACGTGTTTGTGTATTAGGTTTTGTAACTATGATTCATTGAAACGTGCAATTAACCAATAATAAAACAACAAATTATCTTTGTTATCAATTTTCTTATTTTTATATAAAGATATGCTTCCAAGAATGAAATAAAGTAGAAAGAAAATTGTGAACTTTTCGAATAAAAACGTAAATAAATGTATATTTATACAGTATTCTAAGTCATAGGTCAATAGTTTAATAAGTCATATGATAAATATTTAAATCTCTTATTATTATCAGATATGATATTATTTCTAGGTAAATTTAAATTATCTATTATATCAATGATATCTATTTTAGGTATATTTCAAAGCTTATTTTTCATTGTGCAATTTTTATAAAATTTCTGCAAATTTTTATATTTTATCTTTAGGTATTATTCAAAATATGAATTATTATTTGCTTAAGAAACGTAGTTAAAATAATTATTGTACTGTTTATTAAAAATAAAGGAATAATTTAGTATTAATTATATTATTTAGTAACTAAATCCGGGTCCTTTATAATTATATATTGAATATTTCTCTAATTGTTTTAAGTAAATTAAAATGTTGATCTACAATTACAATCTATACAGGATCTACATAAATTATTAAATCGATTATTAGATAATAGATTCTAACATATTAGATTTAAATTTAATAAAAAATTAATATTAAACTAAATTAATAAATAAAAATTAGATTAAACCATGAATATATATTATAATTTTAAAAAAGCTATTAACAAAGAAAATNNNNTTTGCTAAAATAAATAAATAAATCATATTAAAAATTATCAATTTAAAATTTACGTTGCACTAGATAAAATAATTTTTATATCTTATTTATAAAAGTAATAGCAAAATACAAGGTCCACCTTATCGTAAGTGCTTTATCATTTAAATGCATTTTTCTGCATTTGAATGCACTTTTATCACATTTATGACGTTTGCATTCATATGCATATGTACGTATATCGAAATAATTTTTTCGCATAGTTTTACTGTTAATAATAATTATCATTAGCATTTTGCTGATTAAATATAATACGCACGATTTTTATTTTATTTAAAAAAAATATATCGATGAAATAATTATATATTTCATTAATTAATGTTATTAATGAGTATTTTGGAGGTATAGAAAACAAAAAATATTAATTCTAATGGATAAAAGAAAAACAAATTACGAAAATAATATAAAAACTCATTTTGCATAATTTATTCTAAAGAAAAACATTATTTTTAAATGTATTTTTATAAAAATTATTCTAGAAATTGAATTTTATTTTATAAAAATTAAATTGTATGTAAAATTTATATTTTAACACAAATAGTATATATAATTTAAGTACTTTTCCTACAAATTACTCTNTTTTTATAAATTTTATTAATAAAAAAAATTTCAAGGAATTTTTATAAATATTTCAGTTTTTCGATAATATATAGTTTTAAAATATACAATATTTTCTTCAAATATCTATTTTGTTATTTTTTTTTATCGATTTTGCGTAAATATTCTTTTCAAATATTAATTTGTCGCTAAATATTTTCCATTGAAAAATAAAATAGTTTTTTATGAAAACTACTTCTTTCAATTTGTGACCCTCAACTCCATGTTAGTGCTTCTAGTGTAAATATATGAATAAAATATGAGATAAGAATGGAATTTTTTTTTTGTCTCTTCAGGAATAAATTTTTTTTTTATTAATATATACAAATCCGGTTCATAGGTTAATGGCTCCCCACAGCTATTTTAATGAATAACCCTTTAATATCACTATTATCTTAAAATAATAATTAAAATTCATTCGACAATTACGCAAATTTTAATAATTTTCAAAAAATTTAATTCAGGATTTTGTTTTTAAATAATAAATTATAAAACTCTTTACTACATTTGTTTTGTTTTTGTTTGACGCACTTACGAAGCATTTCTGTTTAAATATTTTATATCATTATTTATAATTCATAAACAAAAAGATATTTAAAATAATTTAAATAATCAGACATTTTAAAATATCATTAAAATGTACTTATTTGTATATCTTCCATTACTTTAAAGGTTAGATTATTATTTTACCTTGAAATTATGGTATTTCTTACAATAATAAGATTCTTAATTTATTTTCAATTTCTGGTATTAAATATTTTATAAGAAATATGTTTCTTTCCTTTAAATAATCTACATTATTATCAATTTATTGTTTACAATTAATTTCAGAGTCAAGGATAAAATAAAAATATTTCCGATATAAAATTTATACTATTTGCCATTGTTACATGAGAAAAAAGACAAATATTTCAATTGTTTCTATAAATAATAGAAGCCTACTATTTTTATAATAAAATATTTTGTTTAGTCACAGTAAATTTAACAATATAATAGAAACTAAACCGAAATGAAATTTATTTAAAGAATATTTAATACAAATTTTATGACTTTTTTGGATGGCAAAACAATGCAAAAAATGTATCATAATAAAATAAACAGGTTGGAATATTATTACTTTGTTTTCGATACTTTTTGTATGCTTTTATTGCACTTTTGCAAGTTCTAAAAAAGCAGTAATTTGTTGCAAAAATATTACTCAAAATAAAGTTTTTTTCTTTTTTTTTTTTTTCTAATTGATTTAATAAATTAGTAGAAATATATAATTAACTAAAACAGGCTTTTTAAATATTCAATAAATTTTAATAATCCTCTAAAAAAATTTGCTGTTATTTTAACAGAAAAATTAGCTTATAGTAAAATTATTAATTGTTGAATCAATAAAATAAAATAACTATATTTCCGGTAATATTTGAAGAATCGTTTGCAATTAAAAAAGTTCAAAATTATATTTTTTCTATTATTTATAATAACAGAATGGAAATATTCTCTATTATTACTGATTTTAAAATTTTACCGGAAATATAGTTATTTTATTTTATTGATTCAACAATTAATAATTTAAATTTAAAAAAAAAAAAAGAATATTAATTTTAAGTAAAAAATTAACAATGACTGCATATTTTTTGTTTGATTCTCATTTGTTTGTAAATAAATAAAAAACTGAAGTGTAGGCATAAAAGGAAAAAATGTTAACGTATAATTTAATTTCCAGAAATACCGGTATGGGAGGTCAAATAACAACAAATGGTAACCAGAAAGTATCTGGGAGTAGTCAATATAAAAAAGAATGTTGTTATATCCTTCAGGATGATAACTTGTGTCCTCTCTTCACTGTGCAAGAGTCCATGAATATGGCCGCTGACCTCAAACTTGGCAATAGTCTTAGTTTGAAGGCCAAACAATTCTTAGTAAGTATTTTATATATACCTGCATGTTTTCTCTCAGGCAATTTAACATTTTCTAAATATACTTTACATAGAAATGTAATATGATTTGTAATAATCAAACAATAACAAACATTTTTTGCTTGTATTTATTCTTTTATCGCATAAAAAAAAAAGAAAAGGAAAGTAGTTTTTTTATTACAATTTTATTCCTCAATAAAATAAGTAAATATTTACATTGATAAGTAAAAGAACTTATGTGTAAACAGTGACGGGGCTAAGAGATTTTGTTTATGTATAACAGTAAATAGTATTTTGGGAAAAATATTAATAGAAATATAAATTTAAAATATAAAAAAATCGTTTTGTGTTTATTTTAATATAATATAAAAATGACTAACAGTTTCTAGAAAAATTAAATTAATGTATTATCTGGAACTGTCCGATTCATATCTTTAATGAAATGACGAATTTTTATATTTTATTTCACGTATTTAACAAAAACATTTTAGATATAAAAATATAAAATCCAGTTACTGTAAACTTTTTATTTTATCACGGCTTCCATGGCCAGAAGACTCATGGAATATATTAAAAATATATTTGATGGCAACATGATACAATATTTTTTCTCTACAGTCGCTATACAAAGTAGGTCAACGCAAAATGTTACTTTGCCGCTCTGGAGCGAGAAAGTAGAAAAAACGCTCGCTGTCGTGACCTACACGTTTATTACCTTCACAAGTCAATCTAACATATGATTGCTCTGTCGGTACATTATGTAAAATTTATTATTTTTTGTTATGGTGGATGACTCCATTGTGGCGACTGTAGAAAAAATCTTGTGTGTGTTTCGAGCGCAAATGGACATTGTCGATTTCGAGAGAATGCCGCGCTCCTAAGTCGCGCGGCAACAACCTCTCAATCGACAATGTCCCACTTTGCGCTCTTAATACACAAATAGCTATTTCATTCGCTTTTATATATTTACAATTGATAAGAATAGTAATAATTAGTTGTATTTTTCAAATAACTGGTTTTAACTGCAAAAAAAAAAACTTGAAAAATTGAAGTAAACAAATTTATAAACCTCTACAATTCTTATCAAAGATATTTCGAATCCTTTCTGTAAAATATTTGCATCTATTATAAATTATATTATATATTTATTAATTCTAGTCTTTTTTTTTTTTTATTAATTTTAAAAACGCCACTGTATTTCTATATTTTACACAATATTATACTATAAGTTTATCATCTTTTTATCTTCATTACTTCCTATTATAAATTATCATTATTCTGTGTTGTGTTAATAATATATAATTACATAATTAAAATTCATTTGTCTTTATCATAATTATTTAATTGCGTATCAGTACTGAACATGATCAGAATATTAAAAAAGAAATAATCCAAAAAAAATTAGATTAAATTAACCTCAAACTTGAAACAAATAATTAAAATTACATTATAAAAAAAATAAATATTCTCATCTTTATAACAATTGCATTATTCAATTATTTTGTAATAAGAAAATAATTGGAGCATAGCTTTATTTTTATTAAGTTTATTAAAAAAGTAACAAGCAAAAATAATGATATATATTTGTAGTTACCCAAAGTATGATTTACTATAAATTACACTGTAGTATTTTCCTCTTACGTAAACAAGCTTTTTTACTATAATAAACAAAGAAAATTATTATTTATAAATTACTTTCAATTCAAAGTATCTATAGTACAACAAATATTATCTATTTTAAGATTGTTTAAACTAAATAAATAGCAATAATTTATTCGATATAATTCAACTTTTTTAATTAAAATAATTTTATTTTTACAGATTGATGATGTTTTGGATACACTTGGTTTGTTAGAGCATAAAAACACAAGATGCGAACGGCTTTCTGGTGGCCAAAAAAAGAGATTGTCAATTGCCTTGGAATTGGTTGATAATCCACCAATTATGTTTTTGGATGAACCAACAACGTATGTGTTTTTTTTTTATCATTTTATGTTAATAATTAAGTAGGTTGTGCATTTTTATTAGATGACGTCATTAGCGACGATTGTTATTTTTATTTTCTGGAATATATTTATTTACTTACATGTTTACAGAAAAAATATCAATTAGAATTAATTTCTATGTTTACGGTTTTAGTTATCTAATTTTTTTTTACTATTACATAAGTGATAGTGCACTTTTTTAATCTAAATTTTATTTTGTAACAATGTTTCACCAAGAACGACAGCTAGATAAAGATATTGTTATCCTCCTAATTTTATGTTTCATATTATTTTTTTTTTAATTTTTAATTAATTTATTTTTCTTATCTTAAATTAAATTAAGAAATTTTATTATTATATTAAGGGTTTTTCCGTACATTCTTTACCATAAGAAATAAGATTTCCAGTAACAAATTTATTATTTAAAAGGGGAAATACAAACACATGCCTTAGTTTTTCACATTTTTTGAAGAGCAGTATGTAAGCAAAGTAATACGTAATCTATCTGATTTTTTACATATTTTAACTGTATGAACATCAAATACGACTTTTAAAATAGTTGACATAGCCTCCAAAATGAAATTGTTAAAATAAATTTTTCCGGGCTAGAGAGTCCAAAAAAGAATAAAATTCTAATTTTGTCAGATAAAAAAGCTATTATTTAAATTTTAAAAAGAAAAAATTTCACTCATTATTTTCGTATGTTTTGTTGCCAAAAATGGTTATTTTTTTTAACAATTTTGAAGGAGAAAGCAAACAATTAAGTAAAAATTTTCTAAATTACATTCTTTGAAATTTAAATAACTTCTGTTCTTTAAATATTATAATATGATTGCAACACTATATTTTTGACATGTTTTATGTAAGGAAAAACTCAGTTTTTTATATTTTATTTGTATTTTCCCCTTTAATAAGATAAAAAATCGTTTAACTAATATTTTTAATGCATTCATTACCTTTTTTATGTTTTTAACTTTCAAACATTTAAGATATATTTGTTTACATGTTTCATATAACTATAATTATCTTTTCAATACTAATTAATTAAAAAAACGTATAATAAAAATAACTACAACAAATATTATCGTTTTATCAATTATTATTTTATTTAAATATAAAAATAAAAATTTCTTTTTCTTTTAAAAGTAATAGAAAAATACTTTCAATTTCTTCTATTATTTATTTACATATTTAGAAAGCAATGTAAATTTATAAACGTGAATGTATGTACATGAAATTAAATTATCAAACAAACATTAAATCTCTTCCTGATTACGAATTCGGAAGTTAATTTTATTAACAATGATTTTATTTTTATTTCAGTGGTTTAGATAGTTCAAGTTCAACCCAATGTATTCGAATGTTGAAAGCTTTAGCCCGTGGAGGAAGAACTATTGTTTGTACTATTCATCAACCAAGTGCATCTTTATATGAGCTGTTTGATCATGTTTATGTATTAGCTGCTGGATATTGCGTTTATCAAGGAGCTAGCTTAAATACTGTACCTTACTTATCTTCAGTTGGATTAAATTGTCCTCACTACCATAATCCTGCAGATTATCGTGCGTATTTAATAAAAAATTACTAAAAAAAATGTTTTTTAATATGTTTTTATTATAGTTTTAGAAGTTGCTAATGGAGATTATGGAAATTTCACGATGGACTTAACTAAAGCTTCTAAATCTGCTAAGGATAGCTGGAGAAATATTAAAGCATTACAAAATCGTAAGTATTTTTCAAAACAACTATAACAAAGTTATTATAAATATTTTTAAAAATCTTTTGAACTATTTTTTTATGTATGCTGCTCTTGTGACGAACTGTGAACTTACGGCACCCCCCATTTTAAAAAATATTATAAATAAAATTTAATATTATGTATTTTGTTTTTTAATCCTTTCATGATACTTATATTATTATAAAATCTTTAAGAACAATAAAAGTAGTATATTTTTAAAAATGAACCATATTGGTTTTAGTTGCGATCCGTTCATGATTTTTACATGAGTTAAAAATAAATTAAACATATTTCAAAAATTATTTCTAACTCAAAAATCTATATAGAATCATTATAAAACTATAGCTTCCCCTNATAAGTAGCTTGTATCATATTAAAAAAAGGGTCAAAAAATTTTCTGAAGCATCACCTCTTTCTAACTTTAGTTGAGAACCTTATCCGATAAAAAGCTTAAAATTTAATCAATTAAAACAATAAAAATAGTTATAAAACTTTTAAAAATAATTATAAAACTTTCAAAAATGAATTTCAACTTAAACTCATGTATAAACAGTGCAAATATAAATGATCACTAACATTAAATTAAATGAAATTTTATTTTCAATCATTATTACGATTAATATAAGATTCAAAAGAATAGCTCAAATTTTTCTTAAACAGAATCTTCAACTAATTTAATTTGCAATTTTTTAAAGTTTATTTATTATAATTATAAAATTTTTTTACAGTAACATCTGAAACAACAACAACAACTCAGGATACAACATGTTACAAATTCGAAAAAGAAGAATCAAATCAAAAGGCCCTAATATTAATAAGTCCTCCATCCGAATTTATCAAATTTAAAATTTTGTTGCAAAGAATTTTCATACAATTAAATAGAGACTGGGTTAGTATTAACTTACTTAAACCATATTTAAAAAAAATTATTTTCCATTTAATAACTTTTTAATAATAACAATTTTATAAAAAATCATTCCATAATAATTCAGATAATGTTTTTTGAAGAAACGTATTTTTCAAAGATAAATCAATAATTACTAATAAATTTTATTTTGTTTCAGACTGTAACACATCTAAAATTATTTCTACATTTCCTTGTCGGTATTTTATTAGGATTAATGTATTTGAATGCAGGAAACGATGGTTCTAAAACGTTTAGAAATGTAGGATATTTACTAATTACATCAGTTTATTTATGTTACACATCAATGATGCCAGCCGTACTAAGATGTAAGTTATATTTGTTATATGTAGTAAAAAGGTAATTATACCTTTTAAATGAATTAATTCAATGCTAATTAATTTAAATGGATTTTGTTCATTTTAATTTCTTAGGATGATAAAGGAAAATAATTGTTTTTATTTTATTTCTTATAAATATGCATGAAAGCGTTACTAAGTATTTACAAAACAAAATAAAATAATTGAAGGCTAAGTTATAAATATTTATAAAAATATCAACTCTTTTGTATTATTTGATTTATTATAGCATTTTTTTGAAATATAAACTATAACTTTTATATTTACTACTAAATGAAAATTGATTAAATTATTTTGAAGATTAAAATAGAATAATTTATTTCTTAATTAACTAAATGTTTACCAATTATTCAAAAAGTTCCCAAAATAATAATTATTAATTGCATGAAATAAAAAATCTATAAATATAAATATATTATGGTTTAAAAATAATTAATAACAAAAATATTTATAAATTTATATCGTAAGACAAAATAAATTCGATATTGAGTAAAATTAAAGATAACATTTTAATTGGAAATTGAAATTAAAATTAGAGATTGATATAGTTTATATAATAAGTCTTTTTTCCGTAAAAAAAATAAATAACAACTATAATAATAAGTATTGNAATTTTAATAATAAATATTGTGAAAAAGAAATCTTTTTCAAATTTATTATTATAAAATAGTAATAAAATTAAAGCAATATCATATAAGATCGAAATAAATATTTAAATTTAATATTGTCCTTATATTTTTATTTTTATATTAAAATAATAAGAAAAAATAAGCTCCAACACATTTAGCTCATGATTTTATAAAAATGTAATTGTTATAACTGCAAAAACAAAAATTAAATCATTGTAAAATTAATTGAATACAAAAAATAGATAATAGTTTTTAAAATAAGCTTTTAAGTAAAAATCAAGTAGTTGTAATATCTAAATTTTTTTTTTATTACTCTATTTTAAACAATGTATAATTTTCTTTTCAGTTCCAAGTGAGTTACCCGTATTGAAGAAAGAAAGATTCAACAACTGGTATTGTCTTAAAACGTACTATATAGCATTTCTTGTGGTGGACATTCCACTACAAGCTCTATTTTGTGTAGTATATTCTTCAGTTTCTTATGTGATGAGCGCTCAACCTTTAGAAATTTCAAGATTTGCCATGTTTCTCGGTGCATGTATTTTAGTTACATTAACCGCGGAAACTATTGGTATTTTACTTGGCAGTCTTGTTAATCCTATTGTAAGTATTACTTTTTATAATTTACTCTTTTGAACTTAACAACAACTAATTGTTTATATTTATTAAATGTTTTTATTTTATTTTACAGAACGGAACGTTCCTAGGCGCCATTTTAACAGCAGTAATGCTAGTTTTAGCAGGTTTCCTAGTCCTATTTTCACATATGCCATGGTTTTTCGTATGGGTATCACAATTATCATGTCTGCGACATGGTTTACAAGCTCTAGTTATTGCAATTTATGGTTATAACAGAGCAGCATTACCATGTCCAGAAGATATAATTTATTGCCATTACAAATCACCTCAAACAGTTTTAGAAGAATTTGATATGAATAATGTATCGTATTGGTTTAATTTCGGAATATTATTCTGCTTTTTTGTCGTTCTCAGAATAGCAGCATATTTTACGTTACGCAGACGTTTGAAAAGCTAAATATTGATTAACAAAAATATTAGGTTATGTTTTTGTTATTGTAGTTGGTTATATTTGTGATATGATTAGGATTATAACGGTTAAATGTTTTGTGATTGGTTTATTTTTTACTTAAATTATTTATAAACGTACTTTAAAAATAAAAACAATATTAAATGTAAGTTATAGTAGAGTACAAATATGATTACAAAAATACTTAAATTTGCCATATTTTTGTACTTGTTTAGTGATTAAAAAGTATTTTATTTTTATACTCATATAGAAAATAATAAATGTATATGTTTAAAATACAAAAAAGATGGCCAATTACATTAATACAATTGCTTGAAAAGTGTAGTAGAATAAGTAATATTATTACTTATTAAAATACGAACCGCTTTACCGTAAGTTCGGTTGCAGTAAACACGATATAACCTGGCTGTGTACCAAGCAAATTGGGCTGTGTTAAGCACATTTTATGTTTATCTTTTCTTTACCACTCTACATTGTTGATCTTAATTGCAAGGCACTTTACCAAGAGATAAACTCTAAATAATAGGAACTTTTATGTTAAATTTGCAACAGATAATGCATTTTTTTTAGTTTTCATTGTAATTGTAGAATTATTTTTTATTAATGTTATTGTGTCTAAAATTGCACAAATATTTTTTATTGGTTAATTAGCACATAGAACTGTAAATATAATTGTGTTAATTTATTTTTTTTGTGTAGCATGGTTTCAGAATATTGTAAATAAAATTTTCTTTAAATATTTCTTGTTTTATTTTTCTCATCTTCATTACATAAAATCTTAATAATTATTTAAAATGATAAAACTTAATTAATTACATATCATTACAATCCTATTTTATAGTTAGTTAGTTTTAAACGAAATATATAATTTAATTCATTAAATATTTAAATCATAACCTTTTAATTGTAAAAAATAATAAGATTTACTAGAATTGATTATTTTCTTAATTTAATTTATTGCAATAATAAATGATTTAATTTTTTTAATATATTTTTTTTAAGATTGTGCCAAGAATTGCACATAAAATTATATATTTGTTTATTTATTATTTAGGCTTTTAGCAAACGTTATAATCAAATTTTAATTGATTTTTGTAATTAATATTTATTTAAATTAAGTA
>CM008233.1:23891240-23906648 GCA_002278615.1 Pogonus chalceus | reverse complement strand
AACTAATAAATTTAAATTAAATATTACAAATTTGAAAATATGTTTTAACTAAATATTATTTTTATTTATATTTATGTAAGAAACGATTTCATCATATAATACTATATAAAGTAGAATGTTTTGCTATTCTGTTTTATAGAAAAAATACATATTTTTATAATAATTTTATTGTAACAAATTACTTAGTTACTTAATTGTGCTCTAGATGACTCTACTATACCATAAATTCCCCATTCAGTCGGAACAGTCGTTTCTTACGTAGTATTTTTCGTTGTTTGGAATAGATTGTGAGCAAAATAAGAACTAAATATTTGCTATTTTCTTTTGATGACAGAGAAAGAAATAAATAACGCAAATTTTTGACAGCGTGCATTTGTGAAATAAAGTGCTACTTATAAAAAATTGTGAATACTTTTATGGATAGAAAACTTGTATTAAAAAATGTTATTGAAACCTTAATATATAATAGGTACATATTAAATAGTATATTATTTTAGAATAAGACACATCTTAAGTTGGTAGACACATGTATGGCCTTCGAAAAATAACAGAATATTAACAAATATAAATATTTGTTAGCTAATGTTATTCTGATTTTATCAGTAACGTGCTTGTTAAATTTTTTCTATATTTATGACAACGTATGTATTAAAATCTCAATTTGTTTATTGCAATCAATTCTAGCTTTTACTCATTATTTTCATAAATCAACTTATTTAATCATATTTTAATGTTTTTATTGAATTGCGTATCTAATATAGCAATTACGTAGGATCAAATCTATAAAAATTTGTGAATACAATAGCAGATTGTCGTAATTGAATATTGCTTTTATAACATCCGGTAATATTTACTATCCATGTGCATGCTAGCTTTATACTTATTTATAAAGATCACTTATTTTNAATATTTCTTATTAATTAAATATATGTATAATTTTAACAATTTTACGTTATACAATAGATAAAAATCATTCCGTTGAATAAAATATGTTACATTAAAGATAATCAAATAGCTTTTATCACTAATTTTAAAATAAAACAAAAATACTAATAAAAAAACACGTGACAGTAATATTAGCCTACTATTTAAAAAGTAAATTTTCTGACTAAAGTGTTAATTATAACAGCAGTGCATATAAATTCACAAATTATCAGAAAAGTATTTTTCTTACATAAATTGAATATATTTTTACTTAATTAATTAATAAATACTAACTATATATGTACTTTCTAAATATTTAATCAAATGCATATATGTGCAATGTCTGCAATTTTCATTAACTTGTTTTAGCTTGTAACGGGTTAAATCCGATACATATATTTCAAATAATTTTACAGCCGTTGATCCTGTAATAAACTAAAAATATTTATATACTTTTTTGTATTTTTTAGGAAGGAAAAACAAAAGGATAGAGAAAAAAAATGAAAGCCAATATGATTTTTGTATAAGAAATTATATTTTTTAATATTTTCTAACTATAATTTCATATTCAAGATCAAATATTTATATTAATCAACGCTGTAAGCTAATTTGGAATGTATTTATTTAACAAATATAACTCTACTTAGTTAAATTGAAAATATTTTATTAAGTTCTTAAATAATTATAACTATGTTTATTTACAAATATTTTTTTAAATCATTTATTTATTACATCACATATAAGACCTTGAAAAGTAGAGTTAAATTTATTAATTTATTATAACTGTTATAGTTAAAATAATAAAACTTTTTTAATACATAATATGTATAAATAAACAATATTTAAGTATTATTTATCAATTATTAAGCCGGGAAAATGTATAGTTTACTTAGTTTTTGCAATACAAATGTATTTGTTTACTGTTATATTTTGAAACAGTAATAAATTATAGTTTGATGACGTAACACAAATTTTCTAGTAATACTATACCAATTTATTAATCAACATAATATTTGTGTAATTCTATATTTGTATAGCAAACAGTTTAATATAATTTATCTAATTTAAGAATTAATTTTTGGCAATAACTACATCTTATTTATACTTGTTTTTCGTTATTTTCTCATAAATATGATATGCATTTCCAGAAAACTTACTAAATTATGATTTTTTTAAATTTAATAATTAGTTTCCAAAACTTCGCAGTTTATTTATGTAATGTGCTAATTTTTTCTGTTTATATATTTTCTGCTGAAAAATAAACATTTTCTGCGGAAATAAATAAAAAATAATTCAATATTTCAGAGCGTTATGAATGAAATTCAGGTACCTGGTGCATTTGCACCAACTTCGTTATCACCTTTATCTAATAATTCAGCTGCGAATGTTGTAAAAGAAGGATGGCTCTTCAAAAGAGGAGAACATATAAAAAATTGGAGATCAAGGTATTTAACAAATTTAAGATAATATAATATTATTTTACATTTTTAAAACTTGTATAAACTAGACAAATAATGTTTTGCAATTCTTCATTTTTTTTTATTAAGCACAGCACACTTTTTAATTCAAAACATATATTTCCTAATTAAATTTGACTGTAAAAGGCTTTTTAAATAAAGGCTATTGATCAGCCTAAACCTTTTTACAATTTTAACTAAATCATGATAATTTAATCAAATAAACTATTTTCAGTTGTTTATTTAACACGAGTCACTAATAATTTATTTTCCTTATTTAAATTTTAGCAACTTTTTATTTAATTTAACTGTAAAAAACCTTAAAATAATAATTTGAATTGAAGACGTTGTCGGCACTTGGTGGAACATTTTTAAATATTGAAATAATGCCTGCCGCTCAAATTAAAGTTTTAAATTATCAATAAAATTTTGATTATTGTATAAAATAAACAAAATTTTTTTTTTTTTTTTAACTTTTATTTGTTTATTTAGTACAACACACTGTAATTTAAAACATATATTACCTGATTTAATTTGACTGTCAAAGCCTTTCAAATAATGGCTGTTAATCATCGTAAACCATTACAATTTCAACAAATTCATGATAATTGTATAAAATAAACAAATTTTGTTTTCTTAAAATATGTATTGATTGTCAAAGGCTTTAAATAAACGGCAGTTAATTGGCCCAAACATTAACATTTTTAACAAAATCATGTATATTGTATAAAATAAACAATTTTACTATAGTGGCTGTTAATAGGCCTTAACCATTGCACTTTCAACAAAATTCTGATATTGCATTAAAAAAAAAAAACAAATTTTATTTATATAAATTTTTATTTGTTTATTTATCATAGCATACTCTAATTTAAAATATGTATTGCCTGATTTAATTGGACTGTTAAAGGCTTTCAAATAATGGCTGTTAATTAGTCTATTACTTTATATTTGTAAGAAAATCATGAATATAATATAAAATAGATTTTCATTTTTTTATTTAGCACAACACACTAAAATTTATTTTTCGATGAATATTGTACGATGTATTTTTCTTTTAGATATTTCGTACTATTCGATGATGGCTCTTTAATTGGGTTTAAAAATAAACCTGACTTAAATTTCAGCGACCCTTTAAATAATTTTACTGTAAAAGGCTGCCAAATAATGGCTGTTGATCGGCCTAAACCTTATACATTTATTATTAGAGGACTTCAATGGACAACTGTTATCGAAAGAACATTTCATGTTGAAGTTGAGAAAGAACGCGAAGAATGGGTACTATTTTATTATTATTTATTAAGATATTAACTATTAATTACCGATTACATTCGCTTTTTTTAATTGTTTTGTGAATCAATAATATGTAAACAATTATTCACCAGACAAAATAATAAACAAATGTAATAATCATAGGTAGCTGCTATAAAATACGTGTCCGAGCGTCTATCATCGCAATGTTGCGACGACGTCGAGATGATGTCTACAGGCGGATCAATGTCTGAAGTTGGACAGAGTTTAGATGATTTACCTGCTAAATTTAGGGTTCAGGGCACTTGTAGTTCAAAATCAACCGGAAAGAAAAAAGTAACACTTGAAAATTTTGAATTTTTAAAAGTTTTAGGTATTATATTAAACTTATTTGTTGATTAAATTTAATTAACGACTTTCATAATATTTAGGTAAAGGTACCTTCGGTAAAGTTATTCTATGTAGGGAAAAGGGTACCGGAAGATTATATGCTATTAAAATCTTAAAGAAAGAAGTTATTATTCAAAAAGATGAAGTAGCACATACTCTTACCGAAAACAGAGTTTTAAGGTTTTTATTTATTTTTTTGCGAAATAAAATTAAATAATAATATTAAATATAATTTTCCAGAACAACAAACCACCCTTTCCTAACTTCGTTAAAATATAGTTTTCAAACAAACGATCGCCTTTGCTTTGTTATGGAATATGTAAACGGCGGTGAATTATTTTTTCATCTTTCCCGAGAGAGAGTATTCTCTGAAGAGAGAACAAGATTTTATGGCGCTGAAATAATAAGCGCTTTAGCATATTTACATTCTCAAGGTATTATATACCGAGATTTAAAGCTAGAAAATTTATTATTGGATAAAGATGGACATATAAAAATTGCCGATTTTGGTTTATGTAAAGAAGATATCACTTATGGTAGAACAACGAAGACGTTTTGTGGTACACCAGAATATCTCGCTCCAGAAGTAATACATAATAAATATTAATTATAAAGTTGTTATGATTATATATTATTTAATATATTTAAGGTTCTTGAAGATAATGATTACGGCAGGGCCGTTGATTGGTGGGGAGTGGGTGTTGTAATGTATGAAATGATTTGTGGTCGACTGCCATTTTATAATCGTGATCATGATATTTTATTCAGCTTAATTTTATTAGATGAAGTTAAATTTCCTCGCACATTAAGTTCCGAAGCTAGAGATTTATTAGCTGGTAATTCTTATAAAAATTATTATAAAATTTACGAATATTATTCGGAATAAAATTTTATTTAGGTCTATTAACAAAAGATCCAAGTCGCCGACTTGGTGGAGGCCCTGACGACGCAGCAGAAATAATGCGACACCCATTCTTCAGTTCGATAAATTGGAGTGATCTTGTACATAAAAAAATCCATCCTCCATTCAAACCTCAGGTAACAAGTGAAACAGATACTCGTTATTTCGACAGTGAATTTACGGGCGAATCGGTCGAATTAACACCACCTGAAGAGAAAGGCCCATTGGGGGCCATACAAGAAGAGCCCTATTTTCCACAATTTAGTTTCCAGGACTTAGCCTCAACATTGGGCAATTCTGCAGCAATTGGTACTAGCGTTGGGAGTGTAGCTCCTATGCACTGACATTCAAATACTTTCGAAGTTATATCTTCTAGATATCTTTAATCTTTTGTAAGTTTCAAATAATTTGGTCAGATTTAATATTTTTTGTATTTTGATTGGTTCATAAGGATTATATTGTTAATATTAAATAATCAGAATACAAAAATAGTTTTGGTTTAATTTCCGCAACTTTATTTCATTTCGATTGTTTCTTTAACGTGACAATAAATATTTTATTTAGTTATGCTTACGGTTATTATCATTTTTAATTATTTAATGTTAAGAAATATAAAATGCAATGCCATATATATTTAACGGAAATTTTAACCTAAAAAAATGTATATGCAACATGAATTTTAAATAATAATTTCTAGCATTTAATTATTTATAATAAAAGAAATCGATTAACTTTTATTTGCAATTAATTTCATGCATATAGGGATGTTATGTTACTACAAGTTGAATCACGTTATATTAAGTAAAGTAGTGGAAATTTTAAAGTAGGCTTAAATTTATCATTTTATTCAAAATAAAAAACAATGGTCAAAGGAAGAATATAATAATTAATGAAGATTTTGTTTGACTACTGCAGTTGAAACAAAACCTTTCCGTACTATTTACTTAATTCTATTGTTTATATTAATTTTCAGTGATAATGGTGAAATAATATAAAAAAATATTCGATTTTTTTTTGTTTATATATAAAATTATTGAATGAAATATTGTTTTGTTGTGTAACTGCATGTAGAATTTATTTGGCTCCTGATTGTATATATCTATTATTAATTTACACATATTATATATAAAGGAATATGATTGAATAGATTTGAATAATATTGATATAACTACATATATTATACATATGTAAGTGTTGTTTTGTGAAGCTATTGTAAATAATATGATTTAAAAATAACATGTGTTGTTTTAATTTCTTTCACTATATTAGCCACACTTGCTTGTCATTTTTTGGTTTTCTTTCAGCGGACCCTAGGTAAGTAAGGATATAAAAGTAATCCAGTTACCAGCGATGAAATATATTAAATAATTTTCGTTTAATGCATAGGTTAAAAAATATCTTTTTCGAACTTAACGTAATTTGCAAGCTATCACTTAAACATACATGATAAAAAGTATTTTAACTTTTGTTTCCAAATAAGTACATAAATATCTTTACAAGAAAAGTTATAATAAAGAATTCTAACAATTATTAATTAAAATTTTCGGAACATTTTTTTATAAATTAAAGAAATATATTATTAAATAAAACCTACTAGATAAAAATAATAATCTATCTTCCATCCTAATATGCACACACAAACTAAATAAAATAAAATTCTGTTAAATAAAAAGTTTAAAACATAATTAAAATAACCTAAAAAATGGTATTTTTTACCAACATTACTCAAAAAACGCAGGACTGTACTTAAAAAAATTACAATATAAAATTTAATTCATGTCCGATTTTTTAAATTATATATAAATCAATTTTATTTCATTACTAGAGTTATAAAAAAATACTAATATAATTTAATTAAAAGCTGAATTTTTTTTGCAGTTTATTAATTATAATTTTAAGCTAAAATACAAGTAAAAAATTTTTAATTAGAAAAACAATTTGAGCATAAAATATATTTAATGAAATAATTCGTATTAGAACCCTTTAGATATTGATAAAAACAAGGAAAAATATATATTTTTAAAAAATAAATGTAATATTTGTTTTTGTATAGTTATATAGGATATTTACCTGAATTTCATTTTAATCTGATTATTAACATTTAATCCTATTTATCAATAAAGTATTAGTAATTTGATACAAAATACTGTGGTTTACATATACAGCAGTAGCTACAAGTTATATTCGAAATATAAAAATATGTAAGTTAAAATATATTATTTTACTATTATTAATTTATCATAAAATACTTAATTCATATTTGCTGTTATAATTTAATTAACTAGAATGATTTTAATATGTTTGAAGCAATATAAAATATTATACAAGTAAAAAAAAAACTTTTCATTATTTAATAAATATGATTAAATAAGTTCATTTTAATTTTATAAATTTGTTATTAATTACATAATGGTTTTAATTAATTAAATATATGAGAGCTCATAGTATTGTATCATATTTAGAAAAGAACGCTTTCAAATATTAGCGTAATTTGGTGGACACGCCGATATATTTTTGTTACAATGTATGTACGTATATGAGCATGTAAGTTATACTTTACACAAAACATTTCCTGCATTAATTTTATCATTTAGGAATCTGTACGTGGACAATCGCATATCATGTTACATTGAATCATATATGTGCTATATGTTTATAATGTATGCCATCGTGACACGCAAATGTGGTCAGTAAACTCTTTTGAACTCTTTCCTCTATTTCCTTACATTTCTATTATCTTTCTATCTCTATTCTAAACATTCAATCTTTAGCTTTATATCTACCTCCGGCCGGAATATTGATCCATTTATAGAGTACTACGTAATGACGTCACGTATACGTCATAAATGCTCATTAAGGGCGCATGCGGGTTAAAAAATTCATGCGCAGTTTTGTTAAAATCCGTGTGTAAAGTGCCTTCGAATGTGCGCGAATGCGCTATCTAGGTGCATATATTCGGAGTGGATTTGTGACCGGAGGAATGAATAGCGAGGACAGTTTTAAGGTTTTTGGAAAGCGGAACACGTGAGGTATTGATTCGGGCCGCGCCGTATGACACGTGAGAAAAGATGTCAACAATTGAACATCGTCATTTCATCCGACCTACTATGAAGGGTTGTGATTGTGGGACATACCGGTCGCTATACTCAAAACGTTGAAACACTTATCACCCATTTCCTGCCGGACGACAAATTTTCTTATAACATTGTTAATAATTATCAGAATATCTTCAGAAATAACTGTTTGAAGCATTTAAACTAGAAGCTACATTTATAACAGGTAGATGAACTAGTATATATTATTATTAGCAAACACTGGATCTAAATCCGAAGTATGAATTAAATTAAAAATTTTAATAAATTTTTACAAGAAAATTACGATACCTACAAAAAAGAAAATAGAAGCTACAACATAGCACAATGTAATTACGCAATTCTATGATATTCGGAATTAAAAATTAACTTGAAGGAATTTATTTGTGCACTTGTGGTAAATTACTTGAAACTATGGCAAACAGTAACAATCGACGTCAAAAACGGATGGGTCCTGCACCTTTTGCGTCATTTGAGGACCTCTCCGATGAGGTGAGATCTGGTGTATGTATCCACAACCAACACTTAAACAAGTTTGATGTGAATTAAATAGGAAATCCATCAAGCTTCTTTCATTTTGAATTTCCCTTCTAGACGGAAACTAGTCCAAGCGATATTCAAACAACACGACTACCTGGAATACATGAAGACGTTACTCCTGTAACACCCGCACGCGAAACTTCGATTACGTCAACAACTTTAACTCCAAGTGCTCCTCGAATTGACATCTCCAGAGCTAGTAGTTCATCACACCATGAAGATAGTAGGGATTCAACTCCTGAAAGAGAATTATTTCAAGGAGGTAACTATTTGGGTTTATTTGGATCAAAAGTCTACAAAACGAATTTTAATTAGGGAATGGACAAGGTTGCAAATTAGGATTAGCATTTAAGGAAGAAGGTGCATTAGAGCTGCGAAGTTCAACGGAAGAATTAGATTTCCAAGATCCAACCGACCCTCAAAATCAACAACACAGAACTTCGGTAACTGTTGTTTCTGCGAGTAGTGCTGCTGAATTACCAACTCATCAAAGAAAAGACAGTCAAGGTATATCAACCCCAAATATTAAAGCCGTTAGTTTTGCCTTAATTTAATTGCTTTAGGATCTGAATATGGGGGTCTTCTGTCGATTTCGGGCAGAACAAGCCGACTGTCCAGTATTGGTAGTCAAGGTAGTCGAGTTTCTGGACAAAGTCGATTATCAGTTACATCTGAAATGTCTCGATCACCGTCTCCTCACAAAATGTTATTGGAAACTTCATTCTGTGGCTCAAAAACAGTAAGACATTCTTTTTTTTTACTTTTGCAAAAAAATTATTGATTTTTTTGCATTCGCACACATTCAACAAGTAGATCCCACTTGTTACTCCAAACTGTCTTGCATGTATATACCAAGTTTTAAGGCACTAATTTGTAACCCTTAATTACAATATTTCATGTAAATTTTGATAAGAAATCTTGACTACATTCTAATAAGATTTAATTTGGTAATACAGGGTTCAGGTCAGTCATCAGGGACAACATCTCAAACAGGCAATAACAAAATTGTAGAAACGGAACTTCTAGAACGCGTCCTTCTTTCTAGGAAACACGATCCAACTGAAGCAATATTAGCGGAAGGTATATCAATTGAGTGTCGACGAAAAATTCAACCCGCAGATAGTTTAGTACAATTATCACCGGTTTTACAACACGTAAATATGCAACAAGAAGAATCCAAATCACCTGAAATTGAAAGGTCCCCGATCCCTCCTGAAAAACCTGCCCGTAAATCATTAACACCTAAAGTGCCCCCTTCCGTTTCTTCGACATCATCCGCACAGAGTCCTGCTTCTGATCAAAATTTACCTAAAAACAATACTTTACCTAGTGAAAGTGCTGCGCTAAGTGTCAATACTGATGTTATTATAACAGTAGATAAACCTTCCGAAGATATGGAAATCATAGAAAATGATATTAGAAACACAAATTTAAAACCCGGAGAAAAAATAATAGCAGAAAGCGGTGTTGAATATACATTTATACCATTAAAAGGACCTTTACCTAAAACACCTCTAAATAAAAGTGTTTCGTCTAATAATACTAGAACATCTTCAAAATTATCAACTAGTGCAAAAACAAATAAACCTAGTGTTAAAACAACTAGTGCAGTGCCATCAAAAGTTAAAAGTAGTACAACACCAAGTGCAGTTTCTAAAACAGGCGGTAAACAATTTAGTAATAGTGTTTCAAATTCAGAACCACAATATATTCGAATTAAATTAAAACCAGATCATATGTATCCACCAGAAGATAGATCTGACGAAAGTTGTACGAAACCAGTAACATTAGATCTAACCCATGACAGCCATGAATTAATTACAAATCGTGATTATTCTAGAGACTTCAACCGAGAAAGTCGTGATATTGAATTGGTCACTAGAGATTTAATAAATGGTAGTGCAGCAACTAATGCATATTGTAGAAGTCCCAAATCACCTATTTTGAATAGTACACCTTCCCCAAGCGTGTCCCGAAAAAGTTCTTTTGCTTCGTTGTTCAGAGGGAAAGATTTTGGGACTAGTCCAGAATCTCCAACGGTACGTAAACGTCCATTAATGTTTTCAAAGTGTTTAATTTATTTTTCTTAAAGGGTCCTTCAGTAAATAGAAGAAAACCCTCTAGGTCTCGATCAAAGTCAAGTGATCGTGACCGAACTTCGGAATCAGCTGATAAGTCAGGCAAACATAAATCTGTTTTTACTTTATTCAAATCGAAAAAATCTCATAGCAAATCAAAACAATCATTAAATATCGATACTTCACCATGTAGACAAACAGCAAGTTCATTACATAGTTTAGAATTTACTTTTGACCGACCTCCTCAACTTCCAGCTTCTAAAAAAAGGTAATCGAACTTCAACATTATTTTAAATACCTAACAGTAACTGTTGCTTTTCTTAGATACGAAATACCCCTAGATGCAGATACAATAATAATTCCTTTACATTCCCCTGGGAATGAACCACCTCCACTCCCATTATATGCCGATACACCAGAAGACCAAAAACCACCCCTCGAAACTACTACTACAAATGAACTTAAAAAAGTAGAAAACATCGAAATTAAATCCGAGGAACTAGAATTTCATTTTGAAAAACCAGAAACTAAATTAGATACTTTCGACTTGAATAAAGATGAAATTGAGATGGATATTAACATCACAACAATAGAAAGAACAATTGCAGCTCATAGACAAAGTGCCACATCAAATCGTCAGTCAAGCACTAGTTCGGAAAATGTTGTTTTTAGTACGAATTTAGGCAGTGATAACGAAATATTCACAACGAAATTGCCGAAAAGAAATACCGAAAAAGAAGGGATTAAAGAAAAACATGAAAAATTAGATAAAATTGAACGAAGTAGATCACGTGACCGGGTAACACCTTTATCTATTGGCAATACAAGAGACACTATTGAATATTCACAATCACAACAATCTTTCATTACATCAGTTACATCATCCATTACAACAGTGACATCAATAACGAAATCATCATCGCGAACATCAATAACCTCTCCAGTACAAATTCGAAATGGGATAATTAGTCCCTGTACTAGCGTTAACGCAAAAATCTCAGAAATCGTCAATGAAAAAGGAATAACAAGCGCTAAAATATCAAAATCTACGAGTCCCGTACCTAGAAAAGCAGAAAAACTAAATTTATCAAGTGGTAGAAAATCAAAAGAATTTGACACAGACAAAGAACCAGAACTTAGTGCTCAAGAACAGGAAGTTGACACTAGTGAAAAGGCAACTGTAGGGGGTGACAGCTCCGAATCAGAACGAGAATTTCCTTTAATTCAACCCGAACCTGAAAAAGCACCTGAACTTGAAGAATCTGAAACTGAAGTAGAACGAAAAGGTCTAGTATTACAAACAGATTCATTTGATGATGAGTTGCCCTACGTTCCTACAACTTTGCCGTTAGAACGGTCAGTAGCTATACCGATAGTTCCAGTTAAGCAACGTTCAACATTTGAAATAAAAACCTGTCCTATTGAAAGACCAAGGTCCACAACTCCAATAAACCCTAGTTGTCTGGAAGAGTACGTTGAAGATATTACCACAGCAGACCGAGCAGTAATAACAGAAAAATTACGTATATGTTTACCACGAGAAGATTCCATTCCAGGAACATCGGGGAGTTTAGATACGAAAACTAAAGAAAGAGAAAAAGGTGCGAAGAAATGGACAGAGTTTGTTCCACAACCTCCACCCGTTTCAAAGCATCAACACATTCAACAAGACCAGGAACCCGCTCCGCCTTTACCTCCTCGTGGTTTTCCAAAAGACTGGATTAATTTTGAAGAAATACCAGAACGTCGGAAACCTCCGAAAAGAATTCAAACAATTCCTTCTAGAGGAAGTTTACACCCCCCTGCAACATCTACGCCCCACGTTGATGAAACCAATGTTATTTATAGTTACGTCAATCCAGAAGATTGTAAATGTGAATGTCATGAGTCTTCCGGAAAATCCGGGACACCGACTACACCTAAAACACCTGGAGGAACAAAAATCCCTAGAGATATCGCATCGACTAGTGCTGGTACACCTTCCAAAGATTCTAATACCCTTGTAGGATCAAGACCTATATCAAGTTCTAGAGAAGGGGAAAACAAACCATCTGAACTTGAACATGAAGAAGATGAGTTACCGTTGTTGTTAGATCCTAGGAGCGACTCATCTCCAGAGTCACAAAATGGAGCAGTAGGACATGTTAGTAGAAGAGATCATTCTAGAGCAACAGGACATAATAGGGGATCAGAAGCACCGATTCCGCCGGTAAAAAAGAAATCTAAACCCACAAATGCCTTTCCTAAAGTAGCTACGACGAGATCGTCATAACAGTAGGCCTAGTATCGTTGTTGTCGCAATTCAAACGAGTTTACATTCATTCGAATTCTCGCTCTTTTGTGAGTTTATTGTTAATAAAGAAGAATCTCGGCAAATGCTCCCTAGTCTGTTACACAACAACCTACTTTCTACAATCGTTTAACATATTAAAATAATCCGTTTTTCCGATACTTTGATAATCACCCTATAGGGATGCATTTAATACCGAGTTCTCTTTTCTACCGTCATGTCTTTGCAGTGTGTGCAAATTTTTTTTGCCTAATTCGGTGGTTCATTGTCAAATTGCACTATAATTTTCGAAGTTATTTTTCTGAAATAATCAGTTTAATAAATTGAGTGCTTATGTTTTTGAAATGAAACAAAAACACTTAAATGTTTCGTCTAAATAATGGTTTTAAAAGTTTTAGATGTGATAATAACATGTTAAGACTTTATTGTCTGTAATTTATTTGAAAAACAATTGCTGTTAACTTTATTTCTATTTGACAATAAATCAATAATAATGATAATTAATTTAGTTGTTTATTAAAAAATAAAAAAAATGAAGTAAAAAAGATATAATATAATTCATGGCGATATCTAAACAAATGATTTAACATTTTTGTTCAAACCATATAAATAGTAAATATTTTAATTTATCTTTACACTTACCAAGATTTTGATGCTTGATCTTCAATTATATTTTTAACCTTACAATTAGCACATTATTTTAAAATTCGCAATAATTAACAATTTTCATATAAGTTATCAGAAAAAATAAACATTTTATTTAATTTTTTTTGATTTTAAATACAAAATTATGCCATTTTTATAAGAATTAATATCAAAAAACTTGAAAACGTGGTCGAGGCGTTTAAACTAAGTCCACTTCTTTATCAAAATAGAGGTATACTACGTTTACATAAGAACTGAAGTTCTTTTTAATACGCGTTTATAATAATGTTGAAATAAATAATAAATGTGTAACATATCAAAATAAAACGCTAAATATTTAAATGTAAACGTATATATTCAATGTTATATTTGTGTCTAGATAGTTTCTTTAAAACATTTGTCTCTATAAAATATACTTTGTAATATTGAAGTATATTTTTATAGTTTCATTTGTTATAAATGTACAAAGGCCTAAAGAAAAATTACAATTGAAGTGCAATTTATAGCTAAATCTTAATTATAATGGACCATATAAGCAATAAAAGTAACTCAAATTATTTCAGAAAAATAACTCGAAATTAAGTTAACATTTTCATATTTCATCGTAAGCACACTTAATCGTTCAAAAAATTCTCGTCATTATTGACAAATAATAAAAGAGAGATCATGAAATAACACAACAACACGAGATAATCATTAAATCATCGAACACAATAATTCACGTATCATTAATACGTGTACATTATCGATGGTTTTTTGCAATTTGCATAATCTTTTCAAATTAGAAATTTTCACTGTGAAATTTGCGTGCCAATTTTTTAAATATTGTATCCCGTAATTTTAAATGTTATTTCATTTACATTTAAATGTAATAAATAATTTATTAAATGTAAAACGCTACGCTTTTGTTTTATAAATATGTATATTGCTTATTTATTTAAATGTTAGAACTATTTAAAGTAATATTTTAAAATTTTGGGATACGTAATTTAAAAAATACCGATGTCCATTTTCCCATGTAGACGTTTCAGATTGTTGTAATATATTTTTTATTACGAAGTTTTTTTGCAAAGCATTTTCAAGTCGTATCTTTATTCTTCAAATTTCGATGTATCATAAATTTATCAATCGACATATTGTTCATGTTATAGTGTCATAATTAAAATGTTAATAATAAATAGTTTTAACACATTTGAGAGTTATTGATGATTTTAATTTTTTTTATATATTTTTAACACGATTTTACGAGAAACATGACCTATACATATGTAAATGATTGAAATAATGAAATACTTTATATGTTTATAGGAATTATATTTATGCATTTGTTTTTATTTTACTGGCCTACTATTAAAAAATAAATATAAGATTTTGTCATTTTATAATAATATTAATAATTTTCAGATGAAAATACCTTAGTTTGTAGTAATTAATTTATATTTTGCATATTTTTTTGTGTATCACATAGTAATGTTATATTAACTATAACAATATTTATTAAAAAAATAATAAGTATATGATTTTACATAAAAATTATGTTATGTTTTGATATTTGCGCGTTATCATTGTAAAACTATCTCGCCTAACGCAGCTAGGAGTTTTTCTCATATAACTCATATAGTCTAAACTAATATATTTGAAATGATTATTGCTGTCCACTTTTATTTTCTGTTTTATCAAATAAGGCAGTAGTTTAAAACTATTTGTACTATCATTGAAATTTAATAACACTATAATTCTACACATTTAGGTACAACTTTTATAGATTTTTAAATTGAAAAACAATTTTACTTCAGCTAAAACTGATATATATATATATATATATATATATATATATATA
>CM008233.1:23868818-23879353 GCA_002278615.1 Pogonus chalceus | reverse complement strand
CAATTCATTATAATTATTTTCTATCATTTACAAAGTTTAAATAATTATTAATTTTTATATATTTAAACTTTGTTGATGATAAAAAGAAGATATTTTTATATTATCCTGTGAAAATAGAAACAAAATTATAACATATTACATTCTAAAATAAACAATTATTCTTGTGATTTTAGGTAGAATTTTAAAAATTTATTATTGATAATAATGATAAATTATAGGTAAAGTATTTATTTTATTGTAAGTTTTTTAATATAAATTTTATGATTGAAAAAATGTTTAAAACGACTATAAAAACCAACGGATTTATTTCATGCACTTACTGCATTTAAGTTTAGATGAAATATTGTATGAAATTACAGAAAGTTTGTTGTAATATACAGAAAATCACCATATTTTTAA
This sequence comes from Pogonus chalceus, assembly GCA_002278615.1. Taxonomy (NCBI): domain Eukaryota; kingdom Metazoa; phylum Arthropoda; class Insecta; order Coleoptera; family Carabidae; genus Pogonus; species Pogonus chalceus. Next base: position 23,878,954 of record CM008233.1, on the reverse strand, counting down.
ATATTGTTACTTTTTGATTTTCTTTTAAAGTTACAATATAGTTTTCAGTTATACATAGTTTCATTTACAATTCATCGTTTCATCATATTTATTTAAATAGTTGGAACCATTCATTTTTCATCTTTGAATTCAATGAAATGTATCTTTTTTATTTTATATTGTTTTAAATATATATTTATATTTTGTTTGTATGTGTAAATAATTTTTATTTGCAGTTCATTCATTTTGACATTGTCTAATATATAACATGAAGAAATCATATATTTTAAATTTATGTTTGTGGTGTTAAGTTTTCGAAAAAATACTGACTAATGCAACGGTTATTATTAGAAATATAACCGAAAATTAAATACATTTTTAATTTTCATTGTTGATATTTATGTTCATAAATTTTAGCCAGAATTGTGTGATTAATTTACATTTTATGTATGTGTTGGTTTGTTTGGGATGATTTATATAAAAAATACTTATATAAATCCATATAAGTTGCTTCGAAAATTTGAACAATGTTTGATGTATATTACATTTTACGGAAATTAACTGTAACCATAAAAACATTCGGTAGATAACTTTGCGATTATATTTTTTTATAAAAAATGAAATAAACATATTTTATTATTTTTGTAATGCATTTTTGCCTGTTGTCCTAAATATCAATAAGTTTAGATGTACACATTCATGTACATATTCTGCATATGAATTGCATTTTTATGTTGTAGTCTGGAAATGTTTGCATGCTATTATTGATTGTTATTAAAAGCATGATGGATAAAAAAATATAATTTTTATGTGTTTAATGGTGATGTATAGTTATATTTTATTTATTTTCAACAAAACAAATGCTTAGACAATATTTAATAACGAAATGTATCTTTAGTCCATATTATATTCAGGTAATAACTAATGACTATTATTTACTAAATAAATATTCTGTTATTTATTTATATAGAACAAATTGTTAACTATTGATTTTCAAAATAAAATAGTTGTGCACATATTAAATTCTCCATATTACACTTACAATTAGTTATTTTATCTGCAAAATAAGTTTATTTAAATTCAAATAACTTATTTTCATAGCTAATTTATGTTTAAAACTTCTCATAATTAGGATTGGTTATTGTTTAATAATATTCTACTTGTTAAAATAGTTTCTTTTCTTTAATGAAGATATATTATATGCAATTTATAGATTGTATTTTCTAAACTTGCGGGTAAGAAAACAATTATTGAAGTATTTTATAATATATTTCAGGTTCAGATATCTTCCGCGTGTTTAAATTAATTTTAATTCGTATCTTTAAAAATGTAATTATTTCCTGCATAAGTGATAAAAATGTTCGGATATATTTATTTATTTATTTATTGATGATGAAAATTGAAAATTTTATGCCTTAAATATAAAGTGTGATATAAAATTTAGATTTTAAGTTACTTAAGCCAGTACATATACAATTCAAATTGAAAATGTTTTATTTTTATGTTATTTTGTGAAATAAAATGAATTACATCATGCGTAAATATATTAGCCATAAATAATCATGTATCCNAAATAATATTTTATTATAAAAATTATTGCTTTATTTATTTTATAAGTTATTTCATATATGTTTTTTTTATTGCATTAAAATTAAATTTTTGTATTTTATTTATATGTAATTATGCAAAAGTATTAATGTTTTTCATTGGAAATATCAACAAAAAATATATTCTTCACTGAGAATTATATTTTGATTTTAATATATTTAATTAGATGTGCTATGTATTATTTATATTTTGTTAAATAGGATAATATTTGTAATATTTTATCATATTTTCATATTGAAGTGCAGTGACATACAAATCAGAAGAACTTCGTTCTTAAATTTCATCTTTAAATACATATTTATAACTTCAAGTTAACGATATCTTAAAGGTAGGTACCATATAATTTTAAAGTGTTTATTTATATATTGCATATGTTTAATAATATTATTTTAAGGGCAAGCCCCTTGTTGCTTCACAAAAATCATGTCTTGGCAATGGCCAGGTCAATCTGCTGCTCCGCCAGGTATGCCAAATTGGTCTAATACGACAATGCCTGCAGCTGCTGCTGCACCAGGCCCTACGTATACACCTGAGCAATGGGCTGCTATGAATGCAATGCAGCAACAAAATTGGCAGCAGTGGATGACATGGCAACAACAGTATCAACAATGGCAGCAACAGTATGGTGAACAGGTTCGCATTTCGTCGTATATCTTCTTATAAGATAAATTCATCGTTTCTTATAAAATTTTAGTATGCGAAACAAATGGCATTAGCAGGCCAACCGGCGCAGCCACCATTTTCATCGGTAGTGCAAGCTGTACAACCACCATTACCTGTTGATACAAAAATTGCTCCACCGCTTCCGCAAGAATCTAAACCACCTTTGCCTCCTCCAGAAGAGCCACCTAAACCGCCACCAGATTTTAATGCGAGCGTACCTCCTCCACCTTCAAATCAGTCTTATCATGGTGGTCACCATCAACAAAATATGCATGGACCTCCGCCTCATATGCAAGGCCCACCACCTCCACATATACAAGGACCTCCACCCTTAAATATGCCAGGGCCACCTCACCTCGGACCACCATCGCAAAGTAATCAAAATATGTTCAGTCCTAGAGGAAACGCACCTCAAGGCAATCGAGGTTTCCAAAATATGCATGGTCCAAGAGGACCTTCAACCAATCAAGGGCCCAGAGGCCCAGCTCCACCAAATGTACAACAAAGTCCTAGAGGTGGTCCAACAAATCAACCTCAAAGATTTAACAGAGATGGAAGTAATGAGAAAAATTTTAATCAATTCAACAGAAATGTGCCTCCATCTTTAATGGACGTAAATGTGAATAATTCTTTTGGAACAAATCAATCGAATTCAAGTTTCCTACCTGATAATAAATTTGATTTTGGTAATAAGAGACCTGGTGATTTTCAAGAATATGATAACTCAAAGAAAAATCGATGGGAATCAGATGGTCCGCAAAATGATGATAATTATCAACAATCGAGGAATCAAGGAAATAAGAATTGGAATTTGAGTGATAATAAAACAAATGATTTTCAAAATCCAAATAAGCCTTGGCAGAAAACTGGTGATAATACTAATCCTTCGGAAAATCAACAGAATAGATGGAATCAAGGTGGCAAGAACCAATCAAAACCTTGGAATAGCGCAAGTGATGATTTGAACACCAATAAACCTTGGAATCAGTCAGAGGATAAAAAGGATATGATCAAGTCATGGAATCAATCAGAGGACAAAAAAGATTTGAGCAAACCATGGAATCAAACAGAAGACAAAACAGATTTGAACAAACCCTGGAATCAATCTCCGCAGAATATCTCCCGTAATCAACCTAAATCTGACCAAAACAATCAGTCTACATCCCGAAACCAGTCTTGGCCGTCAAACACAAATAAATCTGCTACAGCAAGGCCTAATGTCGAAGAGCTTTCTGAAGCAGAGAAATTGTTTGATAAGCAGTTTGAACAGTGGGAAGCACAATTTAATAAATGGAAAGATCAAAACCAAAATCATCCTGATAAACAACAGTATAAGGAATATGAAGCAAAATGGGAATCCTGGAGATCTCAGTTATTAGATAGAAGAGAACAAATGAGGAAAAAACGATTAGGACTCACTGGACCCAGCACAAATACAACGCCTATTAAACCACCACAGTTCACCTCATCCACGCTTGCACCAGCTACTAATTTATTATCTTCAAATCAAACTTCAACTTCACCTAATTTAGAACAAAATGTACAAAAAGATGAGATTGAAAATAAAGAACTTCCTTCATCTAATAAATCTCCTGAAAAAAATAATTCTTCTGACTCAAAACCTCTATCTGAATCTAAAGAAGATCCTAATGCTTCCTTTTTATTTTCACAACCACCAAAAGAGCAACGTACAAATGTAAGATCGCGTAGAACTTCACTTAAACAAGATGAATCGTCTTCCCAAGTTTCTAAAGAAAATATTTCATCAGATACTAGTTACTTAAAATCTGCTTCTGGTAGTGGCGGTATTCCAGGATTAGATTTAGTAAAAGATAATGATAAAGAGACTGAAAATAAAGTACAAAATGAAGAAGAAAAGAAAAAAGAGATAAGCAAACTGCCAGATTTCGAAGCAATTTCTAAAGGAATTAATTCAATACTTGGGGATGAAAAACTCTTAAATATGTTATCATTGGTTACGCAAAATAAACCACCAACCGCAGTTATTTCAGACGTACAAGCACAAACCAATAAACCAAATAATCCAATAGATCAAGAAGAATTGAACAGCAGTATTCATTCTAGTGATTCCTTTAATAATCAATACAGTGATAATAATTTTAATGATTCTCAATATTTCAATCAATCTAGAAAATCGTCTGAATTCGAACGAAATTTCCCATCAAATAAAGATCTTGCAGAAAACCGAAACTTTCCTTCGAATCAACAATCAAATAGAAGTGAACAAGAATCAACTGATTTTAGAAGCCAACCGAATTTCAATAATGATTTTAATAGAAGTGATATCAATCAGCAGAATAAAAACAACTTTAATTTAGCACTTAACAATTTCAATCAACCACCGCCGAATAAAGATGGATTAAACAAATTTAATTTAGGGTCTAATGATTTCCAAAATCCTTTATTAAATCGTAATAATGACTTTAATATTCCACCTCCTAATTTTAATCAAAGAACACAAAATGATTTTGGCCGTGGAAATCAAAATGAATTTACTCGAGGTTCTCAAAATGAATTTAATAGAGGACCTCCGAATGACTTTACTCGAGGTCCTCAACTTGAATTTAATCGTAGGCCTCAAAATGATACTAATCGGGAACCTCAAATTGAATTCAACCGGCGACCGCAAATTGAGTTTAATAGGGGACCTCAAAATACATTTAATCGAGGACCTCAAAATGAATTTAATCGTGCTCTTCAAAATGATTTTAATCGGGTAACTCAAAATGAATTTAATCGGGGACCTCATAATGAATTTAATCGGGGATCTCAAACAAGTTTCAACCGTGGACAACAAAAAGATTTCAATCGTGGTAATCAAAATGAATTCAACCGTGAAAATCAAGGTGGCTTTAATCGTGGTCCAAATTGGGGACCCAATAATAATTTAAATAACTTCAATCAAGGACCCTCGCAAGGAATGTCTCCAAGGGGATTTATGGATAGATCTAGTGATTTTAATGATTCTACTGGATCTATAGACAATTCTGGACGGTTTACTGACAACTTTAGAAATTCTAATGAGGGACCATCAAGGGATATTACAGCAGATTTAAGAAGTCCTATGAATAGACCACCAAGAGATTCTATAGATGCACGATCAAGAGGATTTATAGATGGCCCGCCAAGAAATTTGATGGATGGTCCACAAAGGGGTCTTATGGATGGTCCAGCAAGAAGTTTGATGGATGGTCCTCCTAGAGGTCCAATGGATGGCACTCAAAGAGGTCCAATGGATGGCTCTCAAAGAGGTCCAGTGGATGGTCCATCAAGAGTTTCAATGGATGGCCCGCAAAGAGGTCCATTGGATGGCCCACTGCGAGGTCCAATGGATAGACCACCAAGAGGCCCAATGGATGGACCACCAAGAGGTCCAATAGATGTACCATCAAGGGGCCTAATTGATGGTCCACTGAAAAACTTACTTGATGATATGCAAAGAAATTCTATGGATGGAGTACCAAGAGGTCATTTAGATCGACCACCCAGAGGTTCCATAGATGTATCACGGCGAAATTTATTAGAAGAATCTAGAAATCTTTCAGATGCTCCAAGAGGTCTTATGGATGATATTAGAGGATTCGGGGATAATAAACGAAGTTTTATGAGTGGAATGAGAGGTCCTGTTGATGCTTTAAGAGGTTTTATGGACGGACCAAGAGGTTTAATGGATGGACCAAGAGATGCAATGGATGGAGCAAGAGGTTCTTTGGATTGTTCAAGACAATCGATGGAAGGATCAAGAGGTTTAATAAATGAATCAAAAGGCTTTATGAATGAAGGCCGAGATTCTATGAATAATCAAAGAGGATTTCTGAATAGACCACGAAATCTTTTAGATAGACCTGGAGGTTTAGGTGGACCTAGAGGTTCCTTGGAAATATCCAGGAACCAAAATGATGAGCAACTAAGAGGGCTTATGAGTGGACCAATAGGGTCTATTGAAGGAAACAGAAGTGATTTTAATCGAAGATTTGATAATAATTTATTAGATTCTCAAAATAATAGAAGACCATGGAATGAAAGGAACAGAGATTCCAATTACCAGGATTTTACATCTGGAGTTAGTAGAAATGAAAGTGAACCTGAAGCACCGGTGATTAAAGCTTCAGGTGACTTTGGTGATTATGGTCGAAATAGTTCCATAGCTCAATCAAATCGTTTTGATACTAGTGAATCAAATCAGTATGATAATCAACAATTCGGAGGTAATTTAAAAGAAGGTGATAATCAAAATAAAAATGAAACTAAAACTAATAGCTTCCCACCTCGTACTGCAACTGAAAAATATTGGGATGAAGCATTAATATTAAAACCTTTTACTGTTATTGATTACGGACATAAATCATTAAATAAACCAGGTAGAATTTTTTTATAATTTATTATAAATAGTATGTATATAATATTTTCTTACAGAGGCTACGTTTATTGAACCAGTTCATACATTTGATTACAATCACAAATCAAAAAATGTTGAAAAGGAAGATAAAATTATTGAAAAATCTTTTTCTCGTGACTCATCTCGCGATTCATCTTTCAATAGATACAAACCTTATTCTGATTCTCCTAGTTCTTATAAAGATTCGTCAACACCCTATTCATCATACGATAAATATAAATCAAACGATCGAAATAGGTCATATGAACAAAGAAGATCATATAACGATGATTATAACAAACCCACTTATAATAAAGAAACTTGTAAATTTGAATCAAGAAATAATGAGTTATATAACAGAAATAGTGACAAATATGATTCGAAATCATCTAGAATAACTTCTGAAAATAAAAATAAACCGTCTAACTTACAAAATACTGAGATTGAGTATGAAGATATTGAAGATGAAGACCCGTTTGCAGATGAAGATTGTGATATGAATATGGAAAGTCCGAAAAAAGATGTAAACTTAGATCAATTTGTAAATAAATCAATTTCTTCTGAAGAAAAAATACCGTCAGTTACTATGGTTGAAGATCTTTTAGTTCCTCCAGGAAGAAATTCAAGACCTCGAAGAATTGTTATTATACTAAGAGGACCGCCTGGAAGTGGAAAAACTTTTCTAGCTAAAATGATAAAAGATAAAGAGGTTCATATTTTCTTGTATAATGTGTTGTGTTCCTTAAGTTTTATAATAATTTTCTTTAGGTTGAACAAGGTGGTTCTGCACCTCGTATTCTTGCGTTAGACGATTATTTTATGGTAGAAGCAGATAAAGAAATCATAGAAAAAGAAACTGGTCGAAAAACTCTTGTAAAAGAAATGGTCTATGAATTTGAAGAATGTATGGAATTATCATACAGACAAAGTTTAGAAAAAGCATTTAAGAAAACAATTACAGATGGTTACTTTCCATTTATAATATTAGATTGTATTAACGATAAAGTTAAACATTTCTCAGATATGTGGAGTTTTGCAAAACAAAATGGATTCCAGGTAATAAATAAAAATCACGTTTAAACTAGCAATTTCTCATATTCACCGACAATATTAGGTGTACGTTTGTCAAATGGAACTTGACATAGCAGCATGTACCAAACGAAATACTCATCATCGATCAGAAATAGAAATTGAAAGGTTAATCGCTGGATGGGAACCAACTCCTTCTCATTACTTAATGTTAGATTCAACTTCATTGATTCAAGCTGGCTGTATATCAGAAGTTGAAATGGAAGAAATTACAGAAAAAAGTGCTGATGAGCAGGACGATGATGAAGATTTTGAGGTATGCTCTTCATTTCTTCAAATTTTTTTTTCTTGTATATTTAAATGTTAATTTATTCCAGCNTATTGAATATCGATTTATATATTTTCGTATTATTTTCACTGGATAATTGTGTAAATATTATTTCACCTTTTATGTGTTACTTGATTAAAACATGTTTCGTCATGTATAAAATGTGTAAAATTTAAAGAATTTGTTTTTTCAAAACTGGAAGTTCTTTCACAGGGTCATATCATAAGCAAATGGGAGAAAATGGATCATTCTGGTGATAAATTAGGTAGGTTAAATCATTTATTATTTATATAAACTTGTCAAATATAGCATATGTGATATTACATTTTTCATATTCATAAATGAAAAAAAAATTTTCGATCATTTTATTTAATTACTATAATATCACTTATTATTAGATTTTATATAATTAAATAATATGATAACTTTTGAAATATTTATTTTTTTTATTTAAAAAGCTATGTTTTGTGTATAAACTGTAATAAAATACGAAAATGAAAGCTGAAATACTGATATAATAATAAATTAAAATATATTTTCTCTATTTTATATTTATTACAAGGGGCTATTTTATATGAAACTAATTTAGCATTAGTTAATAAGATAATTTAAAAATGTTTCAACGAGAACCATCACACGCTTCAATTTAATATAATTTAGCATTAATAACTATAAATTTGTATATAATTTTATATGTGAGTTTTTATGTTTTATATGTTATGTATATAATTATGAATTTTGTTAGAAGAATATTATATTCGTCTAATAATTATAATAATAATTTCTAGGAAAGAATAAAATAATATCTACATTTTAGAATGATGGTTGTAATAATTTTATTTAATCTGATTTACAAACTATTATTTTATATTTATTGTGTAGCAATTTATAAAAATGAAACAATAAGAAATTAGTTATATTTAGTTAATTGCATTTTATATAATTTTGTTTATACTTAATCCTTTTATTAGTCTATTAGCCAATAATTAATACTGTAGTGTGAATATTTTTGAATTTACTGTGGATATAAAAAAGATTCGTTTAAACATGTTCTAACATAAATAAACTCGTAGTACCTCGTATAAAATAGTAAAAATAAATAATATCTTCTAGCTAAATTGGACGGTACAAGTAAACCTTTACGCCCGAAAACAATGGAAGATTATCTTCAAATGGACGACGCTATTCCTGACGATAAACCAGGAGTAAAAAGGGTTCGTAAATATTAAAAACTTAAAAACAAATCACTTCAAAAGCAATTAATAAAACTATTAGCATTTCGTTTATTTTTAAATCCCTTACACAATATATTTCTAGGTTCGGTGGGCAGATCTTGAAGAGAGAAGGCATCAAGAAAAAATTCGCGCTTTAGGTTTTGTTGTTGGTCAAACAGATTGGAATAGAATGTTAGATCCAACTCAAGGAAGTAGTGCTTTAACACAAACTAAATATATTGAACGCGTTCGACGTTTTTAAAGTTTTTTCTTTAGGTTATTTCTATATTATAGAGTAAATCTAGTATTACTCAAATAGTTTAGCCGTAATAAGATTTTAGCAGCTATTTAATAAAATATGTTTCGGGATTAATATATGGAACTGTTTTGTTTAAAACCGTGATTAATAATAAATTAAAACGATTATTTTTAAGTTTGAATTTTAAAATTCAAAATAAAAATATATTTAATTTATTATTTAAGTGTTTGAACATTTTTATTTAGTATTTCAAATAATTTGTAACGTATATTTCATAAATACGTTTTAAATATTTATACTACTTAGAAAAAAATTGCCATTACTTTATACCATAGATAATATTTGTATTTTATAAGTATAAAAATATAATTTTGGTTTCGAAAAAAAAAAACATTGAAAGACATTATCTCTCATGTGATAATTTTTTTTTGAAAATATTTATTAAGATTTTTTACCAATTTTTTTTTATAAAAACTAAATTGGAAATATATGTTAGTTTTAATTTATATGTATATTATAATATTTTGTGACTGTTTTTTAGGTATTATTCTGTAATTTACAGAAATAAATTATTAAATCGTATATAATAACCTCGATTTTTAAATTATAATGCAACATAAATAATTATAAACAGGAATAAATATGATTATTACTGTA
>CM008233.1:23841535-23852037 GCA_002278615.1 Pogonus chalceus | reverse complement strand
AAAGCATTAAATATTTTAATTTTTATTATTTGATTTAAATTTCTAAAAAAATTTAAAAAAAAATGATATTTCTGATTAAAATGCGCTTAAAATAATTTATATTAATTACTCTTAATAATGTTTTAATTGACTTTGTACTTGTAATACTTGCAATGAGGTTTAATCAGATAAAAAAAAAATATAATAAAATAATAATTTATTATCGCAAATTACGTGAAATATAAAATCTAGTACATACAGTATTCACAATTTTCAATTGTTTTTAAAATTCATTATCAAGGAAAATTATCACACACTTAATAATATATTAAACAATTGTTCATTAATAACATATCGTAAATTGCAATTGTTTCTACAACAAACCAAATGAAGCTTGTAAATTTTATCATATTAGTGTAATGCATTGTATATTTGTGCAACTGTAGAATCTGATATAACGGGTGCCCCATAACTGTACTTACATATAGAGATGGAAGAAAATATTAACATGTCCGTTTATATATAGTATAAAATAGTTCAAAACATTAGGTGCATTGCGTTACGCATTCTTTAAGACTCAAATGAATGTTGAACTACATTCTAACATTCGGAATAGTTATTCATGCATAATATTATGATATTGGGTTTTAATTATTCCAAAATTTACTAATAATATATTTATATATCTATAAAATAACAAAACACGTTAGAAAACAAACGAAATCCACAGCAATCTATCTATAAAATACATTAAGTTGACATATGCAATTTTTAAGTTTAAAATGTAATTGAAAAAACAAAGTAACATCGATATATTTTAGGGCAATCTGGGTTTTTGTAAATATAAAACTGTTAAACTGTAATTTTAAATATTTTAAGAAGCTTTTACACAATTTATTTTATTTATTTGATAGCAATAATATATCGTGGAAGTTATCGATATTTAATAAGTTATCAATAAAAACATATTTTGATTAATATTTTCACCCCCGTTCACTGTGTTTATCTGTTTTAATTCGTTTATAAAACTTATTGACATTATTTTGACAGTAAACAATTTAAATAAATTTAAAATGTATTTGTTATTTTTTTTATTTGTGTGAAATTGCAATTATTTAATTACTTTAAGTTTTTCACTTGAAAAAATCTTAAAATTCATAATGAATTATAAATTTTAAACACAACTATAATAATAAATCTATCGGAAAATTTTTATTCCTACAAAAAACTGTACTAGTTAAAACAACTGCAGATCAAATAACTGTCAATTGTTTCACAAACATGGCGATTAAATAAGCGAATAATTATAAATATTTTATTTTACAAGTGTAAATGTACCGTTTTATAATATATGAAATGTTTATAAATTCTAATGAAGTTTGTAACTTAATTATAAATTTAATTTGAATATAATACTGTGAATATTTAAATATTTATATTATTTATTTAATTCGTTTCTTTTGGTTTAAATGAGTTAAAAAAGTGAGTAATACATTTATCTATTGTAATCTTTTAGTGAAATTTCACTTCTAATCAAAGATGAAATTTTAAATTCTTTTAAAATATATATTTGATACAGATTTGGAAATATTATTATGATGATTATTAGAGTATATAAACTATAAACTAACGGTAAATTAAAGTCATTTATATTAGGAGCGGTTTAGAGTAACCGACATTGCCCTAAATCGACCTAAATCGTGATTGTCAATTTTTGTCATAACACGATTTTGTATATTACTTTTAATTACTGTAATACGTTGCAAGAACAATTGCCGCGTATTTCCATGAAATTGTAAAAATTATAATATATATTTTATTGTACATTTTCTTAAATATTTTCTTTTATGTTTTTGCTTAGTTTGGAGAATTTGATTCAAAATAAAAGTGCTAGCCATTTTAATAGAATTATAAATCACCTTAATAGTGATACTAGCAGTAAAATAATGTGTTTTGTATTTAAACACTTTTGAAACTTTTATTAGACTTTAAATACAATGTAAATTAAAAAATGAATTTAAATATCTATTGATAAACGAAATTAAGTTATTTTTCGTTTTAAAAATGTGAATCATACGTAGCAATTAGAAAAATTAATAAAAGAAGTCGGCCTACAATGCGCCTAAAAATAAAACAAGAAGAAACTCCCAAAAATATCTTTTTTGTACTCATGCATTGAATTGTGTTGATTTGCGTTACCTAAGCAACATCTGAAACTTCTATTTCTCGCATTGTTACCAGATNAATGAAATTTAATTTTTAAGTATAAATTTAGTGCATTTCATTAACACAGTTGGCAACACATTCTGCCTGTTTTGACAGCAGTAACCTATGAAACGTGAAACATAACCATTAAATATAATATAATTAATTAAATATTATCCGGGAACAAGTCGTTACCGCACTTAGTATGTAAATAACTATATTAGTCGCGATGAAATGAATAATCATAAGATCGTAAAATGGCTTAATTTATATGAATGTTTTGATTTATTTGCTGTTGCAATTTTATTTTGAGACACTGAATTAAATATATTACGGAGATACAAAATAAATAAAATAATTTCCATAATTGTTGTATTATTGAAAACAAAAATTTAATTCTTAAATTTAACTTGTTCAATTTTGTAATAAGTTGTTAATAATTTAGGTGTACAATTGCAGAAAAAGGTATTAATTTTTAAATTATTAACAATTTTTGAAATTAATTAAAAATGTGCTAATTAAATAAATAATACAACTTCATTAATTTAATTATTTAAAATGTTTCAACGAGTGCAAACACATTCCTCTATTACTTTTTTATGTTTTTCGTTTGTTTCTGGTTGAGCAATTTTATTTAAAATAAAAAACCTAGATATGTAATGGAATCTTACAGAACTTATAAATTTATTCTTTTAATTATTATGTTAAAACAAATGAAATGATAAAAATCTTAATTTGGTTATTTTTTGTGATACTTATTTTACATTATATAAATATTTCAAATTCTATAAAAATGCAAATTCTGGACTAAAGGATTTTTGATTTTATATAGGTATTGTCTTAAAATAAAGTTGAAATTAGGCAAATAATAATAATAAATATAGAATATTTTTACTTCTTTAATATATCGATGAAATACACGGTTATAAATATATAAATAATTGAAATATAAAAATGAATAAAATTTCCTAGAAGAGTTGTAAATAATATTTACATGCAAGATGGTTACCCACTGTAAATGACTAATATAAAAGTTATTTAGGACAGATCCTATAGTAATATCCTGTTTTATATACATACGTATACTCTTATTATTTGTAGTTTATTTATTTATATTATTCTTATTTCATATCACTTTCATTTTATTTTCTTATTTATAATACATACATATATCATTTATTATATTTTATTTTGATATGTTAATAAATACACTTCGTTCTAATCCCGTATTTAAATAAAAAATAAAAATATTGATCAGAAAAATATAAATTCAAGAAGTCCTAGACAATAGAATTAAAATTTTTACTTTATTTATTTAGCTTAGTTCTCACTTTTTAATTACTGCATTTTTGTGATATTTATAGATATAAATTACAAAGAAAATTATAAAAGATATCTTTTGACCAAATTATATCACAATTTATATTCCTATCTATTCCATCCTTTCCCTGTTTTATGTCGCTTTTTCGTTACACTGTCATTAACTTATGTTCATTTTAAAGAAATATTCTTTTCTGCGCATTTATTTGAAACTATTTAAATGATTTATTTAATTATTTTAAATATTTGAACGAGTGCTAACATATTAATCTATTTTAATATAATGTCAAATAATTCAAATTAACTTTAAATTCAAGTCAGATTTAAAGGTTTTAAGGCGTATTGACTGTTTCTATCGAATAATTAATAATTAAACAATATTTTAAAATAATAATAACTTCAAATTAGTAAAATAATAGTAGTTACATTAAGTTTTGTTAAGACAAATAGGTAAAAGTGTCATTTTAACAGTATTCCAAGAATATAATTTACGCTTCTCCTATTTAATAATTGTTCTGTATATAATTTATTTCATAAATTAAATTTATAGTTATAAAAACATATAGCACAAAAATATTCCGCATCCTTAACCTAGCGGAAAAAAAAACTCATATTCTTTTTCTTTTTGTAACAAGTTAAAAGACAATAGCAAATTATTCTTATGAAATTTGTTGCAGAAAAAAATTAATAGTAACTAGTATTCTATTGTGTTATATTAATATTGCATTGTGCGAACAATTATTCTGACGAAATGGTATTAATTTATTTTTCTCATTGTTACAGATTCTACCAGAAGGAACGAATAGCTGAAGGGTATCATGCTATGTATGTAAGTTGTTTTTTCACTTTTAAACAATTTATTTTTTTAAATAATTATTAGACATTGATTTAAGTTTTAACTGCATTTTTACAGACATATTTTTTTTTTTTTTTTAACTTTTTTTTCTATTATTATACACGTAATAGATATAAAATTTTATTTATTTCGTCTAACTTGCAAAAATATTTATTTTTGTAGAGTAAACATTTTAGACTATACAGAAATTTGAAACTGATTTTGTGTGGAAATATTTTATATTAAACAATTTTTTTGGTATAATTCACATTAGCTTAAATAATTCATAACAAGAATAAGATAAAGAATAGTAATTCAAAGAATTAAATGAAATTGAAATTGAGTTCTTCAAAAATCAGCAAAAAATAAGAACACTTGTACGATTTGAAAGAGTATCTTAACAATAAATATTCAAATTAGAGGAACTAATATAAGCCAGATATTTTGTACAATTTTACAAAAAATAATTTTCACTATATAACATTATCTCTATATAATAAATAGGTACAAAAGTTAATATCTCTTTCATTTGATAGATTATTTAAGAAGATTAGCTAAAAATGTAAATATTTTCCAATCTTTCAGGTTTAGGATGCAAGCAAAATATTATAGACAACATTTTCATTCTAATAAAATGTTTGCGTGTTTTCTTCCTGATAAAAATTTAAAAATTTGAACTTTGCCTAAAAAAATTAATAATTACTTTTAATAAAAGTTTTTTGATTTGTGCTGTTCAGAAATAAATAAAAACATCGAAAATACTTCAATGTATTCTAATCACATTAATAATATCTTTTTTTCTAAAAAAGTACAAAAAGTTAAATATTAATTCATTACTATAGTTACGAGGACTATAGTTATCAATATTGTTGTATAAAATTTCTTTAATTATTTTGATTTATTGTTTTAAGATAATCTTATATAAATAGGAAAAAAGATTTAGATTGTTGTAAATTGAAAAGTAAACATAAAATAAAAGTCATTTAAATTTGCTGAAATTTAAAAAAGAAAATATATTAGAACATAAAAAATTTTATTCATATATTTGTTTTGAAAATAATTTTTGATACATGTCAAAAAATACTTGTCACATTTTAAAGGTTATGTTAAAAATGAAACATAAGAAAAAAACTTACAATTTAATTAATAACATATCGAAAAATTACATTAAATT
This sequence comes from Pogonus chalceus, assembly GCA_002278615.1. Lineage (NCBI taxonomy): Eukaryota > Metazoa > Arthropoda > Insecta > Coleoptera > Carabidae > Pogonus > Pogonus chalceus. The sequence continues at coordinate 23,846,524 of CM008233.1, read as the reverse complement.
CTCATTTCTGGCTCGGATCAAAATTCTTCTCAGTTCTGGTCTCATATTCAACTCATTTGTATCACCATTGGGGCCAACTAGACCAATAATATTACCATTAGCATCAAGAATATTGGCATTAAGCCTGTTGCCATTACCTTGTTCAAAGTCATCAATCAAATTTAAATTTTCACCATTATTTCGGAATGGTCTGGGCACGATCACATACTCTTCGTCCATAACGTCTTGGTGTCTCATTCTTCGTTGCTGTAAACGCATTTCTCTGTCTCTTCTGAACGGACTTAAATATTTGAAATAAACTTCTAAAAATAATTGCAAACTACCAATTATAATTGTAAATAACGTGATATTTTGTACAATTTCCCAAAACATTTTACGAATAAGTCTTTGACACTTTAGAATTTTAACAGTATCAGACAAAAAATGCATTGTCTGATTGGACTGATTTCAGTTTGTGGACAATTGAAATTTTTTGGATAATATGATTTTATTTGTAATATTTTATTTATTAGCGGAAATAATATATTAATCATTTAAAGAATATTTCCTTCATTGAAAATAAAAGGAAGATATGTATATGACAAAATTTTATTAATTAAATATTTTAATAATTTTATTTTATTCTCCTTAAATTTTTTTTGTAAAATTATAATAATTTGCGTCCAAACAACAAAGGAATTTTCGTAATTTGTCAAAATTTTATATGTTTTTCAAAAATATTTTAGTTTTCCTTTAAATTTGAATTTAAATTACCATTTAATTATATAATTTTACTTCAAGACGCACATGTGCGTCTCTTCATATACAAATTCATTCGTAGAAAAGATAAATAACATATTGTAGGTATTTCTGTATCATTTTTATTTTGTAAGTTTGAAAACAAAGAAATTGAGAAACCGAATAATTAACAACAATAATAGTCTATTATTTTAAGAATGTTTTCATATTTTTTTATAATGTTTAGCATAAACTCTAATGATTCTATAAAAAAATATCGATTTTTATTTTTAAAATTATTTTATTTCTGATAAATTATAGGATAAATGGTTTTTATAAAGTATAGCATATCGTGCGGAATACAGGTGATTCATAATCAAATTATTTGGAAATAATTCTAAAGATTAAAATTTTTCTTGTTTATCATTATTTAAAATATATTTTTTCACTTGAAATTAACAGAGCGCATTATTATTAGTTGCCGTAATAAATATTTTAAATTAAAATATAGTTAATTATTAACATGAGAAAAATAAACTTTTTTAGTTGCAAATAACATTCCATATTATTATATTTTATTTTTAAATAATGTAAAAAATATTTATATAAAAAAGTATTTAATTTACAATAATTATTTAATAATTATTATCCAAAACATCGTTTAGCTAAATTTAAAAACTAAATAAACTATATGACATTTATTAAATATAAAGTTTTCGTGTATTGTTTTAATTATATTTATAAATGAATTAAATAAAATTATTTATCAAAAACCAACAAAATTTTTAATATTTTACAAATATAATATCATCAGTAGAAATCGTAGGAGAACACATATCAAACGTTGCAAAATCAGTATTACTCTCATCAGATGATGTAGAATCTTTTTCCCGTCTTGGTAATTTATCGATTTGTTCTTTGATTTCTTCTACATTTTCTTCATGTTCTTCTAAGAAAACGTTTTCATAAAACAGTATATTACGTTTAACTGGATTATTAGTATCCAGAAAAACAATATCATTTGTAGATTCTGTAGCAGAAGCGACAGAACTTGATTGGAATGATACATTTGAAGAAATTGAGGTGGATTCACATTTAGATGAAGATTTACTGGTATGTGCATCAATATTTCCTTCTAAACTTGTATCGTATTGAGGAAATACAAATTTTTTTATTTCTAAATTTTCTTCATCGAAAACCTTGGAAGGTTTTTTGCTTAAATTATTTACATTTGTGGTTTTATTTTCTTTATTTATATAAATAATATCGTTTGCATATTCTGCAGTACATGATTGTTTGTACGGATTTGAAGATGGTGGCATTGAATTACTTTTAAATAAAGATTTATTTTTCTGTTCGTCATTATTTGTTCTAAAACTTCTTAGTCTTTTAATACCATATGTTATTTGCATCGTAGAAGTGCCTTCCTGATTTTCTTCATTAAATATCACAGAAGGTAAACGTTTCGTACTTCTTTGTATACTATTTAAATCGGCATTTTCATTATTTATAGATACAATTTGAATTTGTTCTGTTTCTTGAAGATTATTTAATTCTATTTCTTCGCCATTGGGTATTTCTACTGGGTAAGAGATACTCATGAAGTCTTGTGGTATTTGTTCTACGGTTAATGGTTTTTCTTTTGGAGGTAAACATGATTTGAATATATGGTAATATTGTGTTTTGTATTTTATAAATATTGTAGTTATAACTATTGAAAATATTGTTATAATAAATAAACTTGGATGCGATATTAAATAATTTAACATGGTTGCAGTTTGACCTGAAAATTAAAATTATATTTTAAAAAACTATTTATTTTCTTTAAATTGATAAATCCATTTCTTGGTTAATAATTATTTGGTAAGTTCTAAAAAACTAAACATTTGCATTGTGATTAATTATTATTTCAAAACTATTTTAATTATATAAATAAAATACAAAAAAGTACAAGTAAACGGAATTCTTCGGCTTCCAGGCATATTTTTATTTAAAAATTCTTTTTGATTTTTTGCTTCATTTTTTGTTTTTTATTTTTATTATTATTTNATATTTATAGGTTATTTACTTAAAAATAATTATATTTAACATTAACAAGACATAAAAAACTATAATAAAATAAAACAAAAAAAATTTACATACCTTAACAGAGTATTATGAATATAAAACATGTATCACTTAAAATTTTCACTAAATATTCGGTCACATTTTACCAAGACTTCAAAATGTTATGATTAATTTTTTATTCCGTATATAATTTTATCTTATCTATAATGTTTGCAGTTCTAAAATTTGTTATATTTTATCAATATATAATTTATTTTATATTGATAACTTGCAGTTTTCATAATTGCATCATGTGTAAGTCATAAAATTCAAAAAATCAAATTAGCAATTGAAATATAACTTCTTTATTTTTATTTTTCCGTATTTGATAATAACTGATAAGTTTTATTGCATTTATATATTTCTTTGGCGTATGCAATTTCTTTAACTTAAATGTGTAGAAAGTTAAACAAGATTTTCAGGAACAATTATTTAATAAATATATTTTTATATTTTGTTACAGTTACAACGCTAACGTAGATAATGTATATAGTCACTAGAAAATGCATACATTAACGATATCAAGTATTCTCATTAGCTGAAAAAGCACAGCTTATATTATTAAATATTGTTTTATGTTCCTTTTGAATGAATTTTTGAAATTTTATGCAGTACTCATGAATCTTTTGTAATGAGAAGTATGCATTGACTAGTATATTTATACAATAACTGGAATTTTAACTTTACTAAAACATATGCATATTAAAACTAGAATACCACTCTTATAAAAATATACAAATTATTTTAATTTTATATTTGAATAAAAATTCTTAATACTATTATGGTATAATATATTTAAAACAATAGGTAACTATTAATAATTATTATCATTATAAAAATTATAAAAAATTTAAAAAAATGTCATTTAAATTTAACACTCAATATATAAATTATCAATTTATCAATAAAACTTAGTCATTTTATTTGATAAAATTAAATAAAATGAAATAATTTCTTTACAAATTAACATTTAAAATATTTGTTCGCTTAGATGAATCATCAAAATAATTATATTCGTCTTCAAAACTAACATAAGAGCCACGTTTATGCACCTCAGTTACAGAAACTCTATTTTCAGGTTTAACATTATTATTTTTAATTCTATGAACAATCGGTAACATTTGTTGATTATTTTGCATATTTGTATCACTTGATACATCATTGTTTATTTGATTATTCATATAAGTTGGGTTAGGATTTTCATTATTATTTTGTTTATTTAAATATTGTTTTTCTAATTTTTCTAAATGACTGACTTGTACTCTGGGGTAATCGTAATGTGAAGTGCCTTGGGTGGTTTCGTGTATGTTGTTTGGTTGGATATAGTCATATTCATCGATGGTCGTGAATTTGTGTATTTGAGGCATGTTTGATGGTTTTTTGTTATTTGGACGTAGCTTTTTGGCTAGTTTTGGTAATGGTAGTGGCTCGATGGTGTCTGTTTCGTCCGGCCGGATGGTTTGCATTGGCTGCATTTCGATGTAACTAAAAAATCAATTTTTCAATTTATTACTTGACACAAATTTTGAATTTCTTTTACTTATTTGTAACTGATATTAAAGTAAAAGTAAGGCTATACATTAATTGTTTTTTCGATTTTGAATATTTTTCAAATTTACTTTAAAACAAATCGAGATTATAAATTGTGCTCTTTGGTGCTTAATTAGTTATTATATTTCCTATTTTTTGATGTATAGTTTATGCTAAAAAATAATTAGTCGAATTTTAGGAAAAAAAAGTGAGACTATACACCTGCAATTCATGCCGATTTGGAATACTATCTTTCTTTGTATTTGTTTCGAAAACTAAACTAGATATTTATGCGCGCACTGTGGCAATGCATTTGTCAATAATTCTCCATCTTGTAGAATTTATATTTTTAGAAAATATTTTATTTATTTTTTTAACCAAGGTTATACATTTGTTTTTTTTTTTTGTCAATGTTTAAATTTTTTGTTTCTTGCATTTTGCAGGAAATTAAGCTCAATATTTAGTTGCTCATTCTGCAATGCATTTGTCAAAATTTTCTATGATTTAATGTTTGAAAAATAATCGACTTATTAGTTTATGATCTTAGATAACGACAGTTTAATTTGACATTTTGATTGTAATATCGAAAAATTGATTTATTTTATAGATAAACATGAGTTATTTCAAAATTATACA
>CM008233.1:23805675-23828781 GCA_002278615.1 Pogonus chalceus | reverse complement strand
ATAATAATAATAATTACATGGTGATTGTAATTAAATATTTGATTACATACAATGTTTTCATGATAATAACAATAAATAAATAAATAATTGAATAGATGGAAGCGCCTCAGCGATCATCAACATCAAACTACTTGTTATATACAATCACCGTACAACTTACCGCACTACTGATATTTTTTTTCTTATATTCTCGTTGCCCCTTTAACCCCAATAAACCCGCCGCTGACCTCTGACACTCGTAAAAGATCCCGCATACCATTTTACATGCAATTGTGCATATATTCTTCAAATTGCTTTTGCGAATTTCTTTCGAATAGGAAATAAACAATATTTATCTCCATTTTTATTCGTTTTTACTTTATATTACTTATATTTTGATCTTAATAAACAATAGAAGATTATTTTAGCTTTTGTATTTATCAATTAACTATCAATTATTTCATAAATATTCTCAATTTTGTAAATTAATAAGGATATTGTACATTAGGGATTTTTGCCCAATTTTATCAGTTTTTTTGTGAATATTTCAGAATTTGAGACAGACATTTAGTTACGCTCTTTTTTATTATATTCATTAATAAATCACTTATAATTTGTTGAATATATACAGGTGTCCCAAAAGAGTCAAGAATTAAACTTTGGAAAATCGTCTTAACAAAGAATTATAAGGAAGGATTTGCATCCTTACAAAATTCAACTTGTGCAAGAATTAAAACCAACAGACCATATTCAACGATTAAATTTTGCGATTGAAATGTTCGAGAGGTTTCCAAACTTCGGAAATACCCTGACTCTTTTGGGACATTTTGTATAACTTAAAAAATTCGATTAAATTTACAAAAAAAGTAAGGTTATACATTAGATATTTTTACCGATTTTCAATATTTCCGTTCTTTGTGAAAATATTTTGGAAAATAAACTTATTAAGATCTTGATGGGTGTTGTGAAATTCTTTGTCATTTGATTTTAAATTTCAATATTCAAAAATTGGTTAATAAACACTATACATCAACAATATTTATTGATTTGTTACAATTTCTATTTTTGTGAATATATCGGATATTAGGATAGATATTTCATTATGCACAGTCAAATAAATTATTATACAAATTACCTATAATTTTATGTATCTACAAGTTATAGTTTAAAAAATGTTACCAATTTAATAGCGCTCTTCAGTATTGCGTTTATAATAAAATCCTTTATGAATTGTTGCATGTTTTACAATATCAAAAAACTGATCTACTTAAAACAAAATAAGATTATACATTAGTGATTTTGAGCATTTTCGTTTATTCGAATTTCTCAACTTCTAGATTAACAATTTTAACCAATTTTTAACATTTTCATTGTTACAAATAATTATTCTCAACAACAAATAGTAATAAGTAGTGTCTNATTTAATATATATATATACAAAATGCTATAACTGTCATATAAACCATATTATTATATTGGAATGCAATTTAACATTTTTATACTTGTCATTTTGCAAATATAAATTTTATGTCAGTTAAACTAAACAATATTTAATAAATATACTTCAAAATCTTATAATTTCTTATAAAAATTTGGTTATAAATAATATAATATTAATAGAATGTGAAGTTTACTTAATATTTTAATTTTATATTATAGATAGTTTCGAATCTTAGAAAATTTTTTAGATTGAATAATTTTTATGGTTAATAATATGATATTTAACAATATGGCACCCATAACCTCAAAGTATTTAATATAAAGATATATAAAAGCATGAAGTTAATTGAAAATAAATATTTTTCCGTAAATATTCATTAATATCTGTCAATCGTTACATCTTCTTGGAACTATAACCAATAAACACCATAAAATATGTTTACTTACATATTTATTACTCTTATCAATCATGAACCGTATAAAATGTATGAAAAATTAATAAGATTTTTTTAAAACTTTGTTTTATGTTGCTGTTATGTTTAACGATTTGAATTTTTACAAAATTTATTATTGTCATATTCATATATTCTATAATAATGATAAATTTCTCAAATAAAATTTTAAAATGTTTGTAATAAACAGGGTTCACTGATTTTAAGAATGCTCATAAATTTTCATTGAATGTTATTTCTGCAGTTATTGTTTTATTTATTAATATAATTAGTAACAATGTAGTTTACTATTTTCTGTACGATTTTGGATTTAAATACGTTTTAAAATATTTTCAGTAAATATAAATATTTTATATTTTATTTATATTTCAAAATATCTTGTAGTATTATCTTAAGAAAATGGCTACTAGTTTTTAAAATTTTAATATAACTTTACTGTTATGTTAAATTGATTTGATAAGAATCTTTACAACTTCGTTCGTTGACCTGAAGCCTTCCCTGAAATTTTTAACTTTTTTTTTGTATAAATAATTACCTGATTTTGCGATACAAATAAGGGATTAAAAAAAAGATTATGCCATAGTTTTCAAGTTTTAGTTTACTGTAAATATTGTCAAAATTTAGCAAGATTTTGAGTAGTTGCTTGTAATCTTGATAAATTAAATATATCCCACAATTTTTATAAAATTTTATTAATGGATGAAACAGTCTTTATCGCAAAAATACTAAGCCAATTTGTAACATTTTTTTTTTAATTCGGTTTTGTAAAAATAGTAAAGATAATCAGGGATTTTTACAATTTTTAACATTTTTGTTTTTTTGCGATTATTTAAAATCTAAGGTAGATTTATATTTGCAATTTGAGATCTATATAAATCATAACATTAATTATTATTCTCCGAAGAATTTGCAATATAATTTTTTTTCCGATTTTTCAAAATTATTCAGAGATTTTTCCCGATCTTGTGCATTCTAGTTTTTTATGAATATTTTAAAAGTTAAGCTGTGGATTGAAATCTTTCTGAATTATGATATTATCTTTTATTTACCGATGAATTTTCAAATTAAAAAAAAATAGCCAATTTTGTAAAAGTGCTAAAAAATTTTCGCAAATATTTAACATTTTAGTTTTTTGTAAATAATTTTTAAATTAAGCTAAATATTAAGTTACAGCTTGAAATATTGATGAATTATGATATTTTCTAGCAACTAATTTAGAATTAAAAAAAGGTCCTATATTAAAAAATATTTGAAGTTTTACATCAGGGATTTTTATCGATTTGGGATGATTCAGTTTTTTCTGAGTATCTTAAAACTTGAGATAAACATTTATTTTTTTAAAGTTTTAATCTATTTAATAGGTATAACACTACCTATAATTTCATATATTAATTATGTTTTAGAAAAATTAACGATTTAGGAGGATTATATATTAGCGATTTTTTAAATTTAATTTCACCATGATAGTTTTTTGCGAATATCTCTAAAACTAATATAGATATTTAGTATATATACTAATATTTGATATCTTTATACTTTAACAAGAACAGATTGAAAAAATCACTCTGGTTGTTTCAAAAATATTATTTTATGCACATTTCAACTATAACACACCATCTTCAAGAATACTTTCTGCAATAAAATAAGCTATATAGTTATTTATTATTTTATATTTTAATTGTATATTATTTGTTTTGACAAATTTAAATCTCCATTAAGCAAATATCAGTATTAATAAATAACAGATAAGTAATTATTTATATTTCCTTAATCTATTTTTAAAAGTTTTGATTAAAAACAGAAATATTAATATAGTTAAAACATAGATTTTTTAAAGCAATAATATAAGTTACAAATATTTATAACTGTATGCCAATTCACAAGTTTTAAATATTTCTCCAAATGAAACGAAATAAATAATAAAATTCGTGTAAATAAAACAATTAATATAAATAAATGTGATCATTTGACAATAAAATAAAACAAAATGGAATTTTATGATTACGATAATATCTACACGTTTTTATTTTAGTTTTTTATTCATTTTTATCACGGTATGGTGTCTGCTCAAATTTATATTCGTGTTGTATCATTTTTTCTAATGATGACATCTGTGATGTATGATTATATTTAAATGAATATTTAATTTGATTTAAGAAATTTTTATTGGAGATTATTTATGGTATGGATTGTCCAAATGTTTTGATTTATATGTTTTTTCTTAATAGATAATTAGATTTTTTTAAGGTTATGTTTTTTTATATACACATACATTGTTAAAACTTCAGTTACTTATATTTATTTTCAAATTCTTCAAATTTTATTTGATAAATAATAATTATTATTATTATTTTCGTTATTGTATATTATAAAAATATTCAAAATTTATTATTGCAAAGGTTATTAAACTTTATAAATATTGCAGTTTGCTATTACACTTTATTAAAAGATGAAATTAAAAATATTTTATGCTAAGTAAATTGTTTAGAAATCTAGAATTTATGTATACATAAATTGTAATAATTTATATTTAAGACAAATTAAACAAAATCAAAACTATATATACTTAGAGAACATATGTATTTTGTTAGAAACATATATTTATATCATGAAAATTTCAATGCCGCCCATTAAATTCGATGTGTGAATTATTAAATATAACAATTTAGAATATCTGTACAAATTTATTTATTTATTTTAAAATTAATATTACTTATTCTTTATATGTTAAATATTTATTTAAAGTCAATAATTTCCACTTTTTGAATTAATTTATTTCGTTATTATTTAAAAATAGTGTAATGAATAATATTTTTTGAGTTCTTCACTTTTTTTAAAATTATTTTTCAAATGTAGACTTTAAAGAGAAATTTTTGTTTTTTTGCGATTTTCTCTAAAACTGTGCTAGATATTGAAATGCACTCTTCAGCCGTTGCATTCACTGTAAAATTCCCTATAATTTTAAGTAAAATGAATATTTGCGAATAATAGTATGACTATAGACTCAAGATTTTTGCTGCTTTTTGAAACATTTCGTTTTTTAAGGTTTTCTCGAAAACTTTGGCAGATATAAAATGCGCTTTTCGGCAAGCATTTGTCTTTATATTTCCTATCATATTAATATAATATAGGCATATTTAAAATTAGTCAATTTTCAAGAAAAAAGTAAGACTATAGACTTATCATTTTTACTGATTTTGAGCTTTTTTGTTTTTTGCAAATTTCTCCAAAACATACATAGAGATTAAGAAACGCTGTTCGGCTAAACATTTGCTCTAAAATAATAAAAAAACAGAAACAAGACTATATTTCTGCAATTAATTGTTGATTTTTAAGATTTTTGTTCTTAGATTTTTTGCGTAAGCTAAATAAATATTAAAATGTGTTCTATAGCATTGTATTTACTGTAATATTCCCTATTATTTCATGTTTAATTCACACTGTCTTAAAATCGGTCGACTTCTGGAAAAAGTCTATGAAACGAGTTTTGCTATTTTATAAGAATTTCGTTTGTAGCAATTTTCTTGAAAACTGAATAAATCTTAAAACGCGCACTTGAACAATACATTCTACGTAAAATTTGATATTATTTTATTTATAATGCAGGCTATTTACAAATCGGTTCGTTAAGAAAAATAATAAAACTTTAGTCTTACTTAGGATTTAGCTGATTTTCAGTATTTCCTATTTTTGCGATTTTCTCGAAAACTAAGATATATATTTACACGCGCTTTTCAGAATAGCTTTTATTTGTTAAATTCCCTATCTTTCAATGAATAATAGTGATTATTTTAAAATCAGTCGATTTAATAAAAAAAATAAGAATATGATTTTTTTGCGATTTTATTGGAAACTAAGATATAAATTAATGCGCACTTTTCAGAATTGAATTCGCAATAAAAATCCCTTTCATTTTATGTATAATAAAGGGTACTTTTTAAGTTGTACGATTATTTTTGTAAAAAACTATAAAAAGATTGATGAAGTTTATTTAATTCTAGCGCCACAATAGCTCAACTTCAGCACCAGGTCCACGTAGCACACGTAGCCAGAAGACAGTCCGTAAAGAACGAAACGAAACCATCAGATGGCAGCGAAGTCGTCGCAACATCCCAGGCGACACTAGCACATAAATAACACTATTAAAGGTGAGGTCCGCGCAGTATGGGTTCCTCAAGAACCCCGCTGCGAGAATTACTGCTGGAATGAATAACTATATACTTTATTACATACTAATAACATGGTCACATTAGCCGGTGACTTTTATTTATCGATATTAATCATCCGTTCACATTCTAAACGTTCACGTATACTTTAAAACGCGTATGTATTAAAACCTTTCACTGTAGTTCTTCTCTTTTCATGTGCAACTTGCAGCACTTTAATGCGTCTTTATGCATTTATATGTATTATTCGATGAATATAGCTTTCGGTCATTATCATTCCCCACTATTGTTTTATTTATTGTATAAAATGGCGTTTACAAATTTTACTATGACGTTAATTTTACCTCAAATTCGTTTCTTTCCATCAAACACATATTCCAATGTATACATATTAAGTTGTCATTAATAATAAAAATGAACATCGAAAAGCCGCCATTTTGTTTTATAATAATTAAATTAGTTAACATGTTTATAATCATTTCATAATTTTCAATTCAAGGATATTACATTGAATATAAATCATGAATATGTATCTAGAAGTCACTATTTTAGTTCCCTGAATTTTTTATTTACGGTATCGAAATTATAAATGCAACTGTTTTTTGTATTAACTTAAAACAATATCAATTTAAAGGTCTTTGAAAGCTCTTTTAAATTCTAAAATAATATTAGAAAATGAAGTAAGTTTCATATGTACGCATGACTTTGAGTTCACCATTGCATAGATGTTTTGTACAACCAACAAGTAATATCTAAATGTACGTTGTACAAAACGTATCAACACTAAGGTAGCGTGATTCAAATACTAGTTGCGTACAATGTACTATTTCAGATCTGTCAAATCACTTTCAAATGTCAAAATGATACAAGCTCATATTTATTTGCAAGTTAGGGCAAGTATTTCAGTTAATATGTGCAAAAAAGGGACATATTTGTAGAAATTTTTACTTTGAGATAAGTAGAGGTCTAATTTAATGAGTTTCGCTAAATAGCCACATTTACATTATCTTTTATTATTTACTCGTTAGCAGTTTTTCGATATTTGAAATAAACAGAATTTCATGTCGTTTAGTATTTTATTTTTAATAAACTACCCCTTGGTATAAAAATATTTAATTAATTATTTTGTTGAATTTGATTTTTCGATAACTAAAGTTTTCGTTAAATATAATTTATTTCTGATATAAAGACAAAACTGGTAAGAAAACTGTTCATTATATGTTAAAAAATTTTCAGATAATATAAAAAAAATAAATTCCTTATTTTCAGAATCTATTTGCAGACCATTTAAAATAATATGACAATAAATTAGAATAATAATAATCAAATGATATTATTACAAAGACAACTAATCTAGTTGCCGATATTATTATGCTGAGAAGTCTCTGATTCATTTATAATAAATNATATAATAAAATGAATTTAATTATTTTTATAAGAGTATAAATCTTATTCACAAGCTAACGAAATACAAAATATATGTGAAAACATTCATATATACAATCTCAGCATGTGTTAAACAAACATTTCTGTTTGTACATATACATATATACACGTGTGTACATATGTATACGAAAACTTTATATGTATATATGTGAAGTATAGTAATAATATGTGTGTGGTCCGTACTAAGTTACGATCTGAACAAGGTGTTAGCTCATAATATTGATATTTACAAGAAGTATAAAATGTACTGACATCGATATTTTCTGATAACGCATAGCGGACTTGTCTTCTTACTATTCTTTTATTCATTTCTTAGAGGAATTTATATATGTATGTATAACAAAATTTTTTTGATTAACAACTGATAATTTTTGTATTATAAGTTTTAATATTTAAAGTTAGTTAATGACTTTTGTGTTTTCAACCGTAATTTTTATTTCAGATAATTTTATTTAAATGCAAAAGCTAATAGCAAAAGTACCACCAATTTATCGGCAAAAGATAAATTAGAATCGTATTTACAATTTTGCATTCCTGTGTTTATATATTTATAATCTTCTGGTTTTGTATTTAATAACTTTGCAACTGCTGCCTTTTACCGTTAGTTATTTTTGTTTTTCTATCCTAAATATTAATTTGAACTAAAATCGCATCAAATAGTGAAGTTAATTTCAAGAGAAATTATTTAAAGTTATCTTAATTGTGTTTATAGAAAAATTATATATTTTATTTTTGATCAAGTATTATAGAAATTTTAGTAAACTAACTGGATAATTGTAAAGATAAAACTTAATAAATATTTATTTTAAATTTAATTCATTTCTTTAACAATTATGAAAATTTAATTTTGTATATATTTTAAATACTTTGAGCTTACTAAAAACTCCGGTTTCCTGATATTTCCTAGGCTTAATGAATTAGCTTGATTAAAAAATAGACTACTGTTTCTTTAAATATGCTATTTTATTTGATTTTTAACTTTTACAATAATTTTTTTAAATAAAAAATTTAAAATGGTAGAGCTCTAATGATGTTTTCTCGGAAGAATGGATCGCGAGTTGTTAATTGGCATAAACCCTAGCCCTTCGTGGTTTTTATATAAAACAAACGTATTTTTTTTTTACTATTATTTACAGATATAAAAAAACAAAAAGTTTAAAATTAAGACGCTTATAGTTTTGATATTGAATTTTAACATATTTTTTCAGTGCTATTTGTTTTGTTTTCTTTCAATTTTTTTGATTTAACGAAAAATAATTGTAGTTTTTTATATTTTTGACATCATTTTGTGTAAAACGCGTGTAAAGTTTACGTAGCATTCAAACGCGTCAGATTAATACGCAATAACATTAGAAGTACTTCGAAAATTGTTTTAAGATTTTAGTAACAAGTTTGATTGACTTATTAAACTAACATTTTATTAAAGAAAAATCAGTTTTTTTGAGGATTCTGAAGATATTTCTCTCCTTAATAATTTATCTGTTAACTAAGCTAATAAAGAGAATACAATGGCTACATTATTGGTTTTTCGTTATTTTATAACTAATAATTAAATGTAAGTCGTATAACTGCATTTAAAAACATCTTAATTTGTATCATTTTGTATTTAAAATACGTACATTCATTTATATACAATATATGTATAAGTATATATTATTATATTCTCACAGAATGCCATTCGTATAAGATTCTTAACAATACTCAATTATCTACAGGGTGGTTTATTTACATTGCAACACATAAATATTGTTCACATTCCGCGGGGGCGTTCAAAAGAACATAATTTATTTTATTACCCGCAATTTTATTGCAAACACTCGGTATATTATATTTTCGCAATGCCTTGCTATTATGTGTTAACAGCTAAATCGGATCTTGCTTCTTTGAACAACATTTTATTTTCATTGTCATTTTTAAACACATTTCAACTAATATTATTTACTTCAAAAATATTGTTATCCTTTAAATTATTATTCATTTAATTACAATATTTTTTTGTATTCCGTTAATAATAGTTTGAATAAATTCATTAACATATAAATTAAATTTCAATTTTTAAAAGTTTTAAACGTATAAATTTTAAATTGCAATTTTTGCATTGACTATATTTTTGATTATAATTGTACTTATTCTTACTTATTATTTTTTTCTTGTATTTACGATTTTTTGTTTCGTATATATTACCTTTTATTAATTACCTTTCAAATTTGTTATAAGCGGTAAAATTAGCAAAATTTTATTCGATTTTAAATGCTGGTTAAATCGTAGATTAAATGATAGAAAAGTACATTAGTAACTCGTCAATAAATTATTTAATTTAATCTTAAAATACTTTTAAACATACAAATTAGTTATTATTTATTTGAAATATAATAATTAAAATAAGATTTTTTTAGGATCTATACTTTTTTTTTTGCAAAATTAGTCCATTTTCGGCATATTATTTTAAATGCATATATCGAAAGACAATTTAATATAAACAAAATTTTAGCTTCATAACTATATTATTTCGCGAGATATTCACAAAAAGCTAAAAAAATTAATAGTATCTTTGATGTGCAATTATATTACTATTGTTAAAAAGATCAAGTTTTGAGGTACTAATTTAAAGGCAAGAATTGATTTAGAATTTAATGAAGCATGTATTTCCAAATTGTCAGCTTAATAGCACAATTATTTCTCAATATTTTTGCATAAAACTAACATGTTAAAAATCTATGAAAATAGCAAAAAAGGCTTAGTTTTGAAATGTTATTTTTAGGGCAGAAATCGATTTAAAATTTAATGAAATGTATGTATGTATCTACAGTTTCAACTTAAGAACACTATTATTATTCGCTATTTTTGCAAAAAATTAAAATGTTAAAAATCTGTGAAATTTTCTAGATTATAGTCTTAATATTTTGGCAAAAATGGTCTATTTTCGAGGTATTATTTCTAGAGTAGAGTTAGTATCTAATAAAATGCGTTTTTCCAAATTGCCGGCTTAATAGAATAACTATTTCTCAATATTTTTGAAAAAAAAAAAAAACTAAAATGTTAAAAATCTGTGAAATTTGCTAGATTATAGTCTTACTAGTTTGGCAAAAATGATCTATTTTCGAGGTATTATTTCTAGAATAGAGTTAGTATTTAATGAAATGCGTATTTCCAAAATGCCAGCTTAATAGCATAATTATTTCCCGAAATTTTTGCAAAAAGTTAAAATGTTGAAAATCGCTAAAAATTACTGATGAGTAACTCCCTTTTTTGAGAAAATAGTTTATTTTCGGCAAAATATTTTTAATACATATATCGATAAAGAATTCAAGGAGACATATTTTTCAAGTTTCTCCTTAATAGCTGTATTAATGCTGGAGATATTCATTTGTTTATCATGTGATAGTATTTGATTGTTTTTGTATTATTTAGTATTAGAATCGCGTGCAATAGAAAGACATTTATGAAATCGTAATAATAATATATTTAGCACTTATGCGCCGCCACTGCGTTGGTAAGACACCTTTCCAAAAAGAAATATGAGAAATGTCGCATCCCGCAGTGTATAACCAAACAGCCATTAATGAATTAACGCTATGGCGTTCAGCATGGCAACATCGCACATAAATACCATGAAAATATCATTTTACACTTTATTATAGCTTTTATAATGCCACTTATTAATATAATGTGATTACAATTTATTGTAATTAGCTACGATGTACACTCAGTTATTTTTTTAATTACTTGCATCGACTTCTGAGGACTTCTGGTGTTGCATGATGGTACCATTGATTTGAGGTTATGAGACTGGATGGTTATCGTGGTGCTTTAACACGTTCAATAATAAATGCAACTCATTTTACTGTTCATGGCACGCCATGTGATTTACCTGCTTCATCGTTTTAAATTGCATCAATATTCATATTAGTTAATATGTATTCATAAATTCATTATTTACTTGCACTTTGGTATTTTCCGAATAAGGAAATTTTCTCACAACATTTAAACTATATCTCTTTCGAAAATAAATAATATCTCTTATTATATTTTTAAAATTTTGTTTTTTCTAAAATGTAACTTTGTTTATGTATAACAAATTACTTTTAAAATAACAAAAACACTTTAAGTATAAACAAATGAATTGAATCATTTGTAATAAAGCAATAAGTTTCTAAGTTTTCATTTGTTATCGAATAACAAAACAGTTAAAGAGTGTAATTTTCATTACAAAATTAAGCATCAGATTTTTATTACTTTTAAAAGTATTTATTAAACAAAAGCAAGTAATTAATATGTATAGTGTTTTTAAAATATTTTTCCTTAGAATTTACACCAGAAAAGTGTAAATTAACATTTTAATATTTAAAAAAGGACTTTTTTATAAGTGTTTGTGGGTTTTTCAATCAAGATTGCCATTTTTTACAGAAATTTTAAGAAGCAAATCGTAAGTCACCCACCTATAAAATATATTTTTTGTATTATTTATTATAGTAGGCTTCTGTATTAGTGAAAACAATAAATTTACCTGTCATTTATTTAACTATAATAACTTGTTCTATTATTTGGTAGATACAAAAGAACTTTTGTTATGAAGTTTACTTTAATTTAAAATAATAGGGCTTAAGTTTCTAAGTTATTTTAATAAAACAATCATTTATAAAAGTGTACGTTTGAATCTAGTAGACTTCAATTGTTTTTATTTCACTTGTTAAGTTGGCTTGTAAAACAATTGAAAAAGTTGTTAAAATTTATTATTTATATACAAAAATATTTGTTTTATTATTTAAAAAATATATATTGACAAAAAAATACAAATAAACCTAAAACTAACAAAATAAAATACTATAAAATCAACAAAAAAAAAAAATAAAAATAAAAAACATTATTCGTCAGGATCAACATCTATAACTTTTTTTAAATATTTTTTATTCATAATCGGGGTCCAATCAAAAATTTGATCATAAACATATCCTTTTTCGATGAAACGTTCTTTCATTAAATTGTATAAATATTCATAATCTGGCTGTTCATTAAATTTTAAACTTTTAACGTAAACAATGTATGAAATAAATTCGGGATATTTACGAAGCACTTCTTCTGGTTGTAGTTTTAATTTACTTTCAGCTATTGCACGATAATGCTTAGTTGTATCTGATTGGCGAGACATTCCCATCCAGGGCAATCTGAAAATTATTATTTTAAAATTATATTAATCAAAACAATAACAAATGTTTTAAAACAGGAAGCCATGATTTATGAAAATCAGTTGCCCTTTCTCTATTAAATATATTAGGCTTCCTATATATTTCAAAACTTTCGCATTATAAAAAACTCTTTTAAGATCTTATAATTAGAAACTAATGAAAAATAAGTAAACTATTATTTTAAATACATTTTCAATACTATTATGTGTTTAAAAAAATAATTTTTCTAAGTTGAAAATTTGTTTCAAATTCCAATATGATAGATAAATAAGTTATTTAAAAAAATTTCTATGACATATAGGTTAAAGAAATAAATATATATTGTTTTTATTATTTTTTATATTTAAATGTCTTTAGAAACAAATTCCTTGCGTTAATAAATTTTTCAAAGGTCCAATAAGGTATCCAATAATGATTAAATAAATACAAAACAAAAACTCGCCAGTTAATCGGAATCTGCTCAATAATTATTAGCAAAAAAACTACAATTTTTATGTAACATAGATTGAGGAAATGCACAGGTAGTTAATATTGAACTTAAAAAATAAGTTTTTTGAGTGATGATTAGGTTGGACAATCCCTGTCTAATGAAATATACTTTAGGAAATTAAATGTTAAGGCAAACAAAAGAAAAACATTTTAATAAATGTATTAAAACTATTTAAAATATAAATTTCTTTTATTTTAACAAACTTTTGATGACTCCAACGGAGTGAGAAATTCTATAATTTTCATTAAATTAGTTTTATGATCTACATTTTTATTATCATCGTATTAAATGCGTTTTTAAGAATTTGAACTCATCAAATAAAACTTAGGTAGTTAAATATTAAAGCCTGCTGAAAATTGTAACATTTTGAATAGTTCTATAAATTTTATGCAATGATTAATTCATTAAAAAAACCTTTTAATTTTATTTATTTTATAAAATAATTCCAAACAAATGATAAATATTGCAACTCATGCTTTAAAATTGATTTTTAAATAGAAATATTTTCAAATGATACATTATAATATGATGAATAATGCAGGGACTTTTTAAGACAAATATAAACAAATATTTATGTTTTTCATTTATTTAAACAAGTAAAATATAACTAAGTCACGTTTATACAAGTTAAAATCATATAAAAATGAATGTAGTACAAACCTTCCATTTAAAAAATACATATACATATAAGCAAGTGCTTCTAAATCATCTCGTTTCGATTGTTCCTTACCATAATGGGCATTTATCGACATGTACCGAGCTGTTCCCACTAAATAATCATAATCTACATTCGGGTTTTCGGTAATTTTCTTCTTATTATCTCGTATCTTCATAAATAGTAATAAAATTTATTTTTTATTGATGATAAACATATTATTAAATACCTTTGAAAGACCAAAATCAATAATATGTATAATTTTTTGTTTTCCATAATCATTATTCCCAATACAAAAATTTTCTGGTTTTATATCTCGATAGATAATATTCCTATCATGAACATGTTTAATTATTTTTATAGTTTGCATTGCTATCATTAAAACAGTTTTATGACTGAAAGTAGATTTGCATGAGATAAATAAATCATCTAAATCCGGCCCTAATAATTCCATAACCAAAGCGTTGTATAAACGATCACATGGTCCATAATGAAAAATTTTTATGAAACCGTCTTTATTGTTTCCTTAAAATTACAATTTTTATTAAGAATGATATTTATTTAGTTAAGAATATAAAAATACATACCTAATATTTCATAAATTTTATATTCTATATGTAACTGGGGAATTAAGGTTTCCATAGCTTCTAATTTTGCGGCCACCACAACATTTGTATTTTTATTTACAGCTTTCATTACCTAAAATAAAATATTTTTGATTTTTTAAATAAGACATACGCAGAATGTCAATTGTTTTATACGCATGCATATTTACAGATAAAATGAGAAACATAGATAAAAAAGTTGAAATGGAGAAATATTTTTCTATGTATTTAGCCAATCAGAACTTTAAAATGTTACCTTTCCAAAAGTACCTTCACATATAAGTCCCTTAATAATATATTGACCTGAAACAAACGTAGCATAACCCTCACTATCCTTCTTTGTAGCTTTCTTTTTCAGAAAACCCATCAAAACTCGTGAAAGCCTGTCTGGTAATGTTAAAATATTATCATAATTTTGGGGTGGCGGTGGATGCTGTATATTTGGTGCATGACTAATTTTTTTCTTTTTACTTTTTCCTTTTTTTACGTTTTTCTGCATTTTTAAATTAAATCAATGATTTTTCTAATACTCTTTATCATTTATATAGACGGAGGATTTTTTTAAATAACAATATTTAATTTCTGACTTTTGACAATTTTATAAATTGTTTTAGTAATTTACGCTGTCATTTTTAGTTTTTTTTTCTTCTTTGATATGTAACAACTTCAGAATACAAATCAAAGTATTTTAAAAAAATTAAATACATATAATTCTTTTTGATACTTGTGTTGAATGGAACGCCACTGGATTTTTGTGTTGTGTTATAAAAATATATTAAGGGGTTACATCACTTTAAGATTTTGAAAAAAAAAAAACATGTTTTTTTTAACATTTAACCATTTTAAAATTCAACTATTTGAAGTTATAGCAATTAGAATGAATATTTGGTTTAAAGACGCTAACACTGTACTGTTTTTTCTTTTGCGTTTTTCTCGAAAATACTTTAATGAAACTGGTGTATAAGATTTGAGATTTTGAGAGCTACTTAAGCGATTTTGTTAAAATTTATAACACGTACTCTTTATAATATTATCTAAGAGGTAAGATTTTTTTGATTGGGTCCATGTACATAAGTTATAAATTTTTTAAATTCAAAATTTTCATAAAAATTATAGTTTTTTTTAAGCTGTCATTTCTATAAAAAAAAATTCCTTATTTTTATTACTTTTTACATAATGCCTGACAGAAAATAAGTACTCCGTAAGTAAGGATTTTCAAAAGAGAGTCCTATTTATTGGTTCATATCACCGTCATTTTAAAATTTTTAATCGTTATTTAAATAAATGATTCAAAAAACTGTCAAATAAAAATTATTTTATATAAAAGCTATCCCAAAAGTGTCGGGGTATTTTCGAAGTTTGGAAACCTCTCGAACATTTCCATTGCAAAATTTAATCGTTGAAGATGGTCTTGCACAAGCTGAATGTTGTAACGTTTAAGATGCTAATTTTTTCTTATAATTATTTGTAAAAACGATTTTCGAACGTTTAATTCTTAACCCTTTTGGTACAGCCTGTACTTAATATCTGCGCAAAAAAATTATAGTTATTTTTTCGAGTGCTTTTAAATTTATTTTTATTAAAAATAAAATATTATTTGAATTAGTTTTTGTTCAAAAATAAGAACTATATTAAAAAAAATTGTTTTTATTAGCATTTCGATAAATTTATTAAATATTTCTATATAAATACATACATGTATTTTATTTTATTGAATATAAATATATTAATTAAATATTTCGAATTAAAATTAGTTTTTATTTTTAATAATTATTTTATTAAATATTAAAATTAATCTTCTTCTTAGGTTCTGTATTTGTTCTAGTTTTCAAGTATTTTAAAAGCTCGCCATCTTTTTATACTTCGAGCAAATAAGTTCCTTTTAAAATATTAAATAATAATAATAATAATAATAAATAAATAAATAAAAATACAAAACAATTTAGTTGAAAAACTGAAACTCAACACCTAAAAAGGGAAAACGTAGGTTCATGACCCATGAAACTATTTTATAATAATATTATTTAATTATTATCCTAAAGAATCAACAGTATAATTATAATATTTATAATCTATAGCATGATAATTAGCAAATCCTTCAGAAAATTGTCGTAACGCAAAATATAATTCTTCAGGTTCCGCTTCTGGCCAAACAACATCTCGTTTTTGTCGTATTATTATTGGTCTTTGACGACGAATTGGAGCTGCTATTACTAGTGCCCCACCTATTATAAAAACAGATATTTTACAATATTTTTCACAGATAACAATTTAAAATATTTTACCAGCAGTAGTTGCAGTTGCTGTAGAATTTTGTTTAGCTCGAATTGCTTGTACAAGTAAACATAATAAATAACCAGCAAATGCTAAAAAGGCTAAAGCTGTTACTGTGATTTGGAAAATTTTTGTAAGGCCTTTCTTTGAGGAACCTCCTTTTTTCTGCCACATTTCATAGCTTCCACGTTGAAGAGGTTTCTTGAATTTGCCTAAAAAGATTAATGATTAAAATAAATATAAACATAACGAAAATATGTAACACCAGTTCACAAAATATAGAACTGTGATTAATATGACGATAAGTTTAACTCTGTAGTTATTATTTTATATTTTACTATTCGTTTCAAATTTGATTTCTGTTCCAATTCTTTTTATACTCAAATTTCTTAACGCATTAAGTAATTATTTAACTATTTACGTATTAAATTAAAATAGAGCTTCTCTAAATATTATATTTTATATCATTGGGTACAATTATTTTATTTAAACTTAAACTGCATATTTGTCGTTCATTTACAAAATGGATAAATATAATTTCAGAATAAAACTAAAATAAAACAATTTTATAGGTATTTTAAAGCTCTTTTGGATGCCAAAATAATATAACAAAATGAAGTAATTTTAGTTTTATAGGTAAACTGACTTAAAATTTACGTATCTTTATGTACGTATAACTTTCAGTTCACTATTGTATAGTTGCTAAGTACAAAGAACAAGTGACATATCTAAATGTACGTAGCACAAAAATGGCCCTTATTTATATTACCGATAAGACAGCATGATTCAAATATTAGTTGCGTTTAATGTACAGTATTAAGATCTGTCAAAATAATATATTTATTGGTTAACAAATTTAAAATTTACATACAGAGGAGGATAAAAGTATTGGCACACTCATAATATGCAAATAAAATTATTAATAAATGGCACACAAGTAAAACAATCAATTCAATCTTTTAATATAACTATTCTCCATTATGTAAAGATATAATTTACAAAAACAAAGTTCTAATTAAAAAATCGCAAGATAATTAAATATATCCCAGTTTTCTAGGGACACT
Organism: Pogonus chalceus; assembly: GCA_002278615.1. NCBI lineage: Eukaryota > Metazoa > Arthropoda > Insecta > Coleoptera > Carabidae > Pogonus > Pogonus chalceus. Next base: position 23,811,024 of record CM008233.1, on the reverse strand, counting down.
ATTAATTCACATTGTTAATTTTAGAAAAAAAGCAGGTTGTTAATATTCTGTCGGGCATCCTCTATGTTTTATAACTTCTTTTAATCTATTTTGCGCAGAAAATTCTAATTTTCGCGTTATATCTGAACTATTTTTGTGCATTCTTCAGACAGTAGTTCTTTTAACTGAGACTTGCTGGAAATGTTAATTTTTCTCACCCGTCTTTCTAGTTCTTCCCAAAGATGTTAAATGGAGTTTAAGTCAGGTGATTGTGAAGGAGTCTGTAATATATGGGGAAAGGTATAATTGATCCACTGACGAACTATGAAGGCGGTATGTTTGGGATCATTATCATGTTGGAAATAACAATCACCATTAAGTCCCAATTTTTCTGCTCATTTTTTAAAACTACTGTTTAAAGAATGTAAAACTATTGGATCAGAGATAACGCAAAAATTAGTATTTTCTACGCAAAAAAGTTTAAAGGAAGTTATAAAACATAAAGGATGCTCGAAAGAATATTAACAACTTGTTTTTTCTAAAATTATTAATGTTAATTCATAGTGTGCCAATACTTGTGTCCCTAGAAAACTGGGATATATTTAATTTTCTTGTGATTTTTTAATTAGAACTTTGTTTTTGTTATAACTTTTTTTGTTAATTATATCTTTAAATAATGGAGAATGGTTATATTAAAAGATAGAATTAATTGTTTTACTTGTGTGCCATTTATTTATAATTTTATTCGTGTATTATGAGTGTGCCAATACTTTTGTCCTCCTCTGTATGTATCCGTATGTAAGCTTAACATTCGGTTCACTATTGCTTAGTTGTTTTGTACAAAGAGCAAATGACATATCTAAATGTACGTAGTACAAAACTGAACCTTATTTATATTATGAATAAGGCAGCATGATTCAAATTCAAATACTAGTTGCGTACAATGTATAATTTTCCGATCTTGCAAATGTCAAAATAATGTTGTAATCAATCAATTCGTATACTTAAACAATTTTCTTAATATATTTTATATATTTATTTAATTTATAATATTTTCATTTATATAATGATTCATGATGTACAACTTCTTAATTTTGAAAAGTATAGAACTTTAACAGTTACATTTAATACCCTGTTTTTTTTTACTCTTAATTTATTTAAAATTTAAAAAAAATTCATTAACTTTCTTCTTAAACTATAAACTATATATCTGAAATTATATTTTTTTTATAGAAAAATAAATACATTTAATAGTTTATTTTAATAAAAATTAATGTTATGTATACTTGAAAAAAATTATTTACTATTCATTATATTTATATTAAACAAGATTACCTTGTAATGCAGATGCTTGAGCTACAGGATTACCAAGTGCAATACCAATTCTGTCTTCTTTTTTATCAATTATTCGTTCTTCAAATTCATAATCATCAATTTTTGCATCTGTTTCCAGCGAATTTTTAACTTGTAACAATTTCTCCAGCGGTAGTTCACTTAATCCATTCAAATCAGATATTAATACATCCTGAAACGTCCCGACATTATTAAATAAAACGCACAAAATAAACAGAAAATTTAATTTAAACATTTTGATATTGAATTGAACTGAATTCATCTCTACCTAGATTTCAACTTAAAATCTTATTCAAAGTGTCTTAAAAATTGTGACATTTTTAAAGTACTGTTAGATTATTTTCCAATTGAGATAAGATTCAAATAGGTGGAACAAAGTTCCGGTTTGTGACAGTTCCAGTAAATGCTTAACCGGAACTTTAGGAAGTTACAAAACATGTTCATTCTTGTTACATTTTGCGTCTAATAAACATTCAAAAATTACTCATACTCATCTTAGATTTTGTAATAATTTTATAAAAAAATGAATTTTAAAATAGTTTTTTTGATTATAACAATTATTTTAACTTATAATAATGCGAATTCTTTTAAATTTCCGAATGATGATTCATCTGGTGTGTTTGGAAAACTTAAATCTGGTTTAAAACTTGCTGGGAAACTTCTAGGACTTGATGCTGCTTCAGAAGTTGCTAAATTAGTAACTGAAAGTTTTTCGAAATCTTCAAATGATAAAAATAAAGGTGATACTGGTAACGCGGGTCCTAATATTTTTTCTGGATTTTTTCGACTAATTGGATTAGAATCAAATAAAATTGGTGCAATTGCTGTGAATGCACTTGTTTTTCTAGCTCAACTTGTAAGTTATATTTTACAATTTTGTTTTTTTAATTATATTTAATTTTTTACATATTTTTAACAAGAAACAAAAATATATAAATCATTATTTTCAGATAAGTACATCTCTGTCTCGCCCAGCACCGCCAGAATTGGTCCGCGCTAGAAAATTACGTTCTGGAACGCCATTAGATTGGGTATCATCAAATCCTTCTGTACAAGAAGTTTTAGAAGCTGCAAAAGATCCAGAACTTCCTAATAATCTAATTGAAAATATTAAAGAACGAACATCTGATACTGAAACTGGATGTATACAATTATTGATTTGTAAAGCATCTCCGTTTTTGCGGGGAATGCAAAACGCGATTACAAAAAATAAAAATATTCCTAATTCTGATGCACCTAAACAACCTGGTGCTTCAAAAATGTATAAATATTTGCCTAGTTTAGAAGAAATTGCCGAAAACGGAGATAGTTGTGAAGAAAAATTTCCTTCATGTTATTTAGATTAATTTTGTAGATTAAATTATTTATAAATAAATAAAATATATTAATATTACATTTTCATAAATAAATATATTGTTTTAAAATAAATAAAAAATATTTTTTTTTATTAAAATATAAATCTAACTTCAAGTATATTATAATATTGATAGCTCTATAACCTTAAAATGTCAAATTCACGTGTTGATTTAGGTTTTCTTGAAAAAACCGAAAGTCACTTATTACAAAGTAATTATTTTCCAAGTAAAGTTGGTGGTAAACCATCTTGGTTAGATTTAAAACTTTTACCAACTAGCGAAAGATTAAAATGTTCAAAATGTACTAAACCAATGATATTTTTATGCCAAGTTTATGCACCAATTGATGATAAACCTGAATGTTTTCATCGTACAATATTTTTATTTGTCTGCCGAAGCGAAGAATGCTGTATTCGAAATGAAAGTAGTAATGTAATTGCATTTCGAAGTCAATTACCAAGAAAAAATGATTATTATTCGTTTGAACCACCGAAGGAAGATGATACAACAGATTTTTATTTAGAAAAATACGTCAAAATTTGTAATTTATGTGGATGTTCTGCTGATAAGCATTGCAGTAAATGTAAAGTTGCTTCATATTGTTCTCGAGAACATCAAATTTTTGATTGGAAAGCCGGTCATAAGGCAATATGTGATTCAAGTACAGCAGCAAATAAACAAACAGATAAATCGATATTATTTGAAGAATTCGAATTAATAATTGAAGAAGAAACAAATGAAGACAACACTACAGATGAAACACCAGAAGAAGCAGAAAAACGACGCTTAAAAGAATATGAAGAATTAAAATCAAAAGGTGAATTAGGCACAATGCAAGATTGCCCTGATCAAGAACTAGAATCACATGTTGCTGGAATCGATGATGATAAAACGTTTTCACGGTTTCGGGAAAAAATCGCAGAACATCCTGATCAAGTTTTAAGATACAATAGAGGCGGTGCTCCCATTTGGATTGCTAAAGAACCAATTCCTGATAATATTCCAAATTGTGAAAATTGTGGTGCTGATAGACAATTTGAATTTCAAATTTTACCACAACTTTTATATCAATTGCATGAAAATACCATAGATTGGGGGGTTTTATGTGTTTTTACTTGTAAAAATAATTGTTCCTCTGAAAATTCTTATATTACAGAATTTGTTTTTAAACAAGATGTTGCTTTGAGTAATTTATAATAAATATTTTTATTGATTAAGATTAAAATTGTAAAGGAATATATAAAAATAACTTTACTGGAAATAATTTTATTTCACCTACACCAATTACAATAAAATATCGGTAAATAAAGACTAGGTAATTAATTAATTATAATAAATAATTATATATTAGTGAATAATTTAATTTAAATAATTATAAAAATATTTGTAAATAGGAATATTTTAATTTATCTCACTAAACTGGCACAATTATTATTTTTTATTTAAAAAGTACGGTTAAAAATTTCTTTGTACTTAAAATTAATATGGAATAAGTGTTATTTTAAAAAAAAAGTCTTATTAAATTTGCGACATACAAATTATATATAATTGTTAATTAGACATTCTCACAAAAATATTTCGGTGCATTTTGAATAATTTTCAAACATTACCCACAAATATATTAAAATATAAATATTTAAAAACACCCTGTTAAAAACAGTATTAAGGAGTAATTTATCTTATTTGGAAGTTAGTTTCAAAATATTTTCATACTTTTCAAGTATTAAAAATGCGTTCATATTTCTTCCAAATAAAAATTAATTCGTTTCTTGTGATTGCCGTATTCTTGATTCCCATTGTTGAATCAAATTTTTTGGTTTCTCAATAACTTCATCATCGGAAATGTCACATAATTCAGCTAAACTCTTTGCTGGTCTTAAAGGGTTAAGCATGGCATTGTTTTCATCAGCAAAGTTGATATCTTCGTCCAATAGTTGACTAAATGATTTAGAGTTTCGAAGACGGCCAGGGAATGGTATTGGACTTGAACTTCTTGAATTTGATCGCGAAGTTCCGGTACTTGTTATTGAATTTTCTTGTTGTTCACGTTCAAGAGCAGCCATTAAGTCGGGCTGACTTTTTCGTCGTTCAGTTCTTAATTCCTCCTCTCTATAAATAAATATATTTGATAAGATTATCTCTGATAATAAATAAAATAAACATTAGATTACTGGAAAACAAGTATTATAAAAACCAGAATAAACTAGTTAGTATATTACCTTTGCTTCAACTCTCTTAATTCTTTCTGTATTTTCTCTTCAACTGGTACATATCCTTTTCTAAGTGGTTTATCACTTGGTATAAGAGCTTTAGCTGGTTGATTAAATGTTTCTGTAGGTTCCCAGGCAACTGCGTTTATTGTGGCACTTCTAGACAATGTTGGTTGATTTACATTTCCCGGTAACGAAACAGAACTTGTTAGTTTTCCTCTTGATTTAAAGAATTTTTGCATTACACCTTTTGTTGCATTATTTGGATTTTGTATAAATAATCTTCTAGTTGTGTTTGTGCTTACTCCATTCGATGTTCCATGTGTCACTGGTACTGGCACTAAAATTTATTGATATTAAATAAAACACGTTTATTTATTAAGTATCAAATAACAATTTTTTTAAATTCAAGTATGTACATCATGTAGATAGAAGTATTTAGAAATTATATA
>CM008233.1:23767650-23781297 GCA_002278615.1 Pogonus chalceus | reverse complement strand
TTTTTTTTTTAAATTACCATGGAAATTTTTAACAGAATACACCTAAAATATAAATATGAAAAATATTAAATTTAAATTAACTTTAAAACATCTGAATAATGACAATTTATTCATTTGTTTCAATTGTTAATTAATTCAGTAAAGCTTTTTTCTAAATATAGTTTTATATTATTTTTTAAGAAATATATTAACTCAGTAAAAAATATATATTTATTTGGTTTATGATTTTAAATTGAGCCAATACCGCCCAAAGCTGGTTTTACATAGAGGAACCATTTATTTTGGGTTTCTACTTCCGTTTTACAACAATGATACGATTATTATCTGCACGCGAACGAATTTAATACATAACATACTCATATTTTATTTTTTACGTTGTCTATTTTCATTATTTTTATTTTTATCATATAATATATTTACAGGTTATTTACACAAAAAAATAATTTACAATAATTATATACATTGCATTTTCTCAATTATTCGTAAGATAATAAGATGCAATTTTTTACGCCCTTCAGTCATATGTCAGATTTTAATCTCTGTTGTACAACAATCTAAAAGTACTTATTATTATTGTCAAGATACATAAATTAAATTAATATAATATCAATTTTGTCGTAAAGTTTTCAATAGAATAAAAATAAATATTCGTTGTCCTGTTAAGTGAGACCCATAAAATTTCATTAAACAAAACCTTTTTGAAATATTTCATCTGTCATTTGTTATTTCGACTTAACGACCTTCAAAACTTATGACAAAAGAACCGAAAATTCTAGCGGTCAGAAAAGTGAAAAACAACACTCGGTTAGAGTCGCAGTCAGATTCGTATATTCGCGAAACAAAATGTGTTCACAGCACTCTACAAGACTGTATAATCTTTTTCGTAGTGTACAATAAAGAAGCGAACGAAATTGACCCTATGGATCTTTTGTGAGAAAAGGAACCTCTAAATTTCTAAAGAAACTTTACATTGAGGTTAAATTTCCCGCCCTGGAAGGTACTATTAGTAAATTGTATTTTTACAGGTATAGTTCAATGCTACATATATTTTTGGGTTTACCTGTACTAGGGAAATAGTACCTGAGTAGTTTGAACGTTTTAAAGACAATTTTACAGCAGGACGATTTTTTTTTTTTTTTTTGATTATTGCATCTTTTACAGNTTTTTTTTTTTTTTTTTTTTTTTTTTTTTTTTTTTTTTTGATTATTGCATCTTTTACAGTTAGTATTATCCAAAAAAATATGATTTTATTTGGATTAATGACACTCAACGCAAAAAGCTTGCATTTGTTTTTCAAATATTAAATTATGTTAATTATATTTATCAAATGCTCCTTGAAATAAAAACAAAAAAAAATACTTTCTTTACTTATTTACAAGTTAATTATATTGTATTTATTGAATTTATAAATTAAAATAACTGCAATTATTGCAAACAGCGATATGAATAAATATTTTTTATGCATCTAGTGAGTAAAGTAATTGTTTAATCCCGAGAATGTACTTTACCTTTCTCACGACAGTTAGTTACAATTTATTAGAAATTTGATTTCATATGATTTCCAACAGAAATCAATAGATCTACATAAGTTATTGTTATGATGCTATGGAAACAACTTGTTAGTATTATAAAAAATAAAAAAACAAATGAATATGCCAATACTGAATAATATTTAATTTATTCTGGTTATATAAGTATTTAAATAAATAATTATATTTTTACATCTGGTACTGGAATGAAATACAAAATTTCTTTAAGGAATAAAGTTATAGTTTATATTTAGAAACCTGAGTAAATTAGGTCTTTAAGTTTCACACTCGTTCGTGAGAAAAAAAAATAATATTGAATTTTCCATTTTGCTTATTTAATAAAAGATGCATCTTAAAAACAACTATTTGAACTTAAAAAATTAGGATTGAGCCTTTAATTTGTATAATTTAATATATTTAAATATGTAAATTTAATGCATTTTTGATAAATTTATATTTATAATATAATAAAAAATTAAATTAAACTTTTAGTGTAAGCAATTGTTGTATTAGGATTATTTATTTATTTAATAATAAAATGTAAAAAAAAAATTAAAACAAAATGGAAGAATGAAATAAAATATATTTAATAAATGTTTGTTAGTAAAATGTAAGTCTCCCCGCCTATTCCAGAGCACAAATGTTCGAATTCTAATGCAAAGCATCAGTTTCCGGATGGCAGATAGAATAACGCGGGATGCAAAACGTATGGGGCAGGAAGGATGCACCCAAATATCACTATACTTTACCGCCAAAACGTTTGCTTAGGTATTTCTTCTATATATATATAACAACTATGTGAAGCATTTCTTTTAAAAAATTTCATCGAATTCATTCTAATGCTACAAGTAAATAAGGTTGATTTTAATGCGATCATGAATTGTACATTTAAAGGTAGAGGTATAAAGACCTAAGAAGTAGGTTAGGTTTTTAAGTAGCTATTATATTTCTGCTCAAGGCCGCATACGATTCTAAAGGAAATAGTAAGAACAGTTTTAAAGGTCTTTTATTTTCTCTTCATATAAATTTGTGCACCTCATTTACAATATATTTTATTACATTACAAATTATTCCTTAATAACACTATTAAAATTTTTTGTTGAATTACAATTTTTCCTCAAAACAAAAGATGAGTAAAATTACAAATTAGTGTATATTAATACGAAATTATAATACAATTTAAGTAATTTTTCAATACATGTGAAGAAACCTATTAAGATGAGTTGTGATCTTAAAATCTTGATGTAAAAATGGTACAAGTATTGTAATTTCATTGAAACATTGATCGATATGCCATAAAAAGCTTCTCAGATTTACAAACATTACTTCTAATTTAATTTGCTTTAATTTTATCAGAAAATCATGAATTAATATTGTAATTTATATTACAATGAATTTATTGTAAATTTCAACATTTTTGTATTAATTATGAAACCATATTTGAAAGTAATTAAACTAATAGATCCTCAAATGCTTTATAAATTTACAATACTTTGCTCTTATATTCCATAACTTATTGGTTATGAACCATATTGTAAAATTATTATACATGCAATGTAAAATTGGTGAACTAACTCTTGAAATATGTTTAATAATATTACTATAATTATGTTGTAATATTATCAAATAAACAAATTTGAATATTGATTAAATGTTTTGCTTATCAACTTCCAATACAATTTTTACAGTGAATATTTCATTAGTTTAATTTCCGAATAAAATATCAATTAATTTATTTTGATAAATATTTGGAAAAAAGGTGAATAAAGAAAACATATGGATAGAATTTATTTGAGCAGAAATTAAAACGTATATTTAAAATAACAATAATATAAATATGAGTGACATCCTTTGATACGCATATCGACAGTGGCTAAAGCCAGAAAAACACAAAAACGTCAAAAAATAATTATACAGAAGAAACCCTTTTATATATATGTTGCCAAATCGACAACATATCATTACCAAAAGTCGACCCAAATTTTTGTTCATAATTAATACTCATATTATATGTATTATATATTTATGCATAAACCAACAACAAACATACGCACGTGCTCTGGATGACAGGTGTGCGAGGGCGTATGCGAAATTAAATGACATACTACTGAAAATACTAAAAACTGAATGAAGGGATATTTAATAAAAATGGAGCAGTATTAATAACGGTTTTGTTTTTATTATTATTACATATAAATAGGAATTTTAATTGAGTTTATATTATTTTTATAAAAATATCTTTAAAATTTAGCGTTATATAGCAATATTTTAAAAATTGGAAAACATGCCATAGAAAACTAACCGTTTTCAAGATATTTACAATTTAAGTGTTTCTGTTGTTTTATTTAAAAATTAAATAATCATAAATAACTCAAAAACGAATGAAAATATTTAAATAATATCAGTTTTATTTGATTTCTTGTGTCATTTTACATAAAGTATGTAATTTTTATGAAAATATCTTGAAAATTGAAGATTTTATAGAGATATTTCGAAAATTTAGAAAAAATGCCCTTGACAATATTTTTGAATTTTTTTTTTCGACCTTAAGATTTCATAAGCTTATCTGGCTTGTTTTGACGATAGAATTTCAAATAAACCTATTAATATAACATAGAAATTAACCGTTTCAGAGATATTTGCGATTAAAGATTTTTTCTAATTTTTTACTTATAAATTATATAATCTTAAATAGCTTTAAAATAAATAAAGATATGCAAATAATATCAATTTTAATCGATTTGTTGTGTCATTTTACATAAAGTATGTTAATTTTATGAAAATATCTTGAAAATTGAGGATTTTATAGCAATATTATTTATTTTCAATTTTGGAATTTTAATAGTCTATCAGATTAATTTTTTTGAGAGGATTTTGAATATACCTATGCATATAGTACGGAATCTAATCGTTTTCAGGATATTTACGATTTAAGTTTTTTTCTAGTTTATTACTTACACATTAAATAATTTTAAATAGCTTTAAAGTAAACAAAGATATGCAAATAATATTAACTTTAATTGATTTCTGGTGTCATTTTACATAAAGTATGTAATTTGTATAAAAATATCTTAAAAATTAAACATTTTATAGCGATATTTCGAAAATTAAGAAAAAACGAATCGTTTTCAAGATATTTACGGTTAAAGATTTTTCAAAGTTATTATTACAAAATCAAATAAATATCAATAACTTAAAAATAAGTACAGCTATGATAAAAATTCTTGCATCAATCGATTTCTAGCATAAATTTACATAAATCTTGTAATTTTTATGAATTTATCTCGAAGATTAAACGTTTTATAGCGATATTTTGAAAATTGAGAAAAATCGAAAGTCTACCCCCTTGACAACATTTTTGAAACTTTTTTTTTTCAATTTTGAAATTTTAATAGTCTATATGATTCAATTTTTTTAAAAGATTTCGAATATAATAATGAATATGATATAAAAGCTTACCTTAACTTAAATGTTTTTCAGCGTTTTTACTCAAAATTCAAATAAAAATCAATATCTTAAAAATAAATGAAGATATGTTAAATCTAATTACGCTAGTCAATTTTTCATCTCATTTTACATAATTCTTGTAATTTTTATGAATTTATCTCAAACATTAAACATTTTATAGCGATATTTAGAAAATTGCAAAAAAAAACGAAGGTCTACTCCTTAACAACATTTTTGAAACTTTTTTTGTTTGCGCCAAATGTTAATACGTACCATTTTATGAATAATAATTAGTTATAAACTAAATAACATAAGTAATAATTAATGTCATTAACTTGTTCATGCATTTCACGTGTTAGATACAACACAGCACAATATGTTAGCGACTCAGTTTGTCAGGGCAACATATATAACTTTGTAGATAATTAGTATTTCAATTACAATTTATTTACAACTAATCCAAATACATACATACATATATCATTCGATATAATAGACATGAAATTTATTAGCAGTAATTTAGTTGCTAATATTTTTGAAAGAAAGTGAATGGCGCCGATCGCGATGTGTAGGTTAACAAGAGAAGGCGCGTTTGTGCGTGCGTAGGCGTGGCTCCTGATGCAACATGATGCCCGCCTGCATAACTGCAGCTGCATCTGATTGTATTCTCTCCTGATTATTAATTAATTATTAATATAGTGACTCACGTAATAAAATTATCCTATAAATTTTAATTAAACATCGTTTTCTTATAAGATGTACGTTAATTTGTTTCCAATAAGGTTTTTTAACTACTAATTACTAATTAATACTTTAACTGAATAATGATTTAATCATATTTATGCAGTACAGAGTTTTAATTTATTATGTTGTAGTTCTATTTCTGTACGACAAATTAAAATAAAGCAAATAATAATAATAATAATAATAATAAAAGAAAACTGTAGTTAACGCTACATAAAACCGCGAAAATTTATAAAGACGCAGAGCGCGTGGATTATTGAGAACGAAACTGTGTTTATTTTTAAACACATGTTTAGGGGAAACCATCTCCACCAGACAGGAAGAAACCAAAACAAAAACATTAGTAAAAGACGTGATGTCGGCGGCCTAATACATGGACCTGACTTGTAAATTTTAATTATTTCGAAATAATTAATAAATATTATTCTTAAAGTTATATGAGATGTAAAAAAAATAATGGATTCGATTAATATATTTTAGTTTTCGGTGAATCATTTTAAATAATAAAATATTCTATTTTTTATTTAAAAAATTTAGTTATCTATACAAAGTGCCCCAAAAGGTTTGGGGTATTTTCGAAGTTTGGAAACATTTCAATCGCAAAATTTAATCGTTGAAGATGGACAATTTTCGAACGTTTAATTCTTGACCCTTTTGGGACACACTATATTATTACCCGCCCTTTAATTTACACGGTTTTTTTAAGTGAGCCTTTTTTTACACGGCAATCATAAATTTTTTTACGAAGCGATATCAAGTAACGCAAATAGAAGGTATATTTTCCTAAAAGTTTTAAAAGTAATAAGTGCATAGATTTAATAATAAAAATAGCAATCACTCATTCAAGATAAAATTTTCTCCGTGTACTTACAGACTATTTTAGTGCGATTTTATTCGCGTAAAATAAGTCTACGTGAAACTAATGCTTCGCGTAAATTAAGGGACGCATATTATTTAGTTTTTAAATTAATTCTTGAATGTAGTCGTCTTAAAAAAGGCTTTAGATATAAGATTTATCCTAAATAAAGTATTTTTTAAAAATAAGTTAATATTTTATAATACAAATCGTTTTAAACTTACTAGTATGCATAATTTTTTTTTTTTTTGTAACCTATAAATAAGGAATATCGACAATTACTATAATTGGAAGATTAAAATTTTTGTCCAAAATCAAATGTTGTGAAGAAATAATTTTGATAGAAATAAAAATCGGAAAATGCGGTCCTGCTAGAAGATTAGGTACGTCAGCATGAGTCATTGACCTAGTGGAAAACTATAGTTGTTGAGTATCCGCCCGCTTCTGTGCTATACCTTGCATCTTTACACACATATGCTTAAAAACAGAATATATCATCAACACTACATATATTCACTTTTCTACACACATACTGAATAGTATTAAGTTAAATTTAGTCCCATGCACAATCGATATGGTGCGGTGAATTCGATATATTAAAGGTGACCGCCCTTGCCTGAAGATTTCTGCGAATTATCAAAATTTTACACGCAATTATTTGCTATAGTAGTAGGTACATGTTTCGCGTGCGTTTGATTCTTATCATGAAATTCGTTTCGTTTCGTTCATTCGCCTGACAAACGTTTTAATAGCGTTTATTCTTCATGATGACTCTACCCTTGTGTAAAAGGTCAATGTAGAACAGCGATTCGTGTTTCTATCATTTTAATGAAAATGAAATATTATGAGATATTTCAAATATGTTTTATTTTTATTTAGATTCATGTTGTTTCTTGATTGAAACTGCTATCTTCTATGTTTTTATTGAGTATTGTAAGTAATTATAGTTCTTCTCAATTTTATTATTCATATTCTATAGGGTGTACTAAAAGAGTCAAAAATTAAACGTTCGAAAATCGTCTTTATAAAAATTATGCATCTTAAACCTTACAAAATTCAGCTTGTGCAAGAATTAAAACCAACAGACCATCTTCAACGATTAAATATTTCGATTGAAATGTTAGAGAGGTTTCCAAATTTCGGAAGTCCCCGACCCTTTTGGGACATCTTGTATAATTATATTTTCATTCATTTTCAAAATTAATCATTTTAAAGATTTTTGCAATCACAGAATTTTTGTAATATGAGTAAATAACTAAAAAATAAATACAAATATCTAACCCCTGGCAATTTAAATTGGTTTCTTGTGTTCAAAAATTCAGTATTTTATAGCGATATTTCAAAAATTGGAAAATTTCTAAGGGGAATACCTTTTGAAAAAAATTTAAGAACTTTTTCTCTAATATTTGTTATTTTATATAGCTTTTACTATCATTTTGAAAAGAAGTTTTCAAATATATCTATAAATATGGTATGAAATATAAAAGTTATCAAAATATTTACGATTTAATTAATATAAATTTAAACAACGAACTCGAAAACAAATGAAGATATGCAAATAAAATTAATTTCAATCAATTTGTCGTGTTATTTTCCATAAAGTATAAAATTTTGATTAAATTATCTCTATAATTAAGTGTTTCATAGCGATATTTCAAAAAAATTTCAAAAATTCTAAGGGGTATTACCTTAGACAAAAATTTGTTATTCTATAGAATGTCTCAAAAAGGTCAAGAAATAAACGTTTCTAATTTCTAATTCTAATTCTAATATATTTTAGAAAAAAAATTAAGAATTTTATCTCCAATATTTGTTATTTTATATGACTATTACCAACATTTCGACAACAGAATTTCAAATATACCTATAAATATAGTAATGAGAGAGTGTTCAAAATATTTGCAAAAGATTTTTTACACATAAAATTTAAATACATTTTAATAACTCCAAAAAAAAAATGAAGATATGTAAATAATAACAACTCTAATCGATTTTTCGTGTTGTTTTACATTCATAATGTATTTTTTATGAAATTATCTCAAAAATTAAGCATTTTATAGCAATATGTCAAAAGTGGTATATTTGCGTAAAAAAAAAATTAAAATACTTTTCTCCAATAATAAGTTTATCGGCATCATTTTAATAAGAGGTTTCCAAATATACTTAAGAATATAATATAAAAACTAAAAATTTTCAAAATTTATTACATAATAATACAAATATATATATATATATATATAAATTATTTAAGATAATAAGGTATCTTTACCAGAAAAATATAAAAAATAAATAAATAATAAACGTAGGTAAATGGTAGACAATATACACGCGCAACATCAATAAAAGGTAAACAAAATAACACAACAGAAAAAATAAATTTTAACAAGGACTCGTCTTTTGGTTATTTGATAAATGATATCGATAAACACGTGTGATGTATGTTTTTATAACGAATATACGCATTATTTACAATGTTACACATTTTTGAGCAGTACAAATTTTATTTTACTTTAAATAAAAGTTTTTTGTTGAGATATTGAGATTAACAAAAACAAAACAAATAATATCTTAAGATACACTTGGTTCATATTACGTGCGCCACTGAGTGGCACGTGCGCTCGTGTGCGAATGATTCGCGGTGAGTCCGGTTGATGAACTCCGGAGCAGATGGCGGACGCGCGACACACCGCCGCCTCCGGAGAACGAAGAAGCGTGCGCACCTTTTAATTTCGTTACTTGAACGGATGCGCCTCTCTTTATGTCATAGAGATTCCGGAGTACCATATACACTCAAAGAGATTCTTTGATTTATTTTATATTTTCAATAAACTAAAAAAAAATATCGAAAAAACAAAAAAAGAATTTCTTCAATGTATCATGAAATGAAATTTGAATAGGCAATTAATTTATTTAAGTATCCGTTGTGTTGTGTGTAGTGTTTTGTGTCAAAAAATGAATGATTTTCACAGCAACAAGACATGTTTTATATTATACTCCAATTGCAAAGTGTAACTAATTAATTTTCATCTCAATTTTGATGTATCTTTCGCAGCACGCATGCACCAATTACCGCAGAACGTGCTTGCACCCGAACACCTGCATTTACAAACACGGCGAATACAGTCCAAATGCAATAACATTCATTATATTATCTCAACTGGATCCACTCATTTCATATCGTGTTCGGACGCCACAGGTGATGAAACACGTGCTTTTACAACCCCCTCCTTCTTTAATAACATACTAAATCGTGACGGAAAATATGTGCAACCGATTTGATTTGCTGTAACGACAACTAAATTATCATAATTTGATGTTCATGTTTGTGTCAATTATTATTGGATTGTCGTCTGATAATTTACTAAATAACAACCAAATTAAGGGAGGCTCAAGTTTTACTTTAAAAACTGTAAAATTGTAATAATTTTTAACTTTGCTATAAGTTTATCATAATTCAGATATTTTTGCTTGTTAATAATGAATAATTCTGATATTTTTCTAGATGGATATGATGGATTTAATTTACAAATTTAGATTTTCGAATTTAGATTTTCGAATTTAGATTTACCTTGTTAGTTTATAGTGAATTTAAATGTTATTAAATGTGTCCAATCAACTATTAGATAACGTTATCGTGACAGTTATAAACTGAATAAAATTCAAAGAATACAATCATGTAAACAAATCAAAATTTAGCTATAGATTTGACAAGAAAGGATGATGATGACAATTTTTTTTAAATAACATACTACGGAATAATATCAACAAATTTACACCTAATTCAGGACCGCGCAACGAGTAATTGAATACATCTTCGAATTTTAAAATTTTGGACCGATTTGAACTTTTATGTTTAACATCAAATTTCATATATTAAACCTTAATTCATTTTTTTCTTTTACATTTATTGTAAATTAATTTGTATTCACATTACCATTGCTCAATATCACTCAAATTGTCACTAAAAACTGTCAATTTAACCTCCAAAATATTTTTTTCTACAGTCGCTATTTAAAGTAGGTATTTACGCTCTCTTTTGTAAACGCAAAATGTTACTTTGCCGCTCAAGTCAATCTGACATATGATTGCACTGTCGGTATATTATATAACCAAACAAAATGCCCTAATATGTAAAATTTATTATTTTTTGTTATGGAGGATGATTCATTGTGGTGACTGTAGAAAAAATCTTCTGTGTGTTTCGAACACAAATGGACAATGTCGGTTTTGAGAGAATGCCGCGCTCCTAAGTCGCGCGGCAACAACCTTTCAATCGGCAATGTTCCACTTTGCGCTCTTAATACACAAATAGCTATTTTAAAATACTGTACTATGATTGGACCTATTTACAAATTTATATTTAAAATAGAAAATTTGTAGATATTTTAAATTTAAATTTTAAATCATAAATTTGTAAATTTTTCATAAACCAGTAAATGCTAATATGTACAATTTATATTTATAAATCTAAATTTCTGAATTAAATCCATCATAAACCAGTCATTACAATTTAAAATAAGAATTATAATCATTTGTTATCTTGCATCTAAAGATTCCTTTTGTTAATTTTCTATTTCTTAAGTAAATAACTCTGGTATCTTTATATGTACAAAGATACTTAATTAAAAATATTTTTTTTAAAATTGGTAATTATTGTCGCAAAGAAAATATTTGCATGTAACAAATTTGGTGGATGCGCTGAAATCATATCTGTGGCAAAAAGATAAAATATCTTTAGTTACAATATATAATTCTGAGATATGACAATTTTAAAGTTTAAAATATTAATGTATATTATAATTTTGGTTAGCAACTGAACTTAAGAATTAATTTTCTACTACTT
The DNA here is from genome assembly GCA_002278615.1 of Pogonus chalceus. NCBI lineage: Eukaryota > Metazoa > Arthropoda > Insecta > Coleoptera > Carabidae > Pogonus > Pogonus chalceus. The sequence goes on along the minus strand of CM008233.1, from coordinate 23,769,878 downwards.
TGTCTTTTAGCAAGATATATTGTTCATACTCAGAAAATTCAATATTATTTTTATTTTAGCTCAATTTAATAAAATAACTAAAAGTTCTTGTAATAAATACAATATTTTAGAAAACGAATAATTTTCTTTTTACACGGAGAAAATTTTATGGTTAATACAACCAACAGAGTATTGTAAAAATTCGAGTAATTACTATTTTTATTCATAAATCTATTATCGTAATTATAAAACTTACCACCTGTATAATAAATTTTATCATCTTTAGGCTTACTATAATCACTGAAGACGATTAGCGAATTTTTACAATACTCTGATAATTGCATGTACTATAAAATTTTCTCCGTGTAGCAATATTAGCTATAATCAAAAGTTGTTTTGAAAATGTGGAAAATTATTAAATTAGGATAATTTTTGGTAACTACACCTAATGTTTTTAAATGTTTAACTTGTAAAATATTCTGATGATTTCTTTGAAAATGCCAAACAACCTATAATAGTAAGAGTAAGTATATCTGTGCATGTAATGTTAGTAACGCAACGTGAACGCGTGTTATATCGTCGTCGAGACGTGCGATTCGTTATCCCCTCATGGCACTTCCCTCTGTCACCCTGTAGCTACAGCTACAGCTACCTTCGTCGCCCTTGCTCGAGGTCCGTTCTCGCACTCGCACTACCAACGATATTGATCCTCATACCACGAGCTAGGGCGCCATTGCTTCGGGTGCTTTTCAGCCCGACCGCCGACCGAAGAAGCGACGTTGGAGACGCTTGGATATTATGTTAACACGCACGCACATGAATTTACGCCCCCGCACAATCATGTTCTCAATTATTTATTTTATATTTATTTATATTCTTTTCACTAATTTGTATCAATTTGTTCTCTAAATCACCTTTTTTCTTCTTTTCAAGTTCATAAAAATATATTTAATTATAAAAAATTCAAAATCTAAATACATATTTGCTAATTTACAAAATTAATGATTTAATAAATAGTCTTTCTTAATTTTTTTCGGGTCACGATCGGCTGTTGCGAGCAGTCTTCGTTCAAATAAAAATTTATAGCTTTTAAAACTTAAATTGATTTCTGTTTTCCTGAATAGTCGAAACAAATAATATGTCTTTTTATTTGTGTTATTTATTTTAAAATTTGTTGTATACAATCAGGGCAGTAATTAGGTAGGGGCAACAGGGGCACTTGCCCAGGGCCCAGATCGAAGGGAGGCCCGGAAAGGTCTAACAATTGATAAATTTGCAATTGACAGAATAATTATTTTGTGTTTATTTATTAAGACTGTTACCAAACTTTAAAAAATGAAAAAACAGGAGCTTTTTTATTAAGGGTGGGGGACAATTGAAAAGTCTTGCTCAGGGTCCAAATAAGACTAGTTACGGCCCTGTATCTAACAACCATTTGATTGAATATCGAACGAATATATTACTGATAAACAATAAACGTTAATTGCATAAAATATATAATTTTTCCACTGAAATATGTTCGAATTTAATAAATAATAAAAACTGAAAAAAAAAAGCCATAAGCGAAATAAGTGTGTTACACAATCTAGTGGCAAATTTATGAACTCCAAAATTTAGATATGCGTTTGCGCACCTATAAACGACAAATTTGAAGAATAAAATAAAACTTTGATAGAAATCTATTTATACATTCAAGTTCAAAGCAAAAATGTATTATTTACTTATAAATTCTGTTTACATTTTTCCTAACATGGATATAAATCTTCTTAAAATATCGAGAATTATGTGAATGCTGAAGTTTCACCACCGAATGTAGATTTAGGTGTGGGAATAAGGGGTAGGCCATATGCCACCCTAACACAGTGGTGGTGTGATAGGACGACTGCCCTTGAACGGACATTGACCGTGACAACGAGACATTACGGTCCGAAGTAAAATAAAATAAGCGAAAATCTCATCGACCTTGGCGAAGCTTTAAAGTAGATAGGGAATTTTGTTAGAAAACTTTAAATACTATTTCAAACAAAATTTAAAAACTTATAAGAGAGTAAACATAAAATGAAATAAAAACAATCGATATTTTTTCTCCGGATGTTTCATAAATTAAATTATTAAAACAAATAAAGAACAAATTAATTAATTTACTTCTTTAATGAAATTCAAGAACTTCATACAAAATACTTGAAAATTAAATCCAATTGTCAATAAAAACTGAAAACACAGAACACGGAACTTAATATAAAAAAAAA
>CM008233.1:23702893-23719673 GCA_002278615.1 Pogonus chalceus | reverse complement strand
AAAACTTAAAATACTTAAACGAAAAAATACAGTCTTTTATCTAAAAAGTTGCAATACAGAATTTAGTAAAATATTTATCGAATAGAAATTTTATTTTTTATATATACTTCATATATTTACATATACTAATATTATATAATTACACAGAAAAAAATATTTTTAAATATTTTCAAATATAGAAAATTCTATTTACTTCAATAAACCAAGTGATGTAATTTATAATAATATAAATAGCACATGGTGAAAAAATTTCAATATGAAATTTAAAAATGTTACCAATAGCATTAAATAAAAGCATGAATATTCAAAAAGAATTTAAAATTTTATACTAAAGCAACTTAATTTTAAAGTCAAAGTACAGAAATAATATTAAATTAAAATAAATCATAAAGTTTTGTACACACAAAAATATTAAATTATTTTACATTTTAGTCCAATTACAAATCAATATGTACTTTAATACATATTCATGTTACTGTACAAATAAAAATATTATTTGCTATTTTTATCACAATCATATGCTGAAAAATAAAATTTATGAACAAAAATTATAGCAATTATGCAGAAAAAAATTAAGTAGCACTAAAATAAAATATCGCATTGAAAAACTGAACTGTTTTTAAAGAAATTTTCCATGAGAAATAGTAAAAATCAGGTATTATTTTAAACTATTAATCGTATACTATTCTATGAAAAATAATTTTTATTTTTTATTTTTTACTTTATTGGGCGTTTAATGGTGATATTCCGACTTGTCTCGGATCGGCAATGGCACCTGGTGTTTCTAGATTTTTCAGAAGTTGTGATAACCAATGTTTTGTTGATTTGTCTTCCTGAAGACATACGTTAAATGTTGCGTCACGTAGTTGATCTGGTAAGCATTGTCTTAATGCTTCACGTGCTCTAGAAGACAATTTTATTTGAAATTTTATAGATTATTTTATTTAGTATCATAAAAATGTATTAGAAATTATAGTTAAATGTTGTTAAAACGCTCCCAAACAAGTATTTTCGAGTTGATTAGGTACAAACATGTTAAACAATTAAAGCATGTGTATATAGAGACTAAAATTATACATTTCGCAAAAGGTATAAAACTAAAATTGTTCTAAATAACCTATATACGAAATTCTTTAATGAATGTGACTTAAAAAGCTTGCTTCAAATTCTGAATTTTACTGATTCAAGGTTTTTTAAATCCAAATTTTAGAAAGTGATATTGTAAATTTGTTTAAGCGAGTAAGAGAAAAATAGAAAATGAGTTTCATTTCTGGCTTTAACTCTGTAAATACTGTTTCGGCATGCGCAAACAAGTCCTGTACAGCTTATTAGGTATAAACAATAGAAGTAGGTAGGCATATAAACAAAACTGCATTAAAAATGAGTTTCATTACTAGCTTTTACAGTGTATATACTGTTTCGGCATGCGTAAACAAGTCCTGTATAGTTTATTAGGTATAAACAATTGAAGTAGGTAGGCATATAAACAAACTTGTATTAATAAATGAGTTTCATGACTGGCTTTTACTGTTTAAATACTGTTTCAACATGCACAAACAAGTCCTGTACAGTTTATTAGGTATAAACAATTGAAATACGTAAGCATATAAATAAACTTGCATTGATATTTCGTTGCTTAAACTTATTTTTATATATTTTTTTACAACAAAAATAGTTTTTTTAATAATAATGAAATAAAATAATTAAATACCTGGGATTATCAGATAAACGAAGGTAACATCGTACTACATGTTTCAATAATCTAGCAGATGGATCTTTAGCAAGTGACAAAACCATTTTTCCCTGAAAAATAAAATATTTTTATAATAAACAATTATTTTTACACATATTTCGGAACTTACCAATATCATTGCAACATGACTAAACCGATCATATGTCTGACAAATGTAAGACAAGCCACTATCATCCAACAAAATTTTTTGAAGAATGAAAGTAGCTACTGTCTTACTTAATTCAGAACCTGATTCCATGATTCTCAAGCACAAAGGGATAATTTCGGTTGTTAACAGGAATGTTATAACTTCTTGTTCATCAGTCTAAGACATAAAAATATATAAATTATGTATATTTATAAATTTAAAATTAATAAATTTACCTTTACTAATGCTCCGATAACACCTAAGCTAGTCAACCGAAGATATTCAAAAGGTCTAGTTTTTGAGACGGTGTGTAAAAATGGATACAAGAAAAGTGGTATATGAGCTAATAAAAATGCAGATCTTGTTTCTGGATGTGAAGCAACGCATTGAAGTAATGCTAAAGCATTACAAACTCTAAAAAGAAGCAATAATTTATTAAAATATCTCTATAAAATAAATATAAAAGTCCACGAACCTATTTGATTGATGTGCAGTTAAAGTTGCCGGATTTATAGCAGGATAAATATTAATGATTTCTTGAAGAAGTGCTGCTGTTGTTCCAAAACTGTGCCATAACATTGGGGCTAAATCCGGTACAACTTCGCGTTTTTTACTGCGAAATAATTAAAACTTAAAAATAAATAACAGATAAATATGTAACACGAATACCTTAATTCTAATAATGCATTTTCTCTTGTATCTGGATTTGTAAGTTCCAAAATCCATTGATAAATCTTTTCACGGTCAACAGGCTGACTAGCAGGGCTTGGTTGAGTACTCATACTTTAATTTCTTTAAGAATTTTGATAATGTTAAACAGAATGTCAATGAACTATTTTCAAAGGTTATGTAGTAGATGCGCAAAAGAGAAAATAAATTAGATAAAAATAGAACAAGTTATTTGGAATAAACAATTTAACGTTGCAAGTAAATTTTGTGATGTTTTACTGTTTAATGACTGTTTAAATGATTACAGCAACAAATTTATCACACATCAAAATAAATTTGGTAATTTTAATGGGAATTGTAAAACTGTCAAACTAAAATTGATCCACGGGGACCGAGTTACTAATTTTATAAAATCAGTTGGCAATATGTATATTATCTATTTGTGGGAATTACAGCATTGCATTTCTTCTAAAATAAAAAAGATTCCGTGAAATAAACATTTGGTAGATCTAAATAAAATTATTTCCATTTCCGTAAATCATACAAAACATCAGTATGAATTTAGTTAGTTTTCTCCTATATTGTTGGTACTTTTAGCAAACATATATTTTAACCTCACTTTTATTGCAATAATTTAGAATAAAAAAAGAGCTCACTTGATTTATCAACAATGTAATAATTGTTTTTAACAGTGAAATTTTCCATTTATTAAACAATGTTTAAAATATGTATGGAAAACTTTGCATCATATAAACCAAAGTGAAGTTTTATTATTTCATTCTGGTAATTTCTAAGAATTTGGTTAATGTTTTATTATAAATATATATAAAAGAAAATATTGCTATTAACAATGCTACAATTTAACTTTCATATCATTATTTGGAAATATTAATTAAATACATTTTTAAAAAAAATACATTCCTGATATAATAAATAAATTAAATATGTTATTGTGATGATAAAAACGCAAAATATAAACTATGTAAAATTAACAACAGTGTTTACAATATAAACTTTAATAATAAACGCATGCTAATGTTATTAAATTAACATATATTTTAACTTATAAATAATTTTATTGTTATACATATAAATAAATAGATTTTTTAATGACATACTTAGCAAACCTTTTAATTCCGCGGTTGATTATTTAATATTAAATTATTCAATATATATTTTAATCAAATTTATAAACTAAGTGATGCACTTACAACTTCCACCTGTGTCTAAATCCATTCTGCAATGTATATTTCTACTTCAATTATCATTCTCATTATCATGATCTTTATTAACTAAAAAGTATTAATACGGATTTTAAAATGGCTTCAAAAACAGTAATATTAAATAAAATAAGTAAAAAGACTAGAAAAAGGATTAGTTTAGAAGTAAAATTAAATATTATTAAACAGTTAGAACAAGGGGAAAAAATTTGTAATGTCGCAAAGCATTATCACTTAAATGAATCTTCAATTCGTACAATTAAAAAAAATGCTGAAAATATTAAAAAGTCAATCGAAGAAGCTATACCCACAAGTTACAGAGTTGTGAAATATATTAGAAATTCCATTATAGTAAAAATGGAAAAGTTATTAATTCAATGGATTGAAGACAATAATAAAAGAAATATTGGAATGGATACACACATGATACAAGCAAGGGCTATATCTATTTTTAATCATTTAAAAAATCAAGAAGAGAATGAAGAAAAAACACTTTCATTCGTTGCTAGTAAAGGCTGGTTTGATAAATTTAAAAAACGATACAATCTTCATAATATTAAAGTTACGGGAGAACCTATTAATGCAGAGAAACATGCAGCTAATGAATTTTTAAACACATTTAAACATTTTATTGATGGAAACGATTATACACCTCCACAAGAGTTTGATAATGACGAACCAGAACTTCTAGTAAAACGTATACCAACTCGAACTTTTGTATCAAAAGAAGAAATAATAGTACCCGATTTGGTACAGCCCTCTATAAATGAAATTGCAGAACCTACGTTATTAGAACCAACACCTGAATCTGAAGAATATCAAGAAGATAATAAAGAAGAAATTCAGAAACTTATAAGACTTCAAAATAGTAAAATAACAACAGAAAATATTGAATTAAAAAATAAGCCGAAAAGTCAGGAACAGGAAATATCTCAAAAAAATCAATTTACGGTTGAAAATATTAAGACTTTCATTTCAATGATTCAAGAAAGCATTGATTTTATTGAAAGTATAGATCCAGATGAAGAAAGGGTTGAGTCAGTCCGTAATGGACTGACATCGCATCTCGCGCCTTACGAATTAATACTAGATAAGAGAAAGGGCTTTAAATCGTCACGTACTACAGATGAATCATCTGATGAAAGCAACTGTGAATCTATGTAATAAATTTTTTTATATTCTTTTATCAAAATAAATTATTTAATCATTTAAAGGAGTATTTTTATATAACATCCTTATCTAATATAAAAGATTAAAATTAAGGGCAGATTTTGACACGTATTGTTAACATACATATAAATTTTCTACACAAGTTTTACCCAAAAATAATATTTGTATTTTTAAAATTATTAATTAATTAAAGCAAAATATTTTCTTCTAAATATAAATTCCAAAATATAATTAATTTAAATAAATAAAAATAATATTCTGTAGTGATGTTTCAACATAATCCTAAATAAAAAATAAATATATAACTTTATATGCATAAGTAATATAAAACAAAGTAATCAAATCAGTATAACAAGGTATACACTGATAATTTGTTTTTACGTTATTTTTATCGTAGACTTCGACGACTCGTATATCAGGTTTTTTGGATACAATTTATAATACTTACCGAAATTTGATGAAATAAAAAATTATTAGGATGAAAGTAAATAAGATCTATCGATATTTCAAAATATTGTTTTATTAATTTTATATTTAAAATTTTCAATACCTTAAAATTTAGCCAAAAATATCCGACTGGCAATTGTTAGGCAGCTTTTGTTTTTTTTTTTCGTCAATCTGACAGTTAGCAATTGACATATGTAATTATGTATTACAGCGTATTATAACATATATTAGTGCAACTAAACTATTTAATTATTATAATTTAAATACCTCTTTAAGATTTTTTTGTATTTAGATATTTTATAAATTCGAGTTTTTATTTATAATATTAACAAGGTATTAATAATAACAAACATTTTAACATTTCATTTAAATATATTTAATCACAATCTTATAAAAATATAAGTAAAAATACAATAATCACAATAAATATAAGTCAATGTTAATGTAATAATTAAAGTCGATTACATTTCATTTTATAACTTTTTTCAAAAACAATTTTTTTGAGAAAGTAGTGAACCCTTGTGGTACCATAGTTAAATTTTTATTATTTTTAGGCCATATTTTATTACTCACATTATTAATTACTATTGTCATGATGTCTTGTACATGATTTTTCTCATATTCTTCTTCAAGTACTCTACATAATTCTTGGATAAACCAGCTTCCAGCTTTTTCATTTCTAATGGAAGCATATCCAGAAACTGTACTCATTAATATTAACAAATCTTTCTTTTCTGGAACTTTTATTCCACGTGGTATTACGTTAAAACGTTCAACTGAAGAATTTCCTATACCATCCGAAGTATTGTAAGCATCCAGAGGTTCGTAAACTATAAAAAATTAATTAAAAACAAGTTAATACATGATTTAACAGTAGTATATATTGAAAATAATTAGTTAATTTACATACCTTTTTGACAAAACTCGCCTTGACAGGATTGTACAATTAATATTTTTGGTTTACCCCACAATGCAGGATATTTTCGATCGTGTATTTGGTTTTCTATATGTGAAATATAAACTGGTACGCTATTAACACCGTATACAGCTCCTAAAACTCATTTAATTAAAAACATGAATAAAAATAAATATAATTGATATATTACCTTCAATGCCATGTGATAAAATACAAACAACAAAACAAGAATCTTTAACAGAAAATTTTTTCATTTCTTCTTCAATTACGGTTAATATTTGATGAGAGGTACAATTGGTGCGTATTTCTATGCGAAAACCAAAGTTTTTAAATGTGTTTGATAATTTAATCTGATCAAATTCACTTCCATCTCTTCTTTTTAACGGAACTTTTGGTGCCCAAATCTGAAATAAAAAATGTATTACTATAATAATATTTATATACAAGTGTCCCAAAAGGGTCGAAATATTTCCGAAGCTTGGAAACCTCTCAAACATTTCAATCGCAAAATTTAATCGTTAAAGATGGTCTGTTGGTTTTAATTCTTGCACAAGCTGAATTTTGTAAGGTTTAAGATGCAAATCCTTCCTTATAATTCTATGCAAAGACGATTTTCGAACGTTTCATTCTTGACCCTTTTAGGACAGCCTATATTAGTATTTTACTTACGCGAAGTGATTGATCTTCATCAGTATAAAATTCATACTGATCAATAATTAAACAAATGCCAACATTTTCCGGATTAATATAATAACAATCGTTAGAACTTTGTGTGATTACTAAACTCTTATCTCCGATTATGCTGTTATCAGAACAGCTTCCAACATGTGTATTTTGATTGTTTTTAACATCAGAAATTAAATCATCCGTAACTTTTGGGGTAGTAACATTTAATTTACTTATATCACTAATCTTTTGAGTTTTATTTTCCGTAACATGTTCTAATATACAAATTTGTTGTTGCAAATCAAGTTTTTTAAAAATTGATATAAGATTTGTAAAATCATCGTTGTTTATAAATTTTGTTGAAAAACAATGAAGTAAAAATACTTCTAAATACCTTTCTTCAAAATGCATACGGTTAATATTATTTTTATCAAATTCTTGATTTAAACAGTTTAAAAAAAATTTATTTTGCTCTATTGTTAAAGATTCACAAATAGCATATAATGCTTTTCTTTTTTTATCAACATACAACGAAACATATGGATTCGAAGGTAAATAAGACTCAATCATATAATTTTTCGGAAATCCTAAAAAATAATTATTTAACTTAAACTTTCAAAAATAATTTAGTTAATAGTAACAATAAAAATTTAATTACCTAATCGTTCTAATATAGCATAATTTTGTATAATACAAAGAGCTTCAATAAACCTCTCTTGCCAAGGATATTCATGTGTATGTTTAGACTGAGCCCAGGTTGTTATTGAATTAATTGTTTTGCAACAATTCAAATTTTCTTTCTCAACTAGCAAGGATTGCAAAGCAAGGTCTTCTTGACCATAAAGCAAAAATACTAATGATACCTATAAAATAAAGATAAATAAATTAAAAAATACAATTAAATATATTATACCTTTTCAGAAAAAGATAGTTCATTTTCAATATCTTTAACAGTTTCAAAAGTAATTCTTGTTCTATCAGGAATTCTAAAAGTACTTGAAATTTTTGATTGAACAGCATCTGTATGATAAGTTTCAAAATGTTTCTGTAAATTCATATTGGTTTCTTCTACAAACAAAATAATAAATCATTTTTTTTTATTTTCGATTTATCTGAATTCAACAACCTTCCTCGTAAGTTTCAGCGTCCTGAAAATTTTCGTCGTCAGATTCAACTGCGGTATTTTTTTCATCTTTATCAATTCTAGATAGTGTAGAACCCATGGGAATCACAAATTTTCAAGGCTGAATGATATTTATTACAAAAAATTTACCTTTTTCACGTAACTGATTTGTTAATACGCACAATTATTACTATAATTTAGATTTTAACCGTTTTATATAGCATATGTGTGGTCCGTGTTTTCATTAGATATATGTGATGATCATATACTTAAAATAAATAAACACTTTAATTGCGCAGTAAAGAGTTTGTCATGTTGCTGATCTATTAATTTTATGTTATTGTTACCTCTTATTGCTAAACATTGCTACAATTACTTTTGCTAACCTTTATGTACCTTCGAAGAAGATATAACATTGACGTAGAATTAATATTATAAAATATAGATAAATTTAAATATTTATATTGAAGTAAATATTAATTCAAAAAGTTCTAATGATGCAATAGTATTTATGAGAAAAGTATGCCATGAAAGTTCATATAATTTATTAATAATAATAAGATTACTTGAAATAATATTATATTTTAGAGCTAGCCACCGTACGCTAATGTTTTTTATTAAACCAATCTGATTATTGCGGATAATTTTATTCTCCAATAAAATTTCATGTTTTAGACATACGTGTCCTCTCTCAAATTTAGCGCGTGTCAAATTTGACAACACATCTGGCATAATAACTTTGGGGTGTTTATTATTATTTTTTAAATTAATTTATTACGATTGTGAATTCTTGTAAAATTAAATTAAATAAATGTTATTTTTAATCAAAATACGGTAATTTTATAAATCTATTATAAATCATAACCTATTTAAAGTAGTATAAAATTTGAAATAAAGTCATAATGCAAAAAAATACTAGACTTTTTATTTGTGCTGCTGGAATATTTGTATGTTACTTTTATTTTGGTATATTACAAGAAAAAATTACTAGAGGAAAATATGAATATGAGGTTAAAAATGAAGAAGGTGTTACGAAATCTTCCGAAAAATATACATATATGTTTGCTTTGGTATTCGCACAGTGTATAGTAAATTATATTTTTGCAAAAGGAATGTTAGCTGTATGGCCAAAGGGTGAAGATAAAACGCCTACTATATATTTAGCTAGTTCTGCTTTAACATATTTACTAGCAATGGTATGTTCAAACATGGCATTGCAATGGGTACCTTATCCAACACAGGTTTGTCAAAATGAATAATAAATTATATAAACTTATGAAATATATTTCTAAAATATATACAGGTTGTTGGAAAATCTGCGAAACCTATTCCAGTTATGATACTAGGAGTATTAGTTGGACGCAAATCATATCCATTGAAAAAATACTTTTTCGTATTTTTAATTGTAGTTGGCGTTGTTTTATTTATGTACAAAGATAAACCAAGTAGTATACAAGCAGAAAGCTCATTTGGGCTTGGTGAATTATTATTATTATTATCATTAACAATGGACGGATTAACAGGAGCTGTTCAAGTAACTGTTGTATAATTATTATAGCTTGATTATTTTAAACAAATATTTTAATATTTAAGGAACGAATGAGGGCTGAATCACAGCCTACTGCACAACATATGATGTTAGGAATGAATTTTTGGTCTTCAGTTTGTTTAGCATTAGTTTTACTTGTAAATGGGGAAGGTATACAATTTATAAATTTCGTTTCACGGCATCCTATTGCAATTGTTCATATATCTGCATTAGCAATTGCTGGAGCTTTAGGGCAATTATTTATATTTTTAACTGTAAGTATTTATCTTATTATTTACAAATTTAAAAACGTAAATACGGCGGTATTTTCAAAACAAACTGTTGATGTTTTCATACATTTTGCACATGCGCAGTTTAATACAAATTACACTAAATACAAATGTTTTTATTACAAATCTAATTGTAAGGCGTTAATTTCTGTTAAATAAATGAATATATTTCAGGTTTCGGAATTTGGTCCTCTTCCTTGTTCTGTTATTACAACAACGAGAAAATTTTTCACTGTTTTAGCTTCTGTATTATTATTTGGTAATAACTTAACTACGAGACAATGGACTGGTGCAGTAGTTGTATTTTCAGGACTATTTTTAGACGCGTATTTTTCAAAATCTCAACCAAAGAAAAAATAGGGTTTTAATTTATTTTATGTAATTAAATAACTGTGACTTTTAAACAATTAGGGTATTAGAAATTCTTAATATTTGCTGTTTTGTAAAACTATATAAAAATTGTATTATACGTAGATACTTTTAGTTTTACAGGAGAGCGTATTGTTTATTTATATTAAATTAATATATAATGTAAATTCTTGAAAGTATTTTGGTTTGTTTTAAATTATTAAGGTCTTTAAAATGGTTAGCTCAAATTTTTTGCATTTATTACTAATAATTCTATAAATATATATGTTTTATTATTATATTTATATTTACATTCAGTGACTGTTATTTATTAAATAATAAAAGATATTATAAAGATTATTTATAATAAAAAATGTTTTTAAATTATGAAAAATTTCATAATAAGTACTGAAATAAATTGAAATAAAATAAATATATTTTGTTAATTATATTATTTATTATTTGCATATGTTAAATCTTTGTTTACAAAATTATTTTTATTGTATTGAAAAAAAAAAAAAAAGAGAACATGTTTCTATCTTATAAAAAATAATAAATAAAATAAAATATACTAGTTTTTTATTATTTTACATATTGGAACCATCATTACTAAGTGCAGGATCGGCAGCAAAATTAGTAGTCCATGTTCTAGCTATTCCCCAAGCCTTTTTTTCGTTAGATCTCCAAATTTTAGCAACTTCATTTGATAGTGGATCATCTAAATTAGGTGAACTTAGTAAAGATTGTATTGATAATAAAACCGTTCGAATTTGTAATGCTGGACTCCAATGATGTTTTAAAATATCTAAGCAAATTCTACCCAAATTGTCGATATTCGGGTGGAATATTTTTGTTAGGAATCGGACACTTGGTGGTTTCATTGGATATCCATCTGGTAAAAATAATTCCAAAGAAAAAATGCCGCCTTCGTATGGTGAATTTTTCGGACCCTCCATTTTTACGTGAAAATATCTGAGATTCACTTCGTCCGGTACTGCTAAAATTCCAGGTGGTGGGTCTCTCTCTAAATTCATTGTTTCAACCATTATTCGACGCGGTAAAGTCATTTTACTTTAATTTGCGAATAATTTGAATTTAATTTTTATATTAAATGTCAACGAAACAATAGATTTTGACAGTGAAATTCAAGTTTTATTTTGTTTTGTTTTATTATCAAAGAAGAATTGATTTATATGTATTTTAATACTTAAAGCATTTGTTTTGGAATTTACATGAAAATACAAATTGTAATAAGTAAAATAAATGCAATTTTCGTAAATTATATTTGCGCGCTTTTTTGCTATATTTATCAACGAATTAAGGGCAGCTAATTTATAATTCTACCAAAGGAAAAAATGAATATGCTCATATAACCCTTTGTTTTTTTTACGCATGACCGCTGTTGTGGTCAGAAAGGTTTAATATGATTAAAAATTAATTCAAGTGAATATATTTTATAACATATACAATACATTTTTAATAACAATTAATTATAAATGAAAGTATATTATTTATTCTTGAAATTGTATTAACGAATTGAAAAACAATAGTATTTTTCCTTTTTATCTAATTGTAAATTTTATTATTGTTTATAATAGGTGAATTGAATAAAACATAACTGTAAATAATATTCTTATCAAACACATGGAAATTAAAAAAACCCGAGTTTAACCGATCAGTTCCGAACTGGTTAACACAATACATGATATCAAGTTTGAGTTTGCGTATGATAAGAGAGAAGTTCAGTCTGGTTGCGAACTGGGCCCGGGAAGTTTCGTTGTGCTCAAATCGTTCAAAATCATTAAGATCGTTTTATCCTCTAAAGTTTAAATAAAATTGTATTATAAACTAATAATTACTTAAAAGAACTATGAAATAATAATTTTACAAGTGGTTTATTTAATAATTATGTTAAATATTGATTTTTAGTGTTTTTTTAATTAATAGTGACAAGTGATTTTTAATTTGTGATTTTTAATATAAATGGTTTTTTCGGAAAAATAGGATTTTTTATTGGTAAGTGTTTGATATTTAATATATAAAGCTAATTTTAGATTAAATATGGTATCAAATTTATTAATATAATCATTTAATTTATCTATTTTACGGTAAATTTAATTTTAAATTAAGAATAAATTCGATTTTATAGATTAAATAAAAAATCGCAGTTAAAAATTTTAATTTACAAGCTTATTTATTCTACATCCAAATGAATCAATATATTTTTAATTGGCATATGCAAAACATGATAGTTCTTGAAATACATGTTTATTCTTGTTTAAATAATTATTTTTTATATTTAAATTTATTATTATTAGATAGACTATACTAAAAATTATTTTATATAAAGTTCTAATTTATTAAAATGGTTTCTATAATTGTTTAAATATAATTACTTTTTTAATAATTTTAATTAAAAATTTGTAATAAATGAATACGTTAAAATTTTTTTTAAAATAAATTAAGGACTTTTATAATTATTTGTATGATTCAATATTATTTGAAATCGTATTATATACGTTGTAATACACGCAATTATAATTATTTAAAAAAAAAAAAAAAAAAATTCTATTTATCCTGTTTACCTAATAAATAAGATTTTAAGAAAATATTCTGCAATATTTTTTGGTTTAATATTACAAAAATTTAGGCTGATATCTTAAAAATATCCATATTTCATTTTGAATTAATTAAATTTGGAAATTTTATTTTCATATATTAAAATTTTTTTGTAATTTCAAAACAAATATTTACAATTTATTTAAGATAAAAACTTCCGATTTGAATATTTATTTTGAAATCTATTATTTTCTCATGAATATAAAAAAATGTAGATTTGAATTAATTTGAAAGTATATTACAGATATAATTGTATATTATAAAGCGAGATAATAAGTGAAATTAAAATAATGAAATAGCGTCAATAGAAACATATATTAATGATTATTTATATGAATAATTAGGACAATGATTGAGCTCTTTAAAATTGTCTGTAGCACGTATCTGTGTTGATAACATGATTGCCTCTCAGTATTAAGGTTATGGGTTCAAGTGGGTATATTATGTAGTAAATAAATACCGGAAGACTATAGTAGCGTAAAAATAATTTCATTTTTAATTTCATGACACATTCATGTAAAATTATTCACTTAAAATATAATTGATTATTAATATCGTGTTTATATTTACCTTCATTTCAATTTGAAAGTAATTATTGCTAACTATTGTGTGAAAAAACAAAACAAAAAAAAAACTTCAGATATTTACAAAGTTTTTTAAGCGAAAACAGAATCAAGCTATTGAAATGTTGTTTATTTATTAATTATCTTCCTGACCTTAATTATATTTAAATAATATTCAAAGTCTTAAAAATTTGCCGTAAATAGTTTTTTTCGTATGTCTAGTCTTTAATTCCTGTATAGACCTGTTTTCTTGATTAAAGTGATGTTTGTTTGGCAGGGCGCCACCTCTCATATAACATTTAATGCGATATTAAAATTTGGAAAATAAATATTATTATATGTATTTATTTAACAATAAAACGATTTGTTTAATGTTATAAATTATTATCTTAGTTTTATCAAACAATAAAATATATATTTATGAATACATATCATGATGATAACCAAAAAAAAAAAAGATACTATTTTTTTAAATGATTTATTTGAATTTATATAAGAAAACCGATTGAAAATAATTTTAATTGTAATGAGAAAAAGAAATTGAATACTTTAGTATTATTAAAATAATTTTTATTTTTTATTTCACTTGATTCCTAGTGAATATTATGTTATATCTAATTTAATCATTCAACAACGCACCTGGTGCGTCCTAAAAATGCCGTATGATCTTATCATTATATCCTTTACTGCAGTGGTTCTTAAAATTTTAATAATTGCGGCCCACTTTTAATATTAAAATTGTTTTGCGATGCTACGCGCTTTTTAAAAGAATAATTTATTCTCTCTAATACTTTTACGAAATTCATATCATTTTTATATAATTTTCAATTATAGAATATTTACATTCTGCGTAACTGTGTAGTATTATTATACACTAGTTTTTAATAAGGTTTATAGCAACATATAGTAGCTATTTTTTAATTATTAAGATGCATATCTGTTAAACTTTATTCAGATTTTTTTTTATTGAACTAAATTTATTAGAGAAAATATATTCTACAACATGTTCAGAATGGTTATTCTGAACACTCGTCTTTAGCTTGTGTTACAAACTTTTTACTCAAGCTGAATTATACCTCATTCCAAACTTATTACAGAACATACTATTCCTATTAGAATGATAAAAACTCCCAAATACATGAAAAATGAATAAATAAATTAAGGGGGGACCCAACTGTGAAGGTTTCAAAAAATCGTTTTTTTTTTTTTTTGTATAAATTCTATGGCTTCACGATAGCCAACCTAATATAATTTAAGGAAATCTAAACGATTGTGTTCTACCTTCTTTAAGGACTGATGGCGACTGGCACCCATGGAGGTGCCTGACGCCAAAGGCTTTCCCGGCTTCAAATATTAATATTTTTACTTCAAAAAATTTTGTAATAATAATTAAAATATGTGCAACAATATAGTAAAAAAACCGCAAATGAGTCGATTGTTATTTAACACAAAAAATTCCTGAATATCGCTGTTTTTTAGAGATGTCAGGGTAAGATCCCCCTTTAAAATGCAAAAATTAACATAATTACAACATTTCGCGGTCTCCAGGATTTAAGAATCAATGTTTTACTCATAATTTAAACTAAAATTTTATAGGTTATAACTTTTATATATGACTGTGCAATATCGTTATAATATATCTGATTGTGAGATCGTTATCCAGTTTAGTGACTTTTCAACTTTGTCCATTTTCGCAGAGTTAACAAAAATTTTGAAACGGTCGATCACGAAACCGGAAATACAGTTGGACCGCCGTCGGCAACCTCTTGATTTCTTCCTGTTTCCCGGTTACGTTTAACTGCGTCATTCTCTGTTGAAACAAACGATGTACGGTTAGTTTTTTAATAGAGTTTTGTATTGGTTATTATACCGGGAAATACGGAACAACTTGCTTTATAGTTGCTTGCGTTAACTTGTAAGGTACTAAGGTACCGTTTTGCTTTGTTTCACTATCATGATTTACAATCGAGTCTTCACGATTCAACATTCAAATTAAATCATATAACTAAATATTTTATCATTAATATAAATCAAAAACGTATGAGACTTATATAAAATTCGAAAAACGGACAAAAATATTAGTTTATACTTTTATAGCATCACGTACATAACTGAGCTCAGGGCTCGAAGATAAATGATATCGCAATGCGGTGACGTTTCTATAACACATCGGAAAATTTCTCATTTCTTCAAAATATTTACTTATTCATCAAACAAAATACAAAGAAACAATTTTTATTTTCGGATTAATCAATTATTTCTGACATAATTATTACAACTTTTTATATTTTTGCCGTGGTTATTGAGGTATATCAAATAGTTTTTTTTAAACTATTTCTGGTGTTATGTATTTATTTAAAATGTGTTATTTGAAGGTTATTCATTATCTAAAATCTATATTTATACGAAAAATACTGATTTGTTTTAGTAAATGGTTGTAATATTAAATATTTACGTTTTTCATTGATGTTTATGCTTTCAAAATTACATTTAACTATGTTTTTTTCTTTACAAAATATCTATCCTAAAATATTCTTAAATTTTATTCACTGTTAAATGTTTTTGTATAATTACTATTTTTTTTGTCAAAACAAAAGATGAGTAAAATTACAAATTAGTGTATATTAATACGAAATTAAAATACAATTTAAGTAATTTTTTAATACATGTAAGGAAACCTATTAAGATGAGTTGTNAAAAAAAAAAAAAAAGTTTGTTTAATTTCAATCTTTAAGTAGTTTACAGAGTGCCATGCAAAATAAAATATGTATATCATTTCTTAACACTTTGTGTTTTAATTGTTATTTTAATGTAAGGAAGATTAAAATAATGATTTCATCGATATTTTGTTTAATTAATTTTTAAATATAAAGAAAATATTACAGAGAACTCATAAATATAACAACTGAAAAAATGTTACTTGAATTAATTTACCTGTATCGTGTGACAGAGTCGTCGTATATCATTAGATAAACATTTTAATTCTGAACAACTTTTCTATGCCAATATTTGTTTTAACATTAATAAGGAAAATTTTATGACATAATGAAAATTTTATCATTTGATTTCCTTCCTTACAAAAAAAAAATAAAATAGATATCCCAGCTAATAATCTTTATTATATTGTGCATATTTTTATCTTCAGAGAGATAAATCGAATGTTTAAATAAAATAAGATAATAACTCATTTTTTCTACAGTCGCTATACAAAGTAGATATTTTGCACTCTCTTTTGTCAACGCAAAATGTTACTTTGCCACTCAAGACAAAGTAGAAAAACGCTCGCTAACGTTACCTATACGTTTATTACCTTCACAAGTTAATCTGACATATGATTGCTC